>OY725336.1:39225722-39825722 GCA_963243735.1 Neocrepidodera transversa
TGTGTGTCTGTGTGTCTGTGTGTCTGTGTGTCTGTGTGTCTGTGTGTTTGTGTGCCTGTGTGTAATCTTCCACGATAACTGCCGAACCGTTGGACCAATCAAGCTGAAATTTGGTATGGAGAGTCGGTGTGTGCCTAGAATGCGACCATTAGATTTTGGTTTAAATTGGTACAGTAGAAGGTCCTCAAGACCGACATTGATTAAATTCACATGTAACAATTTTTTACTTTTTTTAAATTTTAAGGACAAACAATACACTTTAGTGCAAAATCTTTCAGTACAGTGTTTTATAGAATAAAATTCCCTACAACTTTTGTTTTAAACTTTTTCCAGAATTTCCAATAGTTGCGCCACTAAAAGGCGCGTAAAAAATGTTCATGTTTATTTTCTCTAGTTTTTCTTGATTTTGAGGACAAATAATACACTTTAGTGCAAAATGTTGTAGTACAAAGTTTTAGAGCATAAAATTTTCTACAACTCTTGTCTGAAACTTTTTCTACAATTTCCAATGGTAGCGCCACCAGATGGCGCGTAAAAAATGTGCATGTAGGTTTTCTCTAGTTTTTCTTGATTTTGAGGACATCTGTCCGTCAAAAATTATACCCAAACGATTTTTTGAGAAGAACACAATTTGTACAGTGGTACATATAAAAATGTAATGAACAGCCAAATTTTTATTCAAAGGTAATAACTTAAACCAAATTTTGGATCAAGAAGTGTTGGCTGATAGGGACACATTTTGGTTCCAACAACATGGAGTACCTGCCCATAATGCTTTATTCGTTGGAGATTATTTAAACGAACAATTTCATAATCGGTGGATTGGTACTTATGGGCCGGTTAGGTGGCCCCCTCGTTCTCCGGAAGTACACTCTTGTGATTTTTTTATTTGGGGATTTTTAAAAAATAATATTTACAAGACTAACTTCGAGAATAGGGAAGATATATTACAAAATATTCATGCAGCATTTAGAAAAATAAAGCCAGTGCACATTCTAAATTGTGTAAGATCAATAAGAAAGAGGTGTCGATTATTATTACAACAATTCGGAGGGAATTTTGAACATTTAATGTTATTTTCACATTCTAATAAAATTAGTTATAGGTAGATTAGTTGTCAAAATATACAGTTTGTCCTATTTAAAAAATATAAGTTTGCATTATATTTCCTTAGTGAGACCCCTAAAAAAAATTGTGCGCCACTGAACTCTCCAATATTATATCTATCAAAAGTTTTTATAATTTTTTTTTTATATTTTTCATAATTAAAAAGTTATAGAACCTAGTAGTTTTCGACAGTTTTCAATAATCGCCCTGTATCTTCCAAATGCAGAGAGCTACTAAAGATTTAATTAGGCCATCGTTGCTTTAACTAAAATAGAAGTCATAACATCTTAATTGCTTTTTTTCTATCTCTTCTAGTTTACGAAATACCATGCAAAACACACCAATTTGGGACACCCTGTACAAGAACCTGAGTTAAACTATAAAATTATTATCTATTGTAAAAATGTATAACAATTTAGGTTTTTTTTTAAACCTTTTAAAGCATTTTTAAAGGTTTTAATATTTTTTTAAAAATTGGCTTTCTAAAAGACCCCGAGGAAGCAAACAATCAAAATTTCTATAAAAATTGTCATAAAATTTGATATTTTGTAAATCGTCTGTTTTTGGTTAAATTTTTACTATTTTTAAAATTTCTATAAATATTCTAAATTCTTAAAAGTTATTTTAAACCAAGTTTAATTTTCAATTTTTTTAAACTAAAAATTAATTCATTTAGATTTATACCAAATATTCAGAAAATAAATAATATTATAATTTTACTTAATTTTCGAAAAAATATATATTATATTTATGGCTATGTAATATTATAGAAATTGAAATAAGAAATCACTTAAAAATAATAACTAGAAATAACGTATAGGACGTTACAATCCTTATCCCTACTTCATATACTACGTAACCTCTACATATAATATCTTAATTACAAACTATATAATCAACAATCAGTTTACAGATTGTTATTTACTTGTAATGGGAACGATTTCTTTTTAATAAACTTTTTATTTAATAAATAAGCAATTCGAAATCAAGATTGAAGCGATTATTTCATTTTATTTAAAGAAAGTTAAACAATTAGTGGGAACGCACTGAACAATCTTTAGAACAAAAATGCAACTAGATGTTTTTAATACTACAAGGGTATAATTAGGACTGATATATCGAATTTACAAGGTGTAGCTGTTTTAAGAATAAAATATAATTTTATAGTTTGTGATTGAATTCATAGAATAAAAAGTATGTCTCTAAAAAGGAAAATGAAAAATGTCCCATTTTATTAGATGATGAAAACTGTTTTGAAGTTGGTTTTTCTCCACATCATAAATTTTTGATTAAAACATTGCTAATGTGGTTTTAAAAATGCAATCTTCACGTCTCTGTTTTTGTAGAAATAAACAAAAATGTTTTTTGTGTTGAAAAACTACCCCAACTTTAGTGAATCTATATTAAGTTAAACAGAGGAATTTATTTATCCACTTTATTTTTTTTTTAAATAAAAGGAATATCAAAAATTTTCATACAAAATATACGTCACTATTTTTATGAAAAATTACCATATTACTTATAATTTTTTATTAAAGGCTACCCTGTATAACAATCTATAATTAAAATTTATACATTAAGCGAAGCATTTTTATGGAACGAAATAATAAGTAATTAAATGTAGGAATGGAATAATTCTAGACTCTTTTGTATATAAAGTAATAATTTTAAAATTTCCTTATAAATTAATTGGGCAAATACTAACTATTTCAATAAAACCTTCAATTAAAAGCATTTTAATTTAATTAACAGCCATTAAGTG
This sequence comes from Neocrepidodera transversa, assembly GCA_963243735.1. NCBI lineage: Eukaryota > Metazoa > Arthropoda > Insecta > Coleoptera > Chrysomelidae > Neocrepidodera > Neocrepidodera transversa. The sequence continues at coordinate 39,228,592 of OY725336.1, forward strand.
TTGCCTGTAATTACACGTTTTCAAAACGGTTTTCTAATATTTCTTTACCATTTACTTTATAATTAAAAAATGTTTTTTTAGAAAATATTAGTTCCGGAATTCGGAAAAAGCGAAATCTACTATAATACTTGAAATTGGAATTAAATTAAAAAAAAACAATACTGTTTATAATAAAAACCAATTATCTACTTATTTTTCGATGTCCCCAATATTTTTCGACTTAAAATATGATGGGTCATCCGGTATTTAAAACGCATTCAATTTTTTTATAAAAAATATTGACGAGTTTGTAGCAATTTGACTCGACAAGCAATCAGCAATTTTGTTTCTTTAACCAGCGAAGTAATTCTCATAAAGAAGATTACTTATTATTTTTATAAAATAAAAAAAAAGTACCAAGGAGAACTATTCTGGCTTCAGGATATTTAAATTTGAATATGGGTCTTATATTTTGATAGGAATAAAATTAATGTTTTCTTATATGAATTCCCTACTAAAGTCTATCTGTTGCTCTTTTTGTAAAAAAAAGATAAATGTTTTTTTTTACTCTGTATATAATTCTCAGTTAATTTAATAACGTTTATAGCATTCTAGACGCTGGAATACGAGCCACTAGGGAATTAAACAGATCGTTTAAGATTTTATGAGCCTAATCTAATGACGATAAATAATAATAAAATGTAAATTTGTAAGTTTATTTTCCGTAGCCTGGCTTTGATCAATTCCGCTAAATTTATAATCGATGTTTATTCGATTAGATTTTTAATTTAATTTAAACATTCTTTTCTAGCTAGTTTTGAACACTTTTATTCATTTATATACTAAAAGTTTCTTTACTACAATAAGTATTAAATATAAATTAAATTTACCGTTTTTCTTTTCCTCGCGCTTTGGAGCATTGTGCACCAGTGGTGTTTCACAAGTTTGGATCAGCAGGATCTATTTTTTATCAGGTCATATTAAAATCCAATCTTGTTTCGTTCTATTATTATGTGGTTTCCTAAAATTGTATGCGATTCGTTTCCTTTTTACCTCTCACCCTTCAGAATAGAGAGGTATAGTAATCATGCAAAAAATTGGGTAGTGAGCTCTCAATGGATAAACACGTTTTAGGTTAGGTTAGGTTAGGATGTCTGTGTGTGTTAGTGTGTATGTGTGTATGTATGTGTGTGCGTGCAGGATTCTGATACCCTAGATTAGATCTGATTAGATTTTGGTGCCAATTGGACAATCGGAAGTGGCAGTTGATGATTGATGACGTCATTACTATACAAAACGATAGCGTCTAAACGGCTGAACCGATTTAGATGAAATTTTATATAGATCTTTATGGTAGCAAGGAGACGACCTGTACAGATTTTGGAGTTAATCGGACTACCGAAAGTGACAGTGATGACGTCATTACTAAACAAGATGGGAATAAAGTTTTACAGATATATTTTTATACGCTATAGTTTAATTTCAAATCACTCAAATTTTCAAAAGCTTTTGCCATTGTTGCCAGATTTATCAAAAAGTAATTTTTTTTCATATTTTTTTTTTAAATTACGAAAATAATGCATTTTTATGAAAAATTACAGGATATGAAAGCTGTAGAACATAAAATTTTCTACACATTTTGTCATTGTCGTTTTTTCGAATTCCGCAAAGTTTCGTCGCTAGATGGCGTGAAAATAATGTATATAGACATTTGCGATTTTTACCTCTCGCCCTTCAGATAAGAGAGGTATAGGAATCATGCTAAAAATTGGGTAGTGAGTTTTCAATGGATAAATACGTTTTAGGGTCCCTAGAATACGATTTTAATATTTTCGCGATGATGTCTGTGTGTGTGTTAGTGTGTGTGTGTGTGTGTGTGTGTGTGTGTGTTAGTGTGTGTGTGTGTGTGTGTGTTAGTGTGTGTGTGTGTGTGTTAGTGTGTGTGTGTGTGTTTGGATGGATGTTGTAGTGACGATAACTCAAAAACTACTGAATAAAAAAATTTGAAATTTTGCATACAGAATTCTGATACCCTAGATTAGATCTGATTAGATTTTGGTGCCAATCGCACAACCGGAAGTGGCAGTTGCTATGGGTGATGACGCCATTATTATACAAAACGGCAATAAAGTTTTACACGTATATTTTGTATATCCTTTAGTTTATTTTCATCTCTTTAAAATTTTCGAAACTTTTGCCATTGTTGCCAGATTTACAAAAATAAAATTTTTTTTCATACTTTTTTGTCAACCTGTAAATTTTTGATTCAAAAATGGCGAGAGGTCATGTGCTGGCCACATCAGATTTTTTTTTAGATTTTGAGACAAAATTATGGATTTTTATGAAAATTTACAAAAAATCAAAATTGTAAAACATAAAACTTTCTACAAATTTTCTCTTTACTTTTTTTTCGAGTTCCTCATAGTTTCGCCGCTAGTTTTTATTTTAATTTTTAAGCAACTCTTATCCTTTAAATTATTATTTTTTAGTTTAATTTTAATATTAAAAATTTAAAAAAATATCTTTAAATTTGTAATAATTAATTTCATTACAAACATTGTGGAATTTTTTAAAAATTGGCAAGAAACATTTAAAATTAAATTACGATTTTAAACTAATATGAATAACTAAAATATTAAAGTTATTGAAATGGGATTTTCACCATTCGAAAGATAATATAAATATAAATTTAAAATGTATTTTAGTTTCTTAAAATTAAGAATTGTAATTATTAAAACCAAAATAAAGAATTTTTTGTAAATTTTTTGTATAAAATAAATCAAAAAAGTAAATAGCATATCCGAAAATGTGTGTAAATTATTTCATATTTTAACATAGGATTTGTAAAAGTTATAGCAGAAAATGTAAAAGGTTAAAACAATTCAATGGGTTTACCCATGAATTTTTGATAGAAAATTTGATTTTTTTTTAGTTTATTAAACTAACTTTAAAAAAAAGGTCTGTTTCCCATTTTGAATAAAATTGAATGAGATATTAATTATTTATTGATTTTAAAATTTTTCAAAAATGGTTTAATTTTTTTAAGGTTAATGTTGATATTAAAAAATTGAAAAAAATACCATTAAATTTGTAGTAAAAACTCTACAAGTGTGATTTTTTTTTAAATTTTTTTCAAAAAATTGTAGAATTCATAATTTTTTTTTGAAATTTAATATAAGTTTAAAAAAATTGAATAACTTTAAAAATATTAAAGTTATTAAAATGGGATTTATACCATTCGATAGGTAATATAAAATTCTAAATTTAGAAAATATTTTAGTCTCTTCGAATTTAAAATTGTAATTATTATAACCAAAATAAAAATAAAATAAAATTTTTTTGTCCTTTTGTGTTATTGAAAATGGTAAATCCGAAATGGATCAAAAAGTACATTATGTGTGAAATATTTCATAATTTTAAAATAAAACTTGTAGAAATTATACAAAATTATAAAAAGTTAAAAGAAAATTTTACAAAAAATTTAGTTTTTTTTTAATTTTTGTGAAGTAATTTTATTAATATATTTTGATGCAGACAAATTAAAATAATCCATTAAACAATTAATTTACTAGGAGTGTTCGGAAAGTTGGTTGGGAATACCCCTCATTTTTTTTAATGTTGTAGTTTAAAATTTTGACATTTTTTTATTTTTGACAGGTGACAGTTAGAGAAATAATTTTGACTGTTCTGAATAGAGTTTTTCAAGGGCTTTCAAAAATGACATATTGCAAGTCGAATTCTGTGACATATTACATCTGTCACTTTTTGATACACCTTAGATTTGATAGATGTCATACAAAAACTAATGAGTTCTTTCCATGGCTAACATAAACCCATACACCAAATTTCAGCTCAATGGGATTAATACTTTTTCAGATATTTAATGTTAAATTTACAAATTTTGGCATTTTTTAAATTTTGACAGGTGACAGTTAGAGAAATAATTTTGACTCTTCTGAATAAAGATTTTTAAGGACTTTAAAATGTCATATTGCAACTCGAACTCCTTAGACCATTTACTAGTAGACATGCCTTGTTTACATATTTGTATACAATGTTTTGAAGTCGACACATCTTGTCTCTTTCTCATGACATTTCTCGGGGTGCGGTGGTATCCGGTGTGTGCGGGGAAGTGTCTACAAATATCAATAGAAGTGGCGTAGGCCCATGGAACTTACCACAAGTATGGTTTACAATTTAAATAACTTAATAAAACATTAAAAAATGGCTCCGCCATTTATTAAACCCATGAAGATTTACTTGCGATACTGTTTGTTTACGTGTTTGTATACAAACAAACTGACATATTACAACATGCTGTGCTTAGATATTGACTTCAAGAGAAGGATGGAAAATTGATGTCTAATAGTAGGTAAATGGTCTAAGTCGAATTCCGTGACATATTGCATTTGCCATATTTTGGTAGTGAGACTTCGGTTTGACAGATATTATACAAAAACTAATGAGTTCTTTTGACGTATAACCCAAATTCATATACCAAATTTCAGCTTAATCTTATTAAGGCTGGGATTTAGGCGGGAAAGCCAGTACTTGGATATTCAAATAAAATATATATACACCTTTCCAAAAAATGATGGTATCTATTGGCAAAAAGCTGCACTATTGAAAGTTATTTTTAAATCGCAGTTTTCTTACCAAAATTTAATTCTTATTTATTTCTGTGACATTCTATTCGACCAACTAATTACTTTTCACAAATCCAGTTATAATCATGCATATTAAAAAGTTGGACGAACTCGCTACTTGTTATTTTTGAGATTCTCTCAAAGATACATGTAACCAGAGAATCCAAAACAGTTAAATCATCGAATTCGACTTATCTATAAATTCTGTATTTATGTGAGTCTTGGTTGTTTCTGTTGGAATATTTACAAAAACTAATTTAATAAATGTTTACTATACTTCTGAAAGAAGAAATAATATTAAGGGCCAGTATGTATATTTAATATGTTTATTAGTTTATTTTAAGTGCACGATGACGCTGCCATATCCGTCCTATAACCTGAATGTTTATTTTTCTTAAAAGTGCGTTGTTAGATTAATATAAAATGTAGTTGAATAGAGACTTTTCCACCGTTTTTAATGTTTTTATTCATCCTATTATCCAACAGTTTTCGCACTAGTATTTTCAAGTTGATCCCTTTGCGTATTTTTTATATTGCTTTTTGTTCTTGAGTAGATACTGGATTATTTTTTTGAAGTTTGATGATATTTGTCATTTTATTAGTTTTAATTATAGTGTTCACGCGTGTTCTGCGTTGGTTGAAATAAAACGGTTACGTTCATTTTTTACAACTTAAACTTTTAGTTTTTCATGTCACGTAATCTTAAACTTTTTGTCAATTTGCATGTTTTTTGAAATTTTAACCAATGAGTTATACTTTATTATTTATTTTTCCCGATTAAACAAAATTGCAAATTTTTATAGTTTATAGTTTTCTGACATCAACCATAAATCCCAAGTGTCGGATTGTTTGCAACTATTGTCAAATCCCAAGTTTCATTAACTGGCCCTATAAGTTCGCCCCAACTTGGCCCCTTAAATTGCTTAATCTCTACATAATTTTGGAATTCCCCAATCATTAACATATTAGGTTAGTACTCAGACTCTGATTTTATATCTGAAGGAAGATATTGTATATCGAAACATGTGATATGTAAGTTTGTAAATTAAAATGAATATCGAACAGTACTCGTGTTATTTAATCTTTAACATGGATATTCATCAAGTAAAAGTCACTTCCATTCAATATAAAAATATTAAAATTATTTGTAACTTATAAAATAAAAAAGTTGCGTTTTTAAAAAAAACTTTTGCGAATTACTGGTATATAGTTCCGAAATCAGTCTATAAATCTTTCTACAATAACTCAGCAAAATAATATCATCTAACATACAATATTAATGAATATAAGCTTTGTCTGATTAACTTTATGGTTCAAAGTTCAATAGATCGTCTGACTTTTAGTAGCGCTATCTGTTAGTGAATGTCACAAATAATATCAGTAATTTCCGCCTTCTCACATTCTCATATACAAACGCCATATTTTATTTAGATTCATTTGTCAATTTATAGTTAACTTCGCACAGAACATTTATATTACTTTAATAATCGACAAGTTTGATAATCCAAACTAAAGAAAAATTGATATTCTTTGCATGGGCCATATCAGAATTTAAATTTTTCAGTTCAGTTTAATAAAAATCGAAATACAATATAGTACGATAATTTACACGATTTTTAAGATTTATTTGTGATTTTATTTGTAGTAGGATTTAGTTAAAAACCAGACTATTGCAAAGAATTAACCTCTATAAACACATTTTTAATTTAACTTTCAATATATTTGCTTCTGTTTGTTTGACCTGTGCGTAATAAGGTGACCATGTTTCACACTATAGTTTACACATGTACATTTCCCGCCTAAAGCCCAGCCTTAATACGTTTTCAGATATTTAATATTAAAGTTTCAAATTTTGACATTTTTTTATTTTTGACAGGTGCAGTTGGAAAAATAATTTTGACTGTTTTGAATAGAGTTTTTCCAGGGCTTTCAAATGGCATATCGCATGTCAAATTCTGTGAGATATTGCATCTGTCATTTTTTGACAGATGTCGTACAAAAACTAATGGGTTCTTCCGACGGATAACCCAAACCCATATATCAAATTTCAGCTCCATTGGATTAAACGTGTGGCCTCTATCGTGGAAGAATACACACAGTCAGACAGACAGACAGACTTATATTTGGAAATGGTCTTTATCATCTCAGGTGACCTCAAAATACTTTCCCTTGTCGGAGGTGGGTCGGGCAAGTAACCAGACATGATTTCAAAAAAAAATACTTGTTTATCCGTCATTTATTTCACGACGTCATTAATATAATTTTTTATCTTTGGAACTGCTTTCCTAGTTTTGATTAACTCTTCCACTACCTCGACATCACTTTCGTCCGAAGACGAAGATGATAACAACAATAAATAAGCAGCTAACTTTTCCTTTTACTTTTCCCGGTACGTCGCTATTCTCTTGCACTACACCAACACCGTCTAAAAAAGCTGCTCTGAGTGCAAGGCTTCAATGCACCTGTTTTGCAATGGTAAACGAAAAATTGATACAGTTTTACCAATGGAACACGAATCATGCACTGAAACTGTCCGGTGTCACCAATGGAAACGGCTATTAGATTTAGATCGAAACTGTCAATGTCAAAAGTCACATCAGGGCAGACAATTATAAATTCAAAACGTTTACAATTATTAGACACCACTATTTTCTTTGATATTTGTTAGGATATTGCAAATTTTTAATGTATTAATATAATGAGTAATTAAATAAGTATCCTTGTTTAGATAATTATCGTTAACCTGTAATAAATTTCTAAATTAAATAGAAGTCTATCAGCAAGTCCATGTACGAAGAAATAAATTGTGTATTTCCTTAATAGGACTTGATTTTACAACCGTGCAATTACTTCAATAATATTTTGAAATAAATCGATTATTTTATTGGTAAACAAATAATCGCTACCTATTTGTTCATAGAAAGCAAATTAAATAACGCTATCAATTTTAATTGTTTATTAAAATATTGGTAATAAAATTTTTGTGGTACTTTTGTGCCGACCAAAAAATATAAATAATTAATTCTCCACAATATGTCAATTTATTATTCACATCTAAAACAGACAATTTAAAATTAGACACGCTATGTAAAGAAATTATTTTTAATTAATCGACAGTATTAGCTCCTGTTTACAATGTGATAATTACAAAATTAACTATTATGTGAATAAGGTACTATTTATAAATAAATCTAGCGCCATCTATAAAAATTATTATAATACGGAGCTCACATTTTAGCAGATAACTGTATGTAAAATGAAGCTTTCTATGTTGTACTCTTCAGTGGTACTTCTATTTTATACAATGGTACTACCTTGCGTTTAGACAACCAATATTACACAACATTAACATTCGTAGGAAAATTCTATTTTGTATAGATTTAGAAATTGGAGATATTCAAGATGAATTTAATAAGACAGTGTAGTGTGTCTTGTAGAAAGTCAATTATTTTCATGTATTTCATCCTGTCCTGGTAAATCTACTTCCCCGGTACTCATTTGTAAACGGAACATTACAGTATCAACTACCGTAATGTTATTGCCTAGCAACATTGTTTTGATTTTAGGAACCCCTATATAATTTCAAACGAAAATATTTTTTAATTGATAGTGATAAGCAAATGACAATCATACGTAACTGTGAAAATGGGTCAATTGCAATATCAAGTTGTGATGTCAAATTATGAACTACTTTTTTTTTTAATTTTAATCAACATATAAAGACAAGATGAAATAAAATATCATAAGATAATACGTCCGTTATGTGTTATTACATTATTACTCGTATTGTAATAAGCCACCTACCGGACTTGTAACGTAAAATACTATTGTGGCACTATGTGTGGAATAGAATTTACACTCGGCTATATATTAACTAACTCGTCTTCTTTTTTGCAAATGTGTCAGTTTGTTTAGTTTGTTGTCAATGGTTTTTTAGTTTTGGCATATATATATATATATATATATATATATATATAATTCATATTTTTACATTTTTAGTAGTGGTTTGAGTTTGATTAGATTGAGAAACAAAAAATAAAAACGAGAATGCTACCTGCGCATATAATTAATATATTAGCAGTAGAGGAGAACTGAAAATGTATAATATCGAACGGCATATTATGGGAGATGCAAGTGATCCCTTTTCTTTGCCAAATTTTGAATTTGATCAATTATTTAGCTTAAATAAAAATATGGCACGAGACACCTTCAACAGCATTATTCAGTATCTGATGCGTGGGTCCATCCTTCCTGCAATAAAGTTTTTTGCAGCTTCACATTTTTATGCTAGTGGATACTACCAAAAGGAATCTGGTCAAAATTTCAATTCAACTGCTTCACAGACTAGCACGTCAAAGATTATTGCGGAAGTAACAAACGCTTTAATAAATGAGCACTGTGGGCAAATGATCAGATTGCTTTACCAGAAAAAAATGAGATAAAACTTAGATTTATGGAAGCAACTTATTTTCCTGGTGTGATAGGTGTGATTCATGGAACCCATGTACCGTTGTTGAAACCGCAAGAAGAGGAACACAATTATTTTAATCGTAAGTGATACCACTCCCAAAATGTGCAAATACTAAGTTATATAAACTCCCGACGAGTATCCACGAATACTTTTTCAGATATTTAATGTTAAAGTTTCAAATTTTGACATTTTTTTGTTTCTGACAGGTGACAGTTGAATGCTTTTTCAGATATTTAATGCTTAAGTTTCAAATTTTCACATTTTTTTAATTTTTGACAGGTGACAGTTGGAGAAATAGATGTGACTGCTCTGAATAGAGTTTTGCATGTCAAATTCTATGAGATATTGCATCTGTCATTTCTTGATAGTGGCACTTTTGTTCGACAGATCTCATACAAAAATCTAATTAGTTCTTCCGACGGGCAATCCAAACTGGTATACTAAATTTCAGCTTAATCGGATTAATTCCTTTTCAGATATTCAATGCTTAAGTTTCAAATTTTGACATTTTTATTTTTGACAGGTGACAGTTGGAGAAATAGTTGTGACTGCTCTGAATAGAGTTTTTCAAGTGATTTAAAATGACATATTGCATATCAAATTCCATGAGATATTGCATCAGTCATTTCTTGATAGTGACACTTTTGATTGACAGATGTCATATAAAAATCTATTGAGTTCTTCCGACGGGTAACCCAAACCCATGTACCAAATTCCAGCTCAATCAGATTAATGCTTTTTCAGATATTTAATGCTAAATTTTCAAATTTTGACATTTTTTTATTTTTGACAGGTAACAGTTGGATAAATAATTTTGACTGTACTGAATAGAGTTTTTCAAGGGCATTCAAATGAAATATTGCATGTCCAAGTCCGTGATATATTGCATCTAACATTCTTTGATAGTGATACTTCCGTTTTACAGATGTCGTACAAAAACTATGGGTTATTCCGATGGATAACCCAAACCCCTATACCAAATTTCAGCTCAATCGGATTAAACGTGTTGCCTCTATCGTGGAAGAATACACACACAGACAGACAGGCTTCCATCTGGAAATGGTCTTAATCGTCTCAGGGGGCCCGAAAATGGATATTTCCGTTTTTATCTCGAAATTTTTTTTTGCTCGTTGACAATACTTTCCCTTCTAGGCAAAAGGTTTGGTGTAAATTGCTCGAAAACGATTGCTCGAAAGAAAATTTTGTTCCTCAAATGGACAGTTTCTCGAAAGTGTAGTTACTCGAATAACAATATCTCGAAAAGAAAATTGCTCGAAATAATAAAATAAGTTATTTAGAGAAAATTTATTAAATTTATACAAATACAAAATAATTAAATGTATTCTTTACATTTGTCTACAGTTAGAATAAATTTATTTAACTTAATTTAAAAATATATGTACACTTAATAACCAATGTTGTGAGCAAGGCTCCTTCAATATCTACATTGTACTCAAAATTTTGTACTATGCGCCCTATTCTTCCCGCACAATCGCGATATTTACTACTACCCATTGGAAGTTCAATGCCAGAAAAAAATTGTTCTATTTTTAACTCGTTAAGGCTTTGTTGTCGTTTGATGGTATCCATAAATTTAAAAATTCTAGAGTGATTAGCCGAAAGTAACTTTTGGAAACCTCTGTGCCAACCTTCGACACTTACACCATTAGTAAGAAAACTAATGAGAAGTTTATTTGAAGATAATAGATATTTAATTCTACTCGTTAAGGGCACATTCAATTAGTTTGTATTTGTATACAGTTTCTTGAAGTAACTTATTTTATTATTTCGAGCAATTTTCTTTTCGAGATATTGTTATTCGAGTAACTAGGCTTTCGAGAAACTGTCCATTCGAGGAACAATTTTTCGAACAATTGATTTAGAGCAATTTTCTTTCGAGCAATTGTTTTCGAACAATTTTCCGCAACCCATAAAAAATATTTAATGTAAATTTTAAATATTTTTAGGTGTGTGATTTTGATTTAAATATTTTAAACATAAATGCTCGTTTTGGAGGTGCTGTTCATGATTGCTTTATTTGGAGACAATCTCGATTAAAGACCGAAATGGAAAGGTGTTATAATCACAGTAATTATTTTTAATTTGATGTTCACCAAATTAAAGCCTGGAACGATATAAAGTAATCATTCTTTATAATTATTTTATATATAAAAAAATAAATTGATATTAAAAGTGTAAGTAAATTTTATAAAGTATTAAGACGGAATTAGCACCCCATGATTTTCATAACAAAATCTATTAATTATAATTAACTAAATGTTCGATAGATGGTGATTATGTACTTTCTGTGTAAAAATTTAAATGTTTATTATTCTTCAAAAATACTTGCTTAGTTGCCAGATGTTATGGCCCTAGTTTTAATTTTGAGTGAATTTGAGATTTTAGTGACATCAGGTATCCAAAGAGAAGATTTTTATCACACCATTAAATTCGCCTGGCCAAAAACTACTGGCCTATAATCTGATATATAAACTCGCCTGTGAATGTTAGGTATACAGGGTGGCGAAAATGTCATTGCAATGTATTGTAATCTCGGAAACCGTAAGAGATACGAAGTCGGTTAAATGGAACAAAAGTTTCTCAATTTGAAGGTTAATCGACTGGTGCTCTGCATCCACAGATATCAGGGACGGTTTTCATAAAAATTGATAAAAACCAAAATTTCACATTTTCTATTTAATGGTCCAGTGCTTTTATTTTGAACAATAGAAAAAAAGTGTATAAAACTTTTTTGTTTGAAAACGTGTTACCCATAATCTGATAATATTAGATTTCGAATCTAATGTTTAGTTTCCGCCCAGCCACCCTCAACTTTTTTTTTCAAATACGGATCTGTACTTTTTATGTGATTTTTTAATATCATTTCATCTCCTGAATTCATCCATATATTACAAATTTCAAAGAGTACAAAAAGTACATCCTAAAAACAAACAACAACTATCGAGATTTTGTTACTGTTACTAACGGGAACGCGTTGCTGGATCGAATTTTGCATCATCGAAATATTGTATCATCGAAAAGTTACTGGGCCGAATAGTTGTTGGATCGAAAATCGCCCGTTCGAAAGTTGTTGGAACGAAAATTGCCCCTTCGAAAGTTGTTGGATCGAAATATTGTTGGACCGAAATATTGCTGCATGGAAACATTGTTCGTTCGAAAGGTTACTGGGCCGAAATAACAAATATTTCTATGCAAGAAAAAATCCCCATCTTGAACATTGGCCACCAAGAACTCGAGACTTTAATCCGATGGATTTTTACTTGGACCACTTTAAGATACAGGAGTTCCTCAAAATGTTAATGGGTTACGTCGAAGAGTTAGAACTCAGCAACAGCCCAAATGACCAATAGAAATGAGTTATGTATATCTCATTTTGAACAGTTAATGTGAATTATGAAATAAAATAATTTGTTTCCTTTACATTCTTTTGTATTATTAACTGCAGATAATGTACAGGATCGTATTTAAAAGTTTTTATACTAAATAGTTAAATATTCATTCAAATAATCAAAAATGAACTAGGTGTAATACATGGATGAATTCAGGAAATAAAATGCTATACAAAAATGACATAAAAACTGCAGGTCTGTATTGGAGAAAAAAGTTGAGGGTGACTGGGCGGAAACTAAACGTCAGATTCAAAATTCATTAGTATTAGACTGTGGGTAACACGTTTTCAAACAAAAAAGTTTTATGCACTATTTTTCTATTGTTCAAAATAAAAGCACTGGACCATTAAACAGAAAATGTGCAATTTTGGTTTTTATCAATTATTACGAAAACCGTCCCTGACATCTGTGGATGCAAAGTACCAGTCGATTAGTTTTCAAATTGAGAACCTTTTGTTCCATTTAACCGACGTCGTATCTCTTACGGTTTCCGAGATTACAATACATTGCAATGAAATTTTCGCCACCCTGTATAGAATATATCTTTTAATATTTTTTTTTCAATATTTTTATCTAAATCTATACCTGATTTCTATAGTAAACTATTTTTTTTTAATTTTTGCTCCAAATAAATAACCTCGGTATCAGGAGTCTTTACTTTTGTGGAAATTATTTGTCAGTTACAAAAATTTTATCACGAAATGATTATTTCAGAACTAATCTCCACAAAGGATTAAAATATACAGATCCAAAAAATAAAATTAAAATTTTGTTTTAAAATTAACTACTAACTTTCCCAATTTTTCAATTTTTTCTGATTTTAATTAGGTGACCAGATTTTAAAGTTCGAAATTCGGGACGCTATTTTAAATATCTTTTTGTGCAAAAATGTTATTTTATTATTGTTATTAGGATCGTATATAGTAAGAAGGAGATATATTTGAGATTGACTTATTCATATTTTATGGGTAACTGTTATAAATCTTTATTAAGAAATAGTAGCTCTTTTAAAATTTAAATATGGACCGTACTTCAGTATACAATTTAGTATAAAAAACACAACAATTTGTAAACTACATAACATAATACAAATGAATAATTTGTAATTTTATACATTAATTTAGTGTTAAATGATCTGTAACTAATCACTGAAAATATGTTTATAGTTCAGTCAATGATGTGAATAACTCAAAAAATAAGCATTTGATAGAAAACATTATTGCTATTAAGAATGTAGCTTATAAACAAACAAACAAATGGTGGGTTTATTGTGTCTGTAGACCCAATAAAAACGGAGTAATAGCTTGTTGAAGATTGCTTCTTATTCGTCAAACGATAAAATTGAAAGTTTCAACGCGAATAAGCAAAAAAACAATGCATTTTCGAGGAAAACTTATAGAACCTTTTTTAAAATGCCTGAAAACACCGTTTTATATAAAAGCCTGTTGGTTCCTATTTATCTCGGCGACAAAAAATATGAAAATCACCCCCTAATTACCACCTCAATTGAAAATAACCGGTAAAACATCATAATTCAGTTTATTTATGTATTTATAATATGCTCTAGAAGTTTGACTGGTTTAAAGTGCTCAGTTTTGAAAAAATCTGAGTTCATGACTTGACTATTATTGCAAATATAACAGTCCATTTCAGAGAAACTTTCGTCGACTATTACCAAAATCCGGCGGAGAAAAGGTGTGTAACGGACGATTGGCTTGGCGGCGTGGTGTAGTCGGACTGACGGTTCTGGACTCCGGATACAATTGAAGTTGGCTTCAGCTTGACCTATCTCTAAAGGTCGACGGACTGCACTGCTGCTCCAATTGTGACGGCCACAGCAAGTCAGACTTCTGGCTGTCTCTGCAGCTCCAGACAACGGTATGAATTGCCCTACTCGATACGAACTTAAGCGTCTAAGAAGCAGAGACGAGAGTGTCTCCATCTGCCTGGCGAAGGTTCAACTGGTACGACTAGTCTTTTATTCACAATTTTAAGTAAATTTTACTCCAGTGCCGTGCGCGGTTTAATTTATATATTTTAAATAATACGCAAAAAAGTTACTTTGTTACATGTACATCATTTTAATAGTAAAAAATCGGCTGTGTCAGCCCAGAACTTTCCCGTATTTATTATTATTATTATTTAAATTACAAAATACTAAGCATTACATTAATTTATGGAGCACATTAAAAATACCGAGCCGATGGTGAATACGTTATGCGCACGTTGTATGTCACACTGTACAATTAGGATCTCCTAAAATCATGTGTGAAAACTATTGCGAATTTGGGAAAATTTTTCATCCAATAGTTGTAGGGAATTTTATGCTTACAACTTTGCACTGAAAGATTTTGCACTAAAGAGCATAATTTACCTCCAATTTAAAAAAAAAAGGAAAATCCTAAACGTGCATTTTTCTCGCCATCTAGCGGCGAAAGTTTGAGGAATTTGATAAATATAAAAGTTAAAGAAAATTTTATGCTTTACAACTTTGCACCAGAAAATTTTGCACTAAAATGCATTGTTTGTCCTCAAAATCAAGAAAAACTAGAGTAAACATACATGCACATATTTACGCGCCCTCTAGTGGCGCAACTATTGGAAATTCTGGAAAAAGCTTAAGACAAAAGTTGTAGGGAATTTTGTGCTCTAAAACTTTGTACTACAACATTTTGCACTAAAGTTTATTATTTGTCTTCAAAATCAACAAAATTAGAGAAAACCTACATGCACATTTTTTACGCGCCCTCTCGTGGCGCAACTATTGGAAATTCTGAAAAAGGTTTCAAACACAAGTTATAGGGAATTTTATGCTCTAAAACTTTGTACTACAATATTTTGTACTAAAGTGTATTGTTTATCCTTAAAATTTAAAAAAAGTAAAAAATTGTTACATGTATATTTAATCAATGTCGGTCTTGAGGACCTTCTACTGTACCACTTTAAACCAAAATCTAATGATCGCATTCTAGGCACACACCGACCCTCCATACCAAATTTCAGCTTGATTGGTCAAACGGTTCGGCAGTTATCGTGGAAGATTACACACAGACACACAGACACACAGACACACAGATACACAGACACACAGATACACAGACAGACTATGCGCTAGAAATGGTTTCAATCTTCTTGGGGGACCTCAAAATGGATACTTCCATCGATATCTAGATTTGTTTTTTGCTCGTTCACCTTACTTTCCCTTTGATGGATCCGGGAAAGTAAAATTGAGTTTTAGCTAAAAAGCTGAATTTACTAAAAAGTAATTCGTTTTAATAACTTTATGAACGACCCTACCTAATTTTCTAGAAAATAAAATTATAGTTTTTTCTTTGAAAATAATAGTTAATACAATATGATTTAAGTATAGATCAATACCTATTATTTTAAAAACAAAATTTTTAATACGGGCCAGAAAGCTGTATAAGCTTGACACCGAGGTTGAATTTATGGCCCTACTCATAAACCATAGTTAAATGTGGTTAAGGGTAGTTAGTTTATTACGGTCGACCGTTATAATGAGTCCCAAATATCTCTACTTCTTACTATAGCCAGTGTAAATGATTCATGGGTAACTAGATTTATACTCAGTCGATGACAAAACAAAGAATTTCTGAGCGGAAACAAGAAATACTAACTAATGAAAAATAAATAAACCCAATAGAGAAAATAAGTGCGAGTAATAAAAACAGTTTAGTACTATTATACAGGATGTCTCATTTATATGGAAAGAACAGTTTACTTTTGAACTTCAATATCGATATAAATACATCAACCAAAATTAGGAAAATGTTTAAAAAATAATTACATTTTGTTAATTTATAACCCTATAATGAAATATACAGGGCGGAGCACCATAAACGCATCGAGTTGGTCTTTATATGGAAAACGGTAAGATTGTGTAAAATAGTATACTGTTTTACGAGTGACGAAAGTAACATTTTTTGAAGCGAGAGAACAATTTACCAGCTGAGGCTAGTAATGTTCACGAGCTTCAAAAAATGCTTTAGACGAGTGAAACACTATACTTTTTCTACAACCCTGTTTATGTCATAATAATATATTATATAAGTAGATAAGGTAAGTTGGTTCTACTATCACTATAGGGAATTCAACGTGTTAGAGAGAGAGGTATAGGAAATTCAGCGTGTCAGAAAGAGACGCAGATAAAAATGGCGGCACGTGGCATATTTTAAATATTAGGATAAAAAACGGCTACGAACTAAAAATATAGTACTCTACATAACTCTAAGATGTAGTACTGCCGCTAACAAACAAATGGCGCTACTTGCTATCTTTTTGTAGCCATTTTTAATCCTCAATATAATATATCTTCGTAATTAATTGACCGATTTGGGTGTGTCAAACGGCATTATATTTGAAATATGACGTAAAATAATTACATTTCAAAAAATACTGTGCAGAAGAAACGTCAAGAGGACCTTAGCCTATATCTCCGTTACTATTTGTCCCATTTAAACGTGGGAAACGGTAGTGTATTTTAAATGTGACGTATAATAAATACGTAAAGGAAAAACATGCGCAGTACGAAAGCCAAAAGGGCCTTAGCTTATATCTCCGTTACTATTGGTCCGATTTAAACACGGGAAACCGAAGTGTATTTTAAATGTGACGTATAATAAATACGTAAAGAAAAAACACGCGCAGTACGAAAACCAAAAGGGCCGTAGCTTATATCTCCGTTACTATTGGTCCGATTTAAACGCGGGAAACGGTAGTGTATTTTAAATGTGACGTATAATAAATACGTAAAGGAAAAACATGCGCAGTACGAAAGCCAAAAGGGCCTTAGCTTATATCTCCGTTACTATTGGTCCGATTTAAACACGGGAAACCGAAGTGTATTTTAAATGTGACGTATAATAAATATGTAAAGAAAAAACATGTGCAGTACGAAAGCCAAAAGGACCGTAGTAAATATCTCCGTCTATTTGAAATCTAACATATAATTAATACGTATTAAAAAATCATGCGGAGAAGAAACGTCGAAAGGGCCTTAGCTTATATCTCCGTTACTATTGGTCCGATTTAAACGCGGGAAACGACATTGGATCAAAAAGTGGTGGGGGAAAAAGAATGAAATATATCACGTGACACATCATAGATGTAAATTGAGGAACAAATAGTCATAAAATCCCAACTACCCTCTCCAACCCTCAACTACCCCGTATTTACAGGAAAATTGATAAAATAGCTAATACCACAAGGAGTAAGGGAAAAATAAGTATAAAATCTCAACCACCCTCTTGAACCCTCCTCAACCCCACAGGCTAGACAAAGGAATGAATCGGGACTAGCGGCCCCTCGCTGAATAGAAGATGAAGATGAACGAAAAATTCTCATATACAGGGTGTGTCAAAAAGTAGCATTTACTGAAAAATAAATCGAGACCTTGTCATTTTCCACTATAATATATCAGTGTTGATACTTTCGCACAAAAAAGCGTTACCAACTGTCTCTTATTCTATAATTGTTGCCAACATGATAGTTTCGCTCTACGCTGAATAGAAGAGTAGATGAACGAAAAATTCTCATATACAGGGTGTGTCAAAAAGTAGCATTTACTAAAAAATCAATCGAGACCTCGTCATTTTCGACTATAATATATCAGTGTTGATACTTTCGCACAAAAAAGCGTTACCAACTGTCTCTTAGTCTATAATTATTGCCAACATGATAATTTCCCTCTATTTCACACATTTAAACGTCGTTAAGTTCAGTTAAGTTTTTTACGTTCCCGCTATCAACCTATGACTTATTATATTTTCTTGCGATATACCGGGTGACAATGAGACTAGGACCAGACGTATAAAAACAAAATGGTCGACTTCCGGTTTTATCAGAAATGTCACTAATTTCGATTTTTTAAATAGAACACCCTGTATATTTTATGTTTTTCGGATTCTACGGCTCAAATTTCGTACGACAGTGTTGCCAAATTTTTAATAAAATTCAAATTTCAGATTCGATACATAATGTATATCGTTGAATTGGTAATTAAATTGTCTATCAAATGGCAAGATTGCCCTCGGTAGCTACCATTTGAAAAAAAAAGTATTTATTCGTTTAAAAGGAATTCAGAAAATTTAAATTCCTGCTATAGGATTTGTTATTGATCTTATCGACGAAGTGACTATTATTATGAATTACTGAGTCAGTTAGAATATATTTTTACCGGATCAAGGCCTCCTGTGCTAAAAACAAAATCCGAGGGTGATTAGTTGGTACATTAATTGAAAACACTGGCAACGTTCCGTCATTAACTTTAATATTATTATTATTTGTGCACATACCTGTCCGACTAAGATAAAATATTGTGTATAAAAATGTTTCAATAAAAAAACTTTCTCGGCATATTTCTTTAGCGCTATAATATTTAAATTTCTGTCATTTCATAATTTACCAACATTGTACTTTTTCGAAATATAAAGGAGAACACTGTTGCCAAAAAATTTCTTTCCCGCTATAATATTTTAATATAACGTTACCAACATAGTACTTTCTCGTCATATTTCTTTCGCGCTATAATATTTAAATTTCTGTCATTTAATAATTAACCAACGTAATACAACGTTTCCAACATAGTACTTTCTCATCAGATTTCTTTCTCGCTATAATATGTAAATTTATAGCAATTAATAATTTACCAACTTCGTACTTTTTTAGAAATATAAAGGAGAAAAGTGTTGCCAACATAATTTCATCAAACAGCGTTACCAACACGATACTTTCTCGCCAATAATTTATCAACATGATTTCTCGAAATAGTGTTACCGACATGATACTCTCCAATTTATGTTTTAAAAGACCAAGGATACTTTCTCGCCACAACTGCCATGTAAAACAACATTTCAACGTTTAGAAGTACTATAATTTTTACTTTCTCTCTATAATATTTAAATGGCGGTATAGCGGTCAACCGTCGCTGGCAAGGGATTGTATGATTTTACTTTCCCGCCAAAATATTTAACTGGCATGTAAAACAACATTCCAACGTTTAAAAGTACCATAATTTTTACTTTATCGCTATAATATGAATAGTTAGGAGCGAAGCCATTGTTATATGGAAGCGCGCGAGAAAAGGATGGACTTTTTTTAAGTCCAACAATCGTTTTAAAAATAATATAAGTTAAAAACAGAAAGACACCAAAACAATTTTGTTTTTGTAAAAATATTTTTTCACTTTCACGCTTCGAAAATAGAAAAACAGGTTAAGATTATTTTTCGCCAAAATAATAAATAATCAATGGTATAGTAATAATTCAATAATAATAATAACTTCTAAATACCGAGGCAATAAATAAGAGAAAAATAATAATGACAATAATTAACAACAAATAAAAGAAAAATAATCAAAATTATAATAAACCACTAAAAATCGGTAAATTATGGAGGTAAATCAAGGAAATTTATAAGCGCAAGAATAAAAATGAGAGCAGATGATTGGAAAAGAAGAAGTGACAGAACAGGTTAGTTGATTGGAAAATTATTTTATTTCGAAGGAAAATACACCAACAGGAAAATGCAAAGAAAAATAAACGTACCTTTTTTAACCAACACTAAAATCACACACAACACAATTGTCAGTTACTAGCAGGGCTAGTAATTAAATTCAACGTACTCTAACCTCTAATTACACAAAATCTAGAATGTCACAAAAATGAAAAACACCTATTTTTAGAAACACTGTCTAAAGATTGAACAAAAAATTACCATTCAATCATATAGACAGTAACTCGGGAAAAAAGAACCTTGGTAATATTTGTTAAATTTACATGCAGAAAGTACAACATTTTACTAAATAAAATAAGCGAATTTTAAAGTTAGAATTATGCGGTTTCACATATCGGTATATACAGGAAGTTGATCGATAAGCTGTTTACATTATTGAAATAATATATTCTTTCTAGCATACTGAGTGTTTAAAACTTAAGAATAAAGTGTTTAATATTTTAGAAAAACAAGAATATACAAAGTGTTTAAAATTTATCTACTAATAATAAACTAATGTAGTCTTTCTGCTATAACCCATTTAATAATATTGAAATTCTAATATATAAAGTTTGCTTTGGTTTGTTAAAATTTACTGATAATAGGTAATTTTTTATTTATTAATAATAAAATAATGTAGTTCTACTATATCCAATTTTTTGAAATTCTCATATATACTATTAAGCATCGTAATGAAGTTACACTAAGAGAAAAGAAATGATTTAATGATAGCTGTTAAATGCAATATTTTTGTTTTGTTTATTAACTCATAATAGACTTATCTAAGCTCCAACATGATTCGTTGTTATCGTAGATGTCAAAAACAACGAAAACGACGATAATCGACGAAAACGACGAAATCGGCGAAAACGACGATAACAACGAAAAACGATGAAAAGCGACGAAAACGTTGAAAACGACGATAATCGACAAAAACGACGAAAAACAACGAAAACGGCAGCGTTCACTGACGTCACAATATTGGCGTCCTAGTGTGTTGTTCAATCAGATCTGTTGTAGTGGACAAAACATGGAAGTCGTATCGAAACTACCGATTTAATATGGAAATCAATGAAAAAAACAAACAAATTTCTGCAATTCAGGGACCTTTTGTGAAAGAGATCAAAAAATGTTAAGCGTTCAGACCAACGTCCGACCGAAAGATTACTTTATATCTATGCTGTCGACTTTAATCATTCTGTTTCAATATTTCAATATTAAAAGTTTTATTTTAAAATTAGTGAACAATATGACTTTCGCCAGTGTTGACAGAAAACGTGATATGCCAAGTTTAGTTGAAATCATTAACGATGTAGCTTCCAATAACGAAGTAAACAACATGATTCAATATGATGAACCTGTCAAATGTCAACGTATTTCAAACGATAATGGCGATGATAGCGGATATGAAACGGAAAGTGAGATTAAAGTAACTCTAACGCCAGTATCCAGCGAAGATTATGATCGTGAATTGGACAAAGTGTTGAAAATGTACGAGATTGCCACAAAATTAGAAGACCACTATCTACTTCAAACTAAATATTCTCTAGATGCATTAGATGTCAGCTGTGGTATAAGTCCTGCAAGAACCTTCACTCCTGCAATAATTTTGAATCAAAGACACAAGTTCGATAAGATATCGTTTAGTACCTTTGAGTGGAGTACATTTGTCGATATTCTACAAAATAAAATGAACGATTTTTTTAATGCATCATTAAGTCAGTTACCAGATGAATATGAACCAATAAGTTTTCTTGTGGAAACTATGCTGAAGTTGGTTTATGGAGGCGTTCAGATGCTATCAGTTACCAAACATAATGTTGAATTTCTCCTACAACAAGCTGATGTGATCCATATACTTTACCTCGATTGTAACCTGATATCATACAGAATTTCAATGTTGGAAGGACTAAATTTCTGTGCATATTATTTTAATATTGTTGAATTAATTAAAAATCACTATGTACATAATGAATGTTCTTTAAATCCACTTGAACTTTTGCAAATTTTTTGTCAATCGTCAAATGAATTATTAAATATAACTTTGAGAGAATATATTTACTTTTATAAAACTAGAGTTCTTAATGATTTAGATGTAAATATGTAATCAATTAATAAAAATTTTATGACTCTTATTCCTTTTTTATTTATGTCTTTTCTTACCGAAATGTTGTACGTTTAAGCGTTGCATATTTCGTCGTTTTTCGTCGTTTTTTCGTCGTTTATATTTTTATATAATACATTTTGACGATCCAAAATACAGAACGTCAAATTGTGTTTGAAACGTCGGCTAACAACGCTCACAGCATTTTTTATCGTTTACTTTTTTGATGTGAAAAAACTTTTAAATTTTAGTTTCAATTACATGTATTTACTATAAGAAAACATGTAAAAATAATACGTAAAAAAATCGGCGAAAGATGGCACTGTTTTGATATTTTTTTTTAAATCAAAATTCTTAGCGCAAAAAAAAACGTTTGAGAGGCCACATTTAACGGTTTGGACGTTTTTTTTATTTGTTCGTTAAGTTTAAAATGTTGAAATTTTTTGTAAGTTGGCAACGTTGTACTACTAAATCATTTTCCCTAATGTCTCTTGATTTTTTTTTGTATCTATATTTTATTTAAGTAGATTATTTTATTTCATCTCGTCCAATAGTAATTGTAACATACTTCAAAAGTCAACAATTCTAAAATGTCTTGATAATAATATTATTAATACGATAAAACTGTAGTATGATTATTTTAATTACTTAGTTTTTTAATTAAAATAATTAATTTTGTTTTAGCCCTAAAGTGGTTAAATTGTTTAAATTGTTAACGTTGATAGAATGAAAACACTAATTTTCGGCTATGACCAATTATTTATAGCAAAAATCAGAACCAGAAAATATAATACGTTTTATTTATGTACTTCATCACGAGATGAAAGAAAGTATGGGCAGCTAAAATACTGACATGTATATTGGAAACGATAAAGTAATTGTTAATGGTGGAACCTTAAATTGGTTGAAATTATTAAGTTGACAACACTGTTTCGAGAATGGTATTATATATTGTTAGAGAGAAATATTATAAGCTTCTATATTAAATATCATCACTTCTAAATCTCATTTAAAATATTTCAAAGTTTCATTAAGGGGAAAGTGATAAACTAGGTATTGAAGTGTAAAAGTAATATCAGGTAAAGAGTGAAAGAGAGTACGCCAGTGTGTAAAATAAATAATTTATTAAAAATTCGGATAAGCGCTTTCGGCAAATAAAGCTATCATCAGAGCCTTCCTAAAAGGTGTTAATTTACAATACCAATACAATTAAAATTAGAGTAAAAACTTACTTCAAAACGATACCCCACCAGAGATATTTAAAAAGTAATATGGCTAAAATTATTTGGTAACAAGTCTAATTTTTTCTTAGTGTAACTTTTTTATTTAAATTCGAGCATAGAAAAGTCTATTATGAGTTAATGAAAAAAAATATTGTATTTAACAGCTGTGATTTCTTTTTCTTAGTGTAACTTCTTTACGATGCCTAATATTTTGTTTTTTTTTGTGGATATTTGGCTTCAGACATAGTCTATTAGCCACAGATTTTTTGTAAATTAAGATATAAAATGATTAAAAATGAAACTTTGACGAATAATGTTCTAGATAATGATTCCTTCATGTTTTAAAAAGTCAATAAGACAATCTAGAATATATTTGTTGTTTAAACTTAGTAAAATTACAATGTTTGTTGGTAGTTCTATTCCCAAGTTAATTAAATTTTTAATGAGAAAGGTACTTGAATTTACATGGTGTTTACATGAAAAGAATAAATGATTAAGATCTCCTATTGTATTATCACAGTCGCAATTAGGGGAGTCTGTAATGCCAATTTGATACAAATGCGATTGGAAGCGTCCATGGTTGAGTTTTAATCTAGTTATTGTTGTCGAATAAAACCTACTGATATGATAGCTGTAAATATGTGGTATTTTTGAGGCTGTTGGTAGGGTAGGATGTATATCAAAATAAGGGTTATTAGAGGTTGTAGCATATTTTTTCCAGATGGATTCCCATTCCCTGTGTACTTTGATCTTGTATATGTTAATAATATCGCTATAAGTAAAAATATTTTCTATTTCTGTCAGATCACATGCCTCTTTTGCTTCCTTATCCATAATCTCGTTGCCATGTATTTCAGCATGTCCCTTTGTCCATACGAAATGAATTCTACCATTTTTTTTTATAATTAAAGATAAGAGATATTTGATCTTAATAATAATACTGTTGTTGTATTGTTTATAAGGAAAACTTTCAATTGATTTGAGCACTGATTGAGAATCTGAAATGATTGTAATATCTTTAATAAAATTTTCAGTGCACCACCTAAGAGCTGTTTCTATTGCCACTGCTTCTGCCGTATAAACTGAGCAGTAATCCGGGATTCGATATTTTTTTTTAAAGAAAGATGTGGAATGTAAAAGGCACAGCCTACTCGATTTTCAATCTTGGAACCGTCTGTGTAAATTTTTGTCGTATTATGATCAGTGTTGAGAACAGAAGTTAGTATTTTGTTATTTAGAGAGTTTAAGTATGTATACGTGGGATATGTCACCGTAAACTTGGATATGATAACTTCAAATTCTTCATTAAAAATTGGAAATTTTGGAAATGTACTTAGAAAGTCGTTATTATGGATTTCTGCGAATGCAGCTGCAAGAAGAGGAATTTTTTTATGTTTCCAATAAGCATGAGTGAGTGTATAAATATTTAGTTTGGAAATAGAAGTTGAGAGAAAAGAGTTAAATGTCTTAATTTTGAGGATAAGTTTATGCGACAAAAAGTTTCTTCTCAATTCCAAGGGAGGTTCTTGTGCTTCAGCTAGGATTGCTTGGCATGGAGATGACTTCATAGCACCTATCGCTATCCGGATTGCTTTATATTGTATTCTATCTATGATTTTTAAGTTAGTATTACTGGATGAGCCATATAAAACACTTCCATAGTCCATTATAGACCTAATGTAAGATTTATAGAAAGTGAGTGCCAATTTGGGGTCAGCCCCCCACTTTCTTTTTGCAATGTAACGCAACATATTTAGACCTTTCTCACATCTGTCTCTTACATAGTTTATGTGTTTAGTCCAAAGGAGTTTGCTATCAAGTACAATACCTAAGTATTTATAGTTAACAACTACAGGGATACGTAGGCCATTTATTTGTAGGTCTGGATTCATATTTAACCTATGCCTTGTAAAAAAACATAACAGCCGATTTTTCAGGCGACATAGTGAATCCTTGTTCAAACAACCAAATACGAACACAATAAATCATGTATCTCAGTCTACTTATACATTGCCGATATGAACTTTGGATAGTGTATATGCATATATCATCGGCATATTAATATTATCATCGAACATGACATGCAATTCAGCTGTGTTCAAGTTAAAGAGTAGGGGTGATAATACCGATCCCTGTGGAAGACCGTCATTTATAACCCGAGGACCATGTAACTCATTTCTGTGATTTCTAAAATAAATTTTTCTATTTTTATATATTGACAGTATACTAGCGGCTGCACTCGAATCGATTCCAAAAGTTAGTAATTTTTGATATAAGATATCTAAGTTGACAGCGTCATAAGCCCCTTTGAGATCTAAGAATAAACAAACAACATATTTGTTATGTGTGAAAGCATTTTGTATATCAGTTACGAGTTGTACAACTGCATCCGTGGTACCGTACCCTCTTCTATACCCATACTGTGTTCTTGGAAGTAAGGAATTATATTCTAAATGCCATTCAAGGCGCGCCTTTATCATTCTCTCCATTGTTTTTGTGATACAAGACATCAGTGAAATTGGTCTATAGGAAGAAACTAAATTTGATTTTTTTTGCGGTTTTAATAGTACAGTAATGACAATTTCTCTCATTTCTTCTATGATATCATGTTTTAGCCACCAATTATTGTAAATTTCTAATAATATAAGTTTGGCGTTTACCGGTAGGTTTTTGATCATAGCATAAGTAAAATTATCTAAATTTAAATAAATAAAACAACGTTTTAAGATTTCCACAAAAATAATAACAAAAGTTATTAATTTAATAGTGACTAGTTTCGTTAATTAGTCTAATTAGTCTGATGAAGTTACTATGTAACGAAACTAGTCACTATTAAATTAATAACTTTTGTTATTATTTTTGTGGAAATCTTAAAACGTTGTTTTATTTATTTAAATTTAATAATGGATTTTCATCAAGTAAAAGCCGACACAGTTAAACAGTTAAAATTATCTAATCCCGGAGCAGTGCTTTTGGAATTTTTAAAGACCATTTCTAAGTCGTCTATGCTAAAGGGTTTTGTTAAAATATTATTTAATTTGTGAGTAAATTCATATTTAATTTCTTGCGTAGAGACAGAAGCTGATGCGATAGTATCAAGTAATTGATTTGCCATTAGATCTGTTATGATGGGTTTTTTAATTTGTATCGAGTAATTTTTGATAATTTTTAAATATCTCCAAATTTCGGATACAGGTGTATTTTTTTCTATTTTATTTAAAAATTCTTTTCAGTTGTTCCTTTTTTTTCTGTTAAATACTAATTTAGCTTGTGCATCTATATTTTTATATTGTAAATAATTTTCTAAGTTAGCAGTTTGTTTATATTTCTTGAAGGCTTCTTTTCGATTGGAGACAACATTAGAACATTCATTGTCCCACCAAATGGGCTGTACTATGGTTGGTTTAAATGGTTTTTTTTTGGGCATTGATAAATCAGCTCCTTTGTTTATGGCACTTGATAAGAGACTTAATTTTTCAGAGCTATTTAGTTGATTTATGTTAGAAATAGAATGAATTGAATTTTCTGCAGTTTGACAAAATTTACTCCAATTCGCTTTTTTATCATTCCATTTGGTTGTCGGATTTATGAAGAAAGTACTTACACCTGCCTGGTATTCTATCTGTATTGGTAAGTGGTCTGACCCCAATGGATCCGGATGTGTTGTCCAATGTATTTTATCTACTGCGTTTGGTGATACAATTGTTAAATCTACAGCCGATGGATTATTATTTGGATTATTTACTCTGGTAGGCCTACCATTATTCACAACTATC
The DNA here is from genome assembly GCA_963243735.1 of Neocrepidodera transversa. Taxonomy (NCBI): domain Eukaryota; kingdom Metazoa; phylum Arthropoda; class Insecta; order Coleoptera; family Chrysomelidae; genus Neocrepidodera; species Neocrepidodera transversa. Next base: position 39,255,713 of record OY725336.1, read on the forward strand.
AAATCAGCGGTATCTAAGGCATTAACTAAACGTATACCTTGCATATCATTTAGGGAAGATCCCCAGAGAGTGTGATGTGAATTAAAATCTCCACAAATGATAGTGGATTGTGTATTAAAAAAATTAAAAAGTTTTTCCCAATCTTTTTCAGTAGCTACTATGTCAGATGGCTTATAAATTGAGACTAAGTCTAGTTTATAATCTGTTAGGTTAATAGCACATATCTCTATATCTACATTGAAGTTTTTAATTATATTTATTTCGCTAAAAGTTATATTGTTTTTTATCAGTATAGCAACACCACCATATCCATCGTTTCTAGGTACATTTACTAAATTGTAGCCATTAAATTTAAATATTTTCTTTGGTTTTAACCAGGTTTCTGAAAGTATTATAATATCTGTAGGATGCTGATGTAGGAAGTTCTGTAATGAAGTTTTATTTGAAGAAATGGAACGACTATTCCATTGAAGAATATTTAGTTTAGTGTTATCAGTGCGTCTAGTCTGAATCGTCGTCATCACTAATACTAATTAAGTCGGGTTTTTTGTAGTTTAGAATAAACGAGATACAATTTTGAATCTTTTCTTCATTAGCTAATTTTGGGTTTTCAAGAAAGTTTTTCATGGCGCTGGTTAATTGTATCAAAAGATTTTCTTTATGATCTATATAATCGTCACGATATGGATTTGGTATAACTAATTTAGGGGGGTCTTTTTTTTGAAATTATTAGTAGAGGGTGTTAGAGGGGGCGAAAGCGCTTTACGCTTATTTTTGTTAACGTCTTGATTTTGCGGTTTTGGTATATTGGGTTTTTTAGGTGGTTTGTCTGAGTATTGGGGTTGGAGGTAGGTAGTTCTGGAAAATTATTTATATTATTTAGAATAGAGAATCTATTGTTTGTAACTATTTTAGCATATGATGGGTTGTCAGCTATTAATTCAGCTTCTTTAAATGAAGTGTTTTTAATTGCCATAATAGTTTAAATATTTTTTTGTTTTTTATAATAGGGGCATTCTTTTGGTGTCGTATTGTGGTCATTATTTTGACAATTTATACAAAAGTTTTCTTTATTAGTATCAGCGTCACTATGTTCTTCTCCACAATTATGGCACCTGAATTTACCACGACATTGTGTTTTTGTATGACCGTATCTAAGACATTTGTGACATTGGACCACTGGGTATATGTAGGGTTCAACAACAAAATTGCACATATTTATTTTTACACTTTGAGGGAGGTCGTTTCCCAGAAAAGTTATAATTATGATTTGCCTATCTATGTATTCCACAGTATTATCATCTGTAATTTTTCTGCGTCTCATCCTTTTAACTTCGACTACTTTAGTTTCTGATTCTATATTATTTTTTAAAAATTCTTCAGAAAAAAATGTATCAACTTCCCTAACTATACCTTTTTTTTTGAGTAAAAAATTTGGGAATGTATGCAACCAAACCATTTTCAATAACGCAATTATGATTAACTAGAGAATTGGCAATTTGAAATGACTCAAAAATTACTTTTACTCGATTTTTTCCCACAGGTTTTATATCAAGTATATCATTTTTAAATTCTTGATGTTTTTGCAAAAAGTGACCAACTCTTATAGGAAACAATCTACCCAAATTTTTTTCCTTATGTTCTAATTAAACAAAAAAGGCCCTGAATCTGCCCATGTATATTTGTTATCAAAATCGTATGTAATTTCTTTATTGGTAATATTATTATCTTTACTAAATGAGGTAACGTTTGTACTTACGGGGGGCGATCCTGACGGACCGCCCTCGTTTGTATCCATGCTACACAACTGATGCCTATATTAATTTAGGTTTATTGTTAATATTTTTATAAATTTATCACAAGTATGTATAAAACTGGTTTTTGTCTGTTAGCTTATCACCGCATACAAAAGACTTTTGCCTTTACCGAGAAGAAGTATAATTTTTTTCTTTGGGTAACTATTTTTATGTAAATTGGAGCTCAGATAAGTCTATTATGAGGTAATAAAAAAAAAAAAAAAAAAAAAAAAAAAAAAAATTGTATTTAACAGCTATGATTAAATCATTTCTTTTCTCTTAGTGTAACTTCATTACGATGCTTAATGGTTTATATTAGAATTTCAAAAAATTGGATATAGTAGGACTACATTATTTTATTAATAAATAAAAAATGACCTATTATCAGTAAATTATTCTTAAGTTTTAAACACTCAGTATGCCAGAAAGAATATATTATTTCAAAAATGTAAATAGCTTATCGATCAACTTCCTGTATATACCGATATGTGAAACCGCATAATTCTAACTTTAAAATTCGCTTATTTTATTTAGTTTTCTTTATATTAGTAAGTTTACGCCAGTATTAGGTGCGAGAAAGCATAGAGAACAAAGCTTTTTAAAATCGTCAAAACTCATGTCGGGTGATACATGTTCGTCGAATACGTGTTTCAAGTTTATTTCGTCTTGCTTGAAGAGTACAATTAGGTTGCAGTTGTCTCGTATCAATTGTTTGGGTATTTTTGAGTATGTTTGACAAAGGTCTGCATCAATGTCCTTGTGACGTCCCATCGAGTAGTATTCTCGAATTTTCTGCTGCCCATCACATGCAACATCGTCAAATATGAATATGGAACATCTTTTAGCCTCCGCAGGACTTATATAATTTCATCGTTATCTTTAAATGGGAAGTAGCTTACACCTTTCGTGCTATTGAGCACCTCTTTAAGCAGCTCGTACTTCGGCTGGTACAACGATTTCGAGTAAACATAAACGTTTTTAAATTTTGCTCCGGTTTTACCATTTGAAGCAAAGCCCGGCGGCTTCCTTCCGCTGATTCCTCTGTTTGCAGGGCTCTCAGCACTTGGAGCCCTTAGCGGAGGAGCTGCCGGAATTGCTAAGACAGTAATCGATGCCAAAAACGCGCAAAAGAAATTGGAAGAAGAGCAACGTCACAATAAAGCTATGGAGGTTATTGGTACAAAGGGATCTGGTCTATATATGAAAAAGAACTCTCGCGGAGGCTTCGGATTGTACTTGAAGAAGCAAAACAACTACCAATAAAGCTACCCAATAGACCGTTGTATGACGTAGACCTTTTGCGATATGCTAAACGTCTAAGAATTCCATATTTTAGAGGTGTTTTCATGCGCGACTCTCTACCAATCGAAGGTCCTCGACAACGTGAATGTGCCATTTTAAATTTAGATGATTCAAAAAATCCAGGATCTCATTGGGTAGCATATAGAAAGATAAACGAAGCTGTGAAGTATTTTGATTCATTTGGTAACTTGAAGCCACCGAAAGAACTCGTGAAATATGTGGGGAAGAATGTTCGGATCTATTACAACAACGACCAGTACTAAAACTATAAGCAAACCAACTGTGGACACCTCTGTTTACGATTTCTGTACCAAGATGATTGAGGTTCAAGAAAACAACGAAATGCGAGCAGTCGTTAAACTCTTGATGAAGAACATTACCTACGAAATATAGGCTGGAAATTCCAGATAAATATCGCGAAGAACTGAAACAATTTTTACCATGTCAAAATAATGATTTTCATCGATGGGGTGATGTTTGTGGGCTTGTGCAATCATCATGTATATTTTGTGGAACTATGTATAAATAAATTTTTTAGTGTACATTATTTTTTATTTAAGCACCAGCCCTTAGTGGAATACGTCAGTCATGTCGCTGCTGTTGTCATTAGCGAGTCATAACCACGTGTTTTCGTTTACACCTCAGACACCTATTGTATTATATCCTGAAAAAAAGTACTTCTTGGCAGTGTTTGGGTTTCATTCTTACAATTCCACTCCAAAAATTGATGGGGAGAAATTTTTTTATTATGAGAACAACGATCGAGCAAAATTGAAGGAAGTTGCACTTCCCACCGGCTGCTATGAAATAACTGATATTGAGGGGTTAATTCAAAAATCGATTACTCCAAATACGGGTGATTTGCTATTTTCATTGAAACCCAACAACAATACTCTAAGGTGTGAAATATATAGTAAAAATCACGCCATTACTTTTGAGAGGGACGATAGTCTTGGATATATTTTGAGGATTTTCCAGAAGGTGCTAGCCCCCGGGATTGTACACTCTTCAGATCTCCCAGTCAACATTATAAAAGTATCAAACATTCGTTTCGAGACCAACATTACCGAGGGAGCCTTCTACGGGAATAGACCTGTCCACACCATCTACGAATTTCCTATTACAGTTGACGCAGGCTACGCTATTGTTGAACAACCTAATAACCCTATATATTTACCAGTTACTAATACAGGAGAAATTACTAACATCACAGTGCTAGTCGTCGACCAAAACTTTAAGCCTGTAAATTTTCGTGGGGAACAAAGTGTACTTCATCTGGAACTAAGAGGTCAATAAATGGGTTTAGTTATAGATTATAAGAAAAACGCAACAAGTTCATCAACATCATTTACTTATAGGCCATCTAGCCGTCGAGACCTACTGCTCACCGCTGCCTATAAGTTGTTTCTTCAATCTCTAGGATTAACTCTCAAATATGGTAAAGCGAAAATATGTAAAGGATGGTGAATATGGTAAACGTTCACGTTTATCCAACGAAAGCATCGATCCGAGTTTTAATCTTTTTCAATAACCTCAATACGTGTTCACCGTTCATCAAGTCCTTTAACAACAATGATGTAGTGGAATTTATCATCAATCAAGTGGATTCATTTTTCGCTATGAACGAGTCCTTGCTGATAGTCAAAGGAGGTAAATTGGAGATAAACGGGGGAGGAGACGTTTCCCTGGTACCAAATTTTGGAGCCTTTCTTTTTGACTCTTGCTCATACAGTGAGAGTGGTCGAGAGATTGAAACTGTTCGTGATCCTGGGATAGTGAGCGGTGTTCGAGCTATGCTGAACTACAGTTCACTGGATATAAATCACATGGCGATAGGAGGATGGAATGCTAATTAGCACCATTTTTGGATGACACTGGAAAAACATTCAGTTTTATGATACCTCTCAAACATGTTTTTAACATTTTCAACGATTATCCAGTGATTACTTGCGGAAGGCAAACGATTCGATTGGTTCGAGCTCGTGATGACTCTGATTGTCTTATTATTAAAGAAAAAGCTGGCTCTACCTCTGTGACATCTGTGGCAATAAAGATCGATACCATCGAGTTGAAAATCAAGCACATTTATCCAAATGATGAAATTAAAATCAAATTAATGGAAGCCATCAGAAGCGACACTCCTATATTGATTCCATTCAGAAAATGGGAACTTAACGAGCTGACCGCAATTACGTCTGGTACAAAGAGAGAAATTTGGGCTGTAAAGACCACTACCGTTATCGAACGTCCTAAATTTGTAATTGTATGTTTTCAAACCAACAAACGCAGCAACGTTGCAGAAGATCCTACAACTTTTGATAATGTTAATATAGCTAGCATTAGACTATCACTGAACGGCGAGTATTGGCCCAACGAAAGAAACATGTTGGACTTTAATAAAAACGATTACGCTATGGCGTACCATAACTATGCTGAATTCTATCCCAGCTACTCGCACATAGAGTTTAAGAAGAGAGCTCTGTTTGTCATTGATTGCTCGAAGCACGAATAGACTATGAAGTCCTCCACTGTAGACGTGAGACTTGAATTCGAAACTGACATTGGATTTCCAGCCAACAGCAAGGCGTATTGCATCATAATTCACGACTGTCTGATGGAGCACCTTCCTCTAAGTGAAGTTGTTAAAAGCTTAAATTAAAATGTATTTTTTCATAAAGTTAATAAATGAAATGAAATGAAAAAAGGTTAAGTTTTATTAATCGTTAATTACAACATTACATACATTTATATAAAATTTTTAATAACAAAACACATACGGCTGATAATGAGAGACAGGATATTGCAAATATCTTGTTTAATGTTATCTGTTAATTGATCTTCTTTACGGCCATTTCCAATGATGTTGGTTGTATTCGTCTCAACGGGTAACATACTTGGGGTATTCTTCTATTTACCAAATTGAAATTTTTTAACTGCTTTATAATGTTTTCTTTGTCCTTATATAATTTTATATCTGTACGTAATTGCACAATTTGGTCTCCAAATTTTTTTGTTAGTTTACGTCTGTTCTCGTTAGAGCTCATTGCGTTTCTGATTTATATTTTTTCAACGTCCTTCTATTTACCTTTTTAACTAATTTATTATACACCCTTCCAGCGTAAATTTTATTATTTTTCAAAAAACATTACACATTGTGAAGTCTCTTCTGCACGAAGTTTAATTTTTTCTAGAGCGCATGCTTTTCCACATAAAAAAAATAAATATATTATGGTCCAATACGCTTGGTTATCTCCCTAAGAGATCTGTCGACTACGTCACACACACACCCAACAAGCTGGCTCGCAGGATCGGCGGCGCATCGCGTTTAAATTTTTTTATAAAAAAAATAATAAATATATTATGTTCCAATACGCTTGGTTATGTCTCTAACACCCGTATGCATAGTCGTTCGCCAGCCACTCGCCAAAGTTTCGCCGCTCGCTCCCCAAGAATTGTAATGCATAGTCAAACGCCAGAACAGTAACGACTGCGCACTAGTTTATATTTCGGCGAAGCGGTGGCGAAATACGGAAGATGGTCAGTAGCATCTCCGCCAATTCTCCGGCAAACTTTCAAAACTATTTCAGTTCAGGGAACAGTTGTAGTAATGCAGTTTTTAAGTTATAATTATAATTTTTTTAATAATTCATACAAAGTGTTTTATTATAATATATACGGGATAAAATATTTTTTTTAATTTTCGAATTTTACATATAAAACTAACATTTAAATACATTATCATTACAAACAAATTTGATAATATTAAACTTTGTTTAACAATTAAATTATAATTATATATTTTTAATAATTCATACAAAGTATTTCATATAAACAGGATGGAAATTTTTTTTTTTAATTTTCTAATTTTAAATATAAAACTAACATCTAAATACATTATCACAAACAAAATTGATCATATTAAACTTTTTTTAACAATTAAATTATAATTATAAATTTTTAATAGTTTCTACACAGTGTTTTATTACAATATATACAGGATGAAATAATTTTTTTAAATTTTCTATTTTTTTTTAATTTAGCCTCTTCTTGCTGCATAACCAGTTTTATAACATGCCTCATCCATTCTTACTTTATGTTATTCCTCAAGCTTTTCTCGTTCCCTATTTATGAGCTGCAACCTAACTTGCGTTATTTCGCCTAGGTGACTTTTTTGCAGTTTTTATTTTTTTCAAGAAGACACTAGAGTAGATGGTGTAGCTGAAATAAATAAAAAATGTTGGACAATACAGTACAAACAAGAACAAAAAGAAATTATACTTTTCAGTACAATTTTCACATGATGTATGAAGTAGCACATATTCATAAAAAATACGTAATTTGAAAAGTACAAATTTAATTCTTTTGTTGACACGTTTTACGATTTAAACGTAAATAATTAAAAAAAATTATATGTACCTATTACTGGGAGTACTACTTCATTTACCCGTGCTTCAGAGGTGACAGAAGTTGAAGGTGTATTTAAAATAAAAGGGAAACCTTTTTTTTGTAACAATTTTTATAAAAAATACACCATATCTTTTTAAGAACTTGTAAATTATGAAAAAAAATTACCCTTTTCCGAATTCAATATCGTTTCCACCACTGTATCTCCTTCAATATTTACGTTAGACGTACATGCGTAAATTTTTGGTCGGCTTTTATCTATGAAAAAAAAACTGCATTTAGTATAACAGACGATATACAAAAACGATACTACATATAATTTTTTTTTCGTTATTAATCCATCGTTATTATAATTACCTGCGTATTCGTTGTCACATTAAATTCGGCTACAAATTTTTCCCATCTTTTTTTTTCTATATTATCATCCGTTCTTTTATTTTCAATAACAGGATATCGTCCAAGCATCTGTATTAATATTTCTTTTTCGCCCACTGAATACTTCACTGCCATTTTTAATTTAATAGTCCTCAGCCGCAACCTAACCACCGAATTTTAACTTTTCAATAAGAAAAAAATGCACCGTGTCATCTAAATTCCTCAAATGCACGTAGTAATACCCACGTGTTTACTGTAAACAGATGAATTACGCATGCTTAAGCACCCAAGGACGGTCGGAGACTCGTAGGAGCTTTGCCAGAGAGGAGACCGGAGAGAGATCGACTATGCATAGTAAACCTTGCGCTGCACTTTCGCCAGCGCGTCGCTGGAGCACTCGCTGGGATAAGCCTTCAGCGTATCGCGAGCGAACGACTATGCATACGGGTGTAAGAGATCTGTCGACTACGTCACACACATACACACACCTAGCTGGCTCGCAGGATCGACGGCGCATCGCCACCGACGGTAATCTCCGTAAGGGATCTGACGGCTACGTCACACACGCTGGTTCGCGCGCCGGCCCCGATGCAGTGTCTTCATAATATATTATGTTCCAATACTCTTGGTTATCTCTCTAAGGGATCTGATGACTACGTCACACACATACACCACGCTGGCTCGCTAGTCCGCGCGCCAACCTCGATGCAGCGCCGCCAGCAGCGCCATCTAGTGACAGTTTTTTGACTTTATTTGGAATCGGCTTTACTTCACTAGGCTTGATCATGGCTTGTAGCCGAAACTAGTCGCCTATCTTTTGTTTTACAATAAAAATTTTTTGTGGTACTTGACTTTGAGTTTCATTACTATTCAGTAGATCACATTTGAGTTAATGGATAACCTTTTGAATTTAACCTTTTAATTGCCAAGAACAACATTTTTATTCACAGAAAAGAGATAAAATGGATAACTCCTATTATTCGTGCAAAAAAAATATTCGACCACTATTCCACCTGGCAATTTTCACGATATTATTTCTGAAGTCTTGATGAATGTGATTCAGAACTCAGAATGCGCTTCCTCGGAGTTTTATTACGAAATGTCTCTTGGTCTAATTTGAAAAAACTCGAAAATAAAATGTAAGGACAAAACAAATAATAACTCTAAATGCAACAAAGCAACACTGGTAAATTGGATTAAACAAAAACAGTCTGTACTAACCTACTTCACAGTAGCCTGTGTGATTCAGAAAAAAGGCCGAAAAATGAAAATATTTACAGCCGGAACAGGAGTACCTCCTCCCCCCGATATCGAGGATGCTGAACACGATGTCGGCGTTGGAATTTCTCTTTGGGATTGCTCAACCCCTCAAAACGGCCAAAAACCACCCCCTAGAGGGGTTAAACGCGCTTCAAGAGGTTTCCTGCAGAGAAACACAATTTGCTCTAGTTTTCGAGGATGCTGAGCACGGTTGTGGTATTGAATAGTTCCGACCCCTTCCCACCCCTCCACCGACTAATATTCACCTTGAAAGGGGTGAATTTTTATATCTATTTAAATATTAGCGGGAAACATATTCCTCCCGTTTTCAAGGATGCTAAGCACGGTCGTGGTGTTGGATATTGCATCCAATCCCTGCCAACCCCTCCACCGATCAATATTCGCCCTCGAGAGGGTGGCTGTGTTTAAGCGTAACTTCATACCTCATAATAAATTCTCTTAATTATTTTTACATTTCTCTTAATTATTTTTACATATTAAAATAAAAGGTATGTATCAACTATTCAGTAAACGGTAAAGAAAGACCGTTATTGCCACTGAAATGCCGACAACAAAAAAGTCACCCTCTCAGGGGCGAGTATTGTTCGGTTGAAGGGTTTGGCAGGGATCGGACGCGATATCCAACACCACCACCGTGCTCAGCATCCATGAAAACGGGGAGGAATATGTTTCCCGTTGATATTTAAAAAGATATAAGAATTCACCGTTTTCGGGGGCGAATATTGACCGGTGAAGGGGTCGGAAGAGTTCGGAACTCAGCATCCTTGAAAACGGGGGGAAACCGAATGAAATTTGTTAAACGCCTTAATTAAGCTACTAATCAACAACCAAAAACAAGAAAAATGGATCGCGATTACTTCAAACCTCGGTCAGATGGATGGTTCCAGGTTTTGGAACAAACTTTAGCCTTCTCACCAATAAAAAGATCAAATTATGCTCCCAACTAGAGCTGAACGAACAAATCCTATACACACCGGAACTCCATCTCCAAAACATCCTAATAAACCCCGACAACCCCAACTTTATCCTCACTTCCTTCACCTCTGGTGAGAAAGCCTCGGCCTGTAAAATCAGGAAAGATTCTGCCCGAGATCCTGATCAAATCAAACGTTAGGTCCTCAAAAACCTTCCTGCCACCATACGCCCTATCAATATCCTTACCATCCTCATGAACGCGTGCCTTCAGCACTACAACTTTCTAATTTGCTGGAAAGCATCCAACACTGTCCTTATGCTCAAATCCCACAAAGATCCTACATTCACAAATTCCTACAGACCCATATCCCTGACGAATATTCTAGGTAAGCTCTTTAAGACTCTCCATAAGTAGTAAATCTGGCATGCCGGAGTCATTCGCAAGCTTTCAGATATCGAACTCCCAATACCCTTAACCAAACTCATCCATTCCTACCTCAATAATTGCTCCATACATACCAAGTTGGAAACTCCACATCAGACCCCTTCACTCCGAAGTCGGCGTTTCCTAAGGCTCTGTGTTGGCCCCGTTGCTGTATATGATATACACGCTAGCCCTCTCTTGTCTAGCCAAGATATTCAGATATACACTGACAACCCAACAACTTGTTTATCTATTGCTACAATGATGTAGTAAGTGTAGGATTACTCTAAACCCTTAAAAACCCAACTCATCATGTAACTAAAAAACCCAGTCAACCTCTCAATGAAGTTAACCTTAGGAATTGGGGAGAGAGACTTGTTCCCTATGACAATGTTACCTATTTGGGAGTATGTCCAAAAAACTATAGACTGAGTTAGGAGACTAGCTCTGGGTGGACGATTTGGGAGATGTAATCTTCAAACATTCACTCAGGACCAAATGGACAGTTGATAGAACAGAAAAGCACTAAGCAGAAAACCCAAGAAGAAACTACCACAGCCCAACATTAGGATTTTACGAGAAGCCAAAGATCTTCCGATCAAGCTCCTAGATATCATAGTTTTTCTGAAAATGAGTATTTTACTGCTACAGCAGGGTTATAAGAAAAGTTGCAGTCCCAGAGTAATATACCGAGGAGGGTTTAGTTTAGAACATAGTGTGAGGTGTATATAAAAGATTCCCGTATCCCCAGCCCAGGACAGGAGTTGTAATGTAAAAAAAATCAATAATTGAATATTAAATAAATTTTATTCATTTTCTGATTGTAGTTATTTAAGAAAATTTAATTCAGAAATTAAGTATACTTATGGTCTTTTTAATTAAATGTATTCAACTATCTACAGTGAAAATGGACAGAGCCGTAATTAGTAAAGTTCCTAAGGTACAGTTCACTGTCAAAAAATAATAAAAAAATTAAGTGTTCTATATGGTTAGATAGAGAAAAAATGGGGATTTCAAAGATGAAATGAAAATTCGTCTTTTCTCATTTAACTAACTTTGTATCTTTAACGGTTTAAGAACTGCCAATATTGTTCAATTAAATTTGCGTCACCCTGTATACAGTTCAAAACATTCATACTTTGGTGGCTTTAGATATTTTTCTATTTCACCTAACATGTCTGTTGTAGCGGAAAATGGAACAAAACGTGGTCTAGTTAAGTTACTATAACATGATTCGTCGGTGAGGCTTATTTAGCTCCTGTTGTAGCGTGTCATATACAGCTTTGTAGGTAGAGGGTAGGTAAAGAAAGACGTTTTGGTTTTTAGTTTTTTTTTTATTTTTTACATTTTTCTTTTAACATTTTTTTTCTCAAACACAATTAATTTAGGTACCGTTTAAGAACATTTTTTTTACTCGATCGTGTATTTATACAGAATATTTTTACAACAATTAATAATTTTTTACTACGGTCCTGGAACTAGAGTTAAAAAAATAAACAATCGTGTAACGTCAATAGTACCAGAAAATTAAAACTTTAAAAATGAAAAAAATTAAGACTGAATTTTATTATAAACATTTCATCAAAATTTGAATAGATCAAAAAGATGATAAAAATAATACAAATTAAAATCACAATGTTAATGAATTTAAGAGAAATGTAACGCTAAGAATTTTAAAGTCGGAATGAGTTGTGTTTTTAAGAATGTTACGCCACTGTTTATAATACATAATAATATTAAAATAAAATTAAACTTTGATTCACAGGACCTAAATTTTTTTCATAAAATTAATGGCACCCCGATAATTAACAATAAATGTAACTACTTACAAAGCTATTTCTAAAATAAATTAGTTTTGTTACATCACAATTTGTGTTCTAAGAACTATACTATTAACTAAAAAGACATAAAAAAAGAGTCAGTCAGGTTCACATCGATAAAAAAGTATTACGAGGAGTTGTTGATATTTAATCCTCGCTTTACCCTACTCAACAGAAAAAATTTCAAATTTGGAAACGAAAATATACTAACCCTCCTTCCAACTAAATTCTGTACGGTAAAATATTTGAGAAAATGCTCGGATAGGTCGACTTTTATTTCTTATAAAACGCAATTCTACAATAAAAAAATTATCGTAATCTCAACTCCTGGTACAGGGTAGCTACCCCATTGAAAATTTTAAATAGCAACAGGGGTTTTTAATTCCTTATTGAACTGTTTAAATAATTTTAAGTTAATAAAATATGTGTTTACACTTAACCAAAATATGGACAAAAACTAATAAATCGGTAAAAATTTTTTTGAAACACGTAAATAAATAAGGGAAAAATATAATATTAAATTTGTCGCTTTTTAGCGCGAATTATGGTGACAATTCGCTTCTGACGTCACGTCTCCGCATAGCAAAGAGTACCCTTATTTTATACACATTTTGTATTGTTCTGTTGTATTTTCGTATTAATGAAAGAAGAATATGTGATAAAGTGATAGTTTATTTATATGATTGATATACTGTATGTCTGAAAAAATTGTTTTGAATTTTAAAGAAAAAGTTATTCTTACTATTTCTTTCTCTACAATAACATAATCACATATTATTTTTAGAGAGACATGGTTACATATTTAAAGTCGGCAACTATTTTATAATAGTTTTTTAAATTGACAAAATAAAGTTATTTTACTCTTGCACAAAATTCACATTTTTTGACAACCTTGTATATGGCTAAATAAAATTGGTATCTGAACATCGTAATTTAACTTTTAGACCATTTGTAACTTTTAAGGAAGAATAACTTTCTTCATTAAAATTAATAATAAAAACGTTTATCATTTGTAGACAACGTTTTTTAGGCATAATGTTTATATAGTAATGCACTTTTCTCACTTTCAATAAAAAGAACTTTTACCTAAATAAGTATAAGTCATCGTAACTTGTCGTAAATGGTACAAACGTGCCACAATAACCAAAAGAAAATCAAAAGTCAACAGAGTATCTGTTTACGGTAAACCACAAACCTACCACAAAAGAACTACGACAGGACCGTAATTAAAAATTATTGTCACTGATTATGAGAGTTATTTCAGATAAAACGTCGTTAAAGTGATAACTGTAATATATCACTGAATTTGAATTTTAACGGTTTATCAATTTTTGTAATAAAAAAGATAGGTGCGTATTTAAAAAAAATAACTTTATGGTAACCATTAACATACGAAATGTCTCATCCAAGATTTAGTAGTACAGTTTTATAGAAAATTTGAGATACAATAAACTTTCCTTTTCCATTTTTTTATAATTCGTTTAATAAAAATTATATGTGTAAAACACCAAAAATAGCATTTTTAGTTTAGAGAATACAAAAGTTTTTGGAGAATACAAAACTTTCTGGAGAATACCTTTTTGAGGATATAAAAGTTTATGGCGAATACAAACTTTTTTGGAGAATCCTAATTTTTTTTTGGAAAAAACAACCTTTTTGAAGAATACGAAACTTTTTAGAGAATACAAAACCATCTGAAGAATACAAAACTTTTGGATAATACAATACTTTATGGAGAATACCTTTTTGAGAATATAAAAGTTTATGGAGAATACAAACTTTTTTAGAGAATACAAATTTTTTTTGGAAGTGCAACCTTTTTTGAAGAATACATAACTATTTGGAGAATACAAAACCATTTGGAGAAAAAACCATTTGGAGAATACAGAACTTTTGGATAATACAATACTTTCTGGAGAATACCTTTTTGAGAATATAAAAGTTTATGGAGAATACAAACTTTTTTAGAGAATACAAATTTTTTTTGGAAGTGCAACCTTTTTTGAAGAATACATAACTATTTGGAGAATACAAAACCATTTGGAGAAAAAACCATTTGGAGAATACAGAACTTTTGGATAATACAATACTTTCTGGAGAATACCTTTTTGAGAATATAACAGTTTATGGAGAATACAAACTTTTTTGGAGAATACAAATTTTTTTTGGACGTGCAACCTTTTTTGAAGAATACAAAACTTTTTGGAGAATACAAAACCATTTGGAGAATACAAAACTTTTTGGATAATACAATACTCTCCGGAGAATACCTTTTTGAGAATATAAAAGTTCATGGAGAATACAAACTTTTTTGGAGAAGACAATTTTTTTTTGGAACATACAACCTTTTTTGAAGAATACGAAACTTTTTGGAGAATACAAAACTATTTGGATAATACAAAACTTTTTAAATAATACAATACTTTCCGGAGAATACCTTTTTGAGAATATTAAAGTTTATGGAGAATACAAAACTTTTTTGGAGAATACAAATTTTTTTGGAAAATACAACCTTTTTTGAAGAATACGAAACTTTTTGGAGAATACAAAACCATTTGGAGAATACAAAACCATTTGGAGAATACAAAACTTTTTGGATAATACAATAATTTCTGGAGAATACCTTTTTGAGAATAGAAAAGTTTATGGAGAATATAAAATTTTTTGGAGAATACAATTTTTTTTGGAAAATACATTCTCTTTTGAAGAATTCAAATCTTTTTGAAGAATACAAAACCATTTGGAGAATGCAAAACCTTTTAGAGAATACACAATATATTGGAGAATGCAAATCTTTTAGAGAATGCAAAAATGTAATCCAAATAATAAACCAGCGCCATGTTATTTTCTCTTCTTATTTAATTTCATAATTTAAATTTAATTATGTCAAATAACTAATGAAGCAAATTTAAAATTATTTAAACCGTTAAATAGAGAATTAAAAACCCTTCGAACTTAGCTATTAGTCGACTCTTGTTGCCATTTAAAAATTTCAAGGGTGTAACTACTCTACGCAAGGGATTGAAACTAGTGAAATTTTTTATTGTAGAAATGTGTTTCATCTGAAAAAAAAATCGACCTATACGAATATTTTAAAGTACAAAAGTAATTAGAAGGGGGGTTACACGTTACGTTTGAATTGTATACGATAGCTCATAATTCAATGCCAAGTACTTTAAATTCACCTTAAATTAAACTCTACGTAAGGTATGAACATAAGTACGTACCCTTGTAGTTATTACTAGTCAATAATAATTTTTTTTAGAGAATCATCCTGTATTCTGAGTTTCTCATTTTAATCAATTTTTTTTAGAATAGGAGTAATTTAGTGACTACATTTTTTTTAAATATCCTTAAGGTATTTTTTTCTTCCAAAAAGAGGGGTGGTTCTGTCATCTATCACTTATATCCTTAAGATGATGATTCAGTAAAAATAACACTTTGAGGTAGTAGTGGACAATATGACTAGCGTTCAATTTAAGGCAATGCAAAACATATATACCTCAAAAAGGTTTTATTTAAACCTTAGCGTTGAATTTATGGCCATTTATGTCAAAAAATAGTTTCTAAATTTAATATACTCATACCAAATTTTATCAAAATTCGTTAACAAACAAAAACATTATTGTGTTGAAATATTTACCAATGTGAATCTGCTTACAAAGAAAGATAAAGACAAGTAAATAATTTTAGTTTTTTGATAAAGCTAAAAAATGGCAGTTTTAAAATTATCCAGTATTTCGAATCGTTCAAATTTTGTAATTTTGGCACTTCCATTGGCAAGATTATCTCCATTTCACCCATGTTACTTTCAAAACGGCCTAGGATCGTACGGGGTAGCATTAAAACCGACATACCTATTATTTTTTCTATGTTGGAACCCAGAACCAGGTGCTGTATTATAATAAATAACCCTTCTGATCCCAAAAGGATCAATATACCCGAAACTCCCAGATCTTTTATCACCCGGCGAAGTTTCTTCCTCGTGGTAAGCCCTCGGTATGTAGTACCTAAACCCGTCGTTGGTTACTGAAACTCCATCGTAAGTTTTTGGTTCGTAACCGACATATGGGCGACCATTTCTGTCTAAAGGATAAGTAGGTCCATTTCGGAACTTGTATGAATTGTCTACATGTTGTACGTAAGGGTTGTATTCTAATGAGTTGTGGTCTACTTCCTGTGTACCACCAAAATCATTAGGATGATATATTGAGGAAGTTTGGGTCAAAGGAGCAACACTAGTTTTAAAGAAAGGTAACTCAGTAGTTGTTTGTAAGTAATTACCCGATAAACTAATATCCTGATTTTGGTACGAATTTTTTAAGGAGTTGGGTGTTATTTCCACCAAAGGAGAGTCAGTAGGTACCACAATTCTGAATGGAGTAGAAGAATCTATTGAATTCGGAGAAACATCGACGTAAGGAGCTGGAGTACTACTAGGAATATAAGAACTATAAGTAGACGTGACTAAAGGTGATGGAGTAGTACTATAAGTAGAAGGAATTGATAATGGGGTAGTACTAGGAGTGTATGGTACTGCAACAACTGGTCTAGTATGTTGTAATCCTGTTTTAACAAGAGTTCCTGAAGTTGCAGGATATTTTTTTGCTGTTTTTACCGCTTCTCCAACATTAATATTTCTTCCTACATAGACGTTTTTGTTTCTCAAAATTCTATATCCTTCGTTGTCTGCTATGTAATCTCTTTGTCGCAAGATGCCTGAAAAATATTATTTTTGTTAAAAATGTTAATTTTTCGAACCAAATTTTTTACCATCTGCGTCTATCCAAGCGTAAGTGCCAACAACAGTGCCGTCCTCGAGTCGTTTTTCTTTGCGATATTGTCCACTATCGGTTTGGTATCGGAAATATCTTTCGGGGCCTTCGTCGGTTTGGATGTGGTATTGGTGCGGTGAAGGGGTTTCCCATGCTGTAGTTTCCGGTATAAATATGGAATATAGTACCTGTAACAAGTTTATGCTTTTAATATTTTATAAGAATTTTGACCTGATTGTACTTGTCGCGAAATTATACTAGAATAGCAATTCGCTCTTTTTACTATTGGAAAAAAAAACAGCATTTTTTTATATTTATTAAAAATTTCGCACGGCCAACTGTGTTTCATGAGTCTCTAATTAATTACTTAAAATTTATCATTGGCGTAGCATAACTGTATTCAACTATAGTGTAATATTTTGAAAATATAACACACATTAGGTTGGTTCCCTAAGCGAGTTCCTAACTTGTTATGAAGATACTGAGTTGCGCAGTATAAAATAAGTCTTCCATTATTTTGTACTACGCAGACTCCTGATCCATTATTTTATACTGCGCAACTCAGTATGTTCATAAAAAGTTAGGAACTCGCTTCGGGAACAAACCTATTGTTACATGATCGTATCATAAAAATAGTTAAAATTAGTACTCAGCGCGCCCTCTATTAGAGAATAGATTAACTATTTAACGAGTCCTTAAACGGAATCGTACTGTAGCTTCAACTTGACTTCATCTCTGGTTTTTTTTCCAAGCGAATTTATTTAGTCGTGTCAACTTTTTTGCACTGCCCTTTGAGAGATCTGTTAAGGTAACATAACTACTGAAACCTGAATCATAAAATTTTTTTGACCATATATTAAATTGGCTAATCTGCTAAATTTTGAAAGTCAGTGTCAAGCCCCTATCTGAATAATTTAACTTTTCAAATTTTATTTTTTTTGTCTTTATCAAAATAAAGTAGCATTTCTCAAATTTATAATAATCATTAAAATATCTAGGAAGTACGGTATTACCTTTAATACAAAAATATTGTTTATCGATTTATTCTCCAAATACTAACAAAAAAAAAGATACAAACAAACAAAATTGGATGTTTCATCATTTGTTGTCCTTCCCAATTCTACAATTAACATTTTAATTGGAAAAAAATATCTATAGAAACGAGTTAATCATCTATAATTAGTAAGTAGTAGAATCCATTTAACCGTGATAATAATAATTAATTAATTAAATAAATAGTTATTATGTGCATTTTTAATGTGGGTACAAGCAATTTTTAGAGGTTACTAAACGTTTTTATTATATCAATTAATTAATAATTATCATAATCATCCAATAATTAAAAGTAGAATTTAACACAAAATTTAAAAAAAATCCTTTGTCAACAATAGGCACTAAAGTTAAAAAAAATCGTCAGTAAAGTACATCTTTACTGGCGATATAATTAACACAAAATATCATTGCAATCAATATACAAAATAATAAAAATTGTTCTATTGTAATCAATATTATTAAATAAGTATATTTGTTAAAATTGTCCTTATCAATGCAATACGTTTAATAAAATTAAAAACATAATAAAAAAAAATCTGGTGTGGCCAGCACATGACCTCTCGCTATTTTTGAATCAAAAATTTACTCTTTACTCTCTAACACAAAAAAGTATGAAAAAAATTGATTTTTTTGTAAATCTTGCAACAATGGCCAAATTATTTAAAATTTTAATGATACGAAAATAAACTATGGTGTTGCCATTTTGTTTAGTAATGACGTCATCACTCATAACAACTGCCATTTCCGGTTGTCTGATTGTCACCAAAATCTAATCAGACCTAATCTAGGGTATCAAAATCTTGTATGCAAAGTTTAAAATTTTTTTATTAAAGGGGTCTATTCATTAACTTGTCGTTAACATACAATGTCGTTAGGCTAACGATATATTGCTCATTGACATTTTGAACGATAAATTTCTAACGCTTATTCAGTATGTATGTCGTTAGAAAGAAATATGGTTACTTGGTATTAAGTGGAAATTGCGAAGGTTGGCAACATTATTTTAATATTCAGTGCCCAAAAAAAAAGTTGCGTTTGGTTTGGTTTGACAATGACAACTAGACGGTGGTTTTTCACATAGAGAAAGTTGGTTTTTCACAATGACAACTGCACCAAAAAAATCGGAGAGGTCTCAAGACTACAAGGAGTCAATTCGAGGCATATCTCAATAAACGTAGAGTAAATAAATCATTAAGAGAAAATACATTTGATGGGTCAGATCCAGATATTCTGAAGAGGACATGGGACCAAATGACGGAAAAATTTTTATGAATTTGGTGGACCCTGCCGAGATGTAAATTATTGAGCTATTATTGACTCGTGAAATTAATATTTGACACGTTTCGTGAAATAACTTATGGAGATTATCGATAGTGAAGATGCCACTCGTTGTATTATATATGATAATTTCACTTCAATTATGTAAAAAGCAAAACGGAAGAATTGACATTTGTCTATCGGTTATACCCCCAATTCTTTGCTAACGACATTCTAACGTCAATAAAGACACCTCTACCGACTTCGTACAGTAACGATACATTTTATCGTACAGTAACGACAATCTTTAGCTACAGAATAAGAAACATCGTCAGGTAACGATAATCGTTCATTAACGATATCGTTAGGCGTTACAGAATAACCCCCTTAGTAGTTTTTGAGTTATCGTTACCACAACATCCATCCCAACACACACACACAAACACACACACACACACACACATCATCGCAAAAATATCAAAATCGGATTCTGGGGACCTTAAAACGTGTTTATCCATTGAAACTCACTACCCAGCATGATTACTATATCTCTCTTATCTGAAGGGCGAGAGGTAAAAACAATAAATAATTGTAATTATTAGGGCGGGACTACACTATACGTATTCCGAAGATACGTATTTTTGGCCAGACGATAACACATTGTTTTAAATTGAAACGTTCACATATATGCGTAAAATAGGCAATCAGATCAGCATGCTGCCGGGAATACGTAGAGTTTGTTTAACCATCCTCTGCCGTTACGTCATAATCGGTGACGTATTCTGCTCTTTTACGTTTGTCATTTATTATTTGAATGTTATTTTACTCTTAACCTCAAAATAGTACACGGTACCAGAGAACATTATGACGAGGAATGTTTAGTCAAACTCGGAATGTTTAGTCAAACTCGGCATAAAAATGTGGGTGAAAGCGGGAGGAAAGGGAGTCAAAAATCAGTTTTATCATATATTTTTCTGAAATATATTGTCAATACCCCCGCAGAGCCGCCCCCGTGCTCCCCCGGGCAATTCCAATGTCGGGATTGAATTCGGCATCTCCAAAAACCCGCGAGTAACGAGTTTGGAGCGATTTCCATGCACGCTGCAATTTCTCCCCCAATTAACCACCCCCGCACTCCCCGCAGAGACGCCCCCGGATAATTCCAATGCCATAATTGAATTCGTCATCCCCGAAAACCCCTGAGTATAGAGTTTGAAGCGATTGCCATGCATGCTGCAATTTCTCCCCCAATTAACCACCCCCACCCCCGTGCGCCCCCGGGAAATTCTAATGCCAGAATCGAGTTCGGCGGGCCTGAAAACCCCGAGTAACAATTTCCGAGCGATTTTTCCGAGTTTCCAGTCGTTCCTATAATGGTGCAAGTAGTGGATGCAATTGGAAAATGCATTTTGCGGCCCAGAAGGCATTTTACCAAAAACGGATTAACCAGACCATGTAGCCTCGTTTTCTCTGACCTTCCTGAACACAATGCAGAAAACCGCATCTCGATATCTGCTTCACCTCCAAATTCATTTAATTTTCTCTATCTGCCGAGGACTATAAGCCGAAACATCTGGAGCACAACCATCTTGCTGAGTTATGGAATAGTTCAATTGTCCCGGTTATTTAAGATTAAAATTTGGATAAATATAAATTACATGTGATTAGAATATACCAGTAGGTATTATGAGTAAATATTGGAATGTTATTTTAATGATTTTATTTTGAAATAGAACCACGTGCTAAAATTATAAATCGAGCTAGTCATACAGCTGTCGCCATCTATGTACAATGTATTGAAGATTTGCTTTGTTACAAACCGCTGATGACGTTGTCGCGCCCTTAATATTTCTAAACTTATGTATTTGAATAAAATTGTTTTATATTATGTGTTGCTAATTATATACTTTTGCTATTTTTTTTTGTTAACCTTTGTTAGTATTTTACTGTTAACACCTAAAATGTTATCTAAAAATTATATTTTAGGTGTTACATAAAATGCTAATAATATACGAAATATGAAAATTTGATTAGGAAATATTCAAATTAACCGCCTAATTTAGTCTAGTTCAACCAACCCTCCAAGGCTGCATGTCAGTCGCACATGTTGCCAGTTTTACTCAAGGAATCGGCAACTCTTCTTTATACTTACTCTATGTATAAACTTATATAAACACTAGCTGAATACCCGTGTTTTACTACGGAGTCTTTTTAGTACCTGCTTGGTTTTCAATATTTTTACAATTTTTCCTTATTTCCCCTATTTTTCACTATTTTTCCATGGCTTGCTTATTTTCCAGTTTCTTCTATATTTCCCTATTTTATCTATCTTTTTAAAATTTTTCTCCTTTTTTCAAATAATTCCCTATTTATCCATGTTTTGTATATTTTTCACTATTCTTTCTCATTATTTAGAAATTTTCCTGTTTTTCTCCTATTTTCTGTATTTTTCATCTTTTTCCTATTTCTTTCTATATGTTTTTCTGTTTTCCGTTATTTTATCCTTTTTGTACCTGTTTTTCTCTATTTTCCCCATTTGCCCCTATTTTTCTCTTATTTCCCCATATGTTTCCCTATTTATTTTCTAATTTTCCTATTCCTTATTTTCTTCCTGTTTTTCTCATATTTTCCTACTTTTCCTGTTTTCCCTGTCTTTTCCTATTTTCCACTATTTTTCCCCATTTTTCCGTATTTTTCACTATTTTTCCGTATTTTGTCACCATTTTACCCAAAAATAATTTTTTTCGATTTTTCCAAAAATTATTCTGATTTTTTACTGTTTTTTTTATATTTTTCAAAAGTTTCCCTATTTGCCATGTTCTTTACAATTTTTCTTTGTTTTTCATTATTTTTTCCAAATTTCTCTGTTTCCTTATTATCTCCTGTTTTTTCCAAATTTCCCTATTTTCTCTATTTTTTCACTGTTTTCTATTTTTTTCACAATTTTTCCAAAATTTTTCAATATTAATTCCTGTATTTTTCACTAGCTATTTCTCCTATTTTTTTCCTATATCTTTCTATTTTTTCCTGTTTCCCAATAATTTCTTATTTCCTTTATTTTTTCTTTATTTCCCTATTTTTTCCTATTTGTTCCTATTTTCCCCTATTTTTCAATATTTATGATTTCCCAATTTCTCCCATTTTTTCCTAAAAGATCAAATGAATGTAAGCCTCCGTTTTTCGCCATTTTCTTCCCCTTAAAATCAAAATTTCGCAAAATACTTTCTTACTGAGTGGCTATATTATGAACAGAATATACTCTTAAAATTTTAAGTCAGTCAATCAATCAGTCAGGACTTTGCCGTTTATATTATAACTGAAAAATTAACAGTGGAACTAATTCACTCTTCTCTACCCACTATTTTCCAATAAAAAAATTGTCCACCTGGACTATAACATTTTTTATTCCAAACGCCAACATCTAGCACACTTTGAAAATAAATAATTTTGACATTTCTTGTCAACAATCAAACGAAAGTTCAACTTGTCATAAATACCGATTAAAAAAAAGTAAAAATGTGGTCAAAGAATCTTTTACAAGTAAGAAGAAATTATTTACTAAACAAACAATCCGTACACGTAACAAAATGTTTAGTACAATCTTCGTCACATGAACAAACTTTAACCAAACACGATGTACCAACGATCGATAAGAAAAGCATCCCCATGACACAAGAATCCATCAGAGCTAGTCCTTATTTAGCTTCAAGTAAGGATACGATATCCTTTGATGAAATTCCTGGTCCAATCAGCCTCAGACTCATTTCGAAATTTTGGGGCATGATCCCCATTATGGGCACCGAAATCACAGTCAGTGTCGTACAATATTTACTCAGCGGTGGGAAATTTTTTGGTGGCGTGCTATCATGGGGAGGCAACGCGAAGTTTTTCAAAAAATTCTTTGATGTCTACGGCCCTGTTGTCAGATTACATGGGGCATTTGGCAGCGATGTCGTACTCATTTGCAGACCCGAACATGCCAGTACGATTTTTCAAAGCGAAGGTCCCTATCCGGTCAGATCTTGTTTGGATTCGTTGGAAAAGTACCGGTTGCAGTGCAGAAAGTATCGACAAGCTGGGCCTTTTTTGACTTATGGGATTGAGTGGGAGAAACTAAGGAAAATGATAGAACAACCATTACAGGTAACGAACATTGAATATATATTTTTAATTTTTCTAAATTTTTGTTTTAATATTATGGGATGTTTTGGACAAAATGCAGTTTATCGTGAATCGTCACAAAACCAAAAAAAATCGGCTGTGTCACCCTCAGAACTTTCCCGGCTCGACCGTAGAGAATATGTTATTTATTATTATTATTTTAATTACAAAATACTAAGCATTACACTGATTTATGGAACACATTAAAAATAGCGAGCTGATGGTGAATTAATATTTCAATATCGGTAATGACATAAGCTGCGCATGCGCACGTTATATATCATACTGCTACAATTAGGATCTCCTAAAATCATGTGTGAAAACTATTGGGAATTCTGGAAAAATTTTCATACAATAGTTGTAGGGAATTTCAAATGTGTATTTTTCTAGCCATCTAGCGGCGAAACTATGAGAAATTCGATAAAAGTTAAACATAAAAGTTAAAGAAAATTTGATGCTTTACAACTTTGAACAAGAAAATTTTGCACTAAATACATTGTTTGTCCTCAAAATCAAGAAAAACTAGAGAAAACATACATGCCCATCTTTTACGCGCCCTCTAGTGGCGCAACTATTGGAGATTTTAGAAAAAGTTTTAGACAAAAGTTATAGAGAATTTTATGGTCTAAAACTTTGTACTACAAAAATTTGCACTAAAGTATATTGTTTGTTCTCAAAATCAAGAAAAACTAGAGAAACCTACATGCACATTTTTTACGCGCCCTCTAGTGGCGAAACTATTGGAAATTCTGGAAAAAGTTTAAAACAAAAGTTATAGAGAATTTAATTCTCTAAAACTTTGTACTACAACATTTTGCGCTAAAATGTATTGTTTGTCCTCAAAATCAAGAAAAACTAGAGAAAACATACATGCCCATCTTTTACGCGCCCTCTAGTGGCGCAACTATTGGAGATTTTAGAAAAAGTTTTAGACAAAAGTTATAGAGAATTTTATGGTCTAAAACTTTGTACTACAAAAATTTGCACTAAAGTATATTGTTTATTCTCAAAATCAAGAAAAACTAGAGAAACCTACATGCACATTTTTTACGCGCCCTCTAGTGGCGAAACTATTGGAAATTCTGGAAAAAGTTTAAAACAAAAGTTATAGAGAATTTAATTCTCTAAAACTTTGTACTACAACATTTTGCGCTAAAATGTATTGTTTGTCCTCAAAATCAAGAAAAACTAGAGAAAACATACATGCCCATCTTTTACGCGCCCTCTAGTGGCGCAACTATTGGAGATTTTAGAAAAAGTTTTAGACAAAAGTTATAGAGAATTTCATGGACTAAAACTTTGTACTACAAAAATTTGCACTAAAGTATATTGTTTGTTCTCAAAATCAAGAAAAACTAGAGAAACCTACATGCACATTTTTTACGCGCCCTCTAGTGGCGAAACTATTGGAAATTCTGGAAAAAGTTTAAAACAAAAGTTATAGAGAATTTAATTCTCTAAAACTTTGTACTACAACATTTTGCACTAAAATATATTGTTTGTCCTCCAAATCAAGAAAAACTATAGAAAACATACATGCACATTTTTTACGCTCCCTCTAGTGGCGCAACTACAGACACACTGTGACACACAGAGACACAGACAGACCATATGCTGGAAATGGTCTCAATCTTCTTGGGGGACCTCAAAATGGATATTTCCATCGATATCTCGATTTTTTTTTTGCTTGTTCACCTTACTTTCCCTTTGATGGGTCCGGGAAAGTAAAAAGTTTTTCGTACGTAAACAAACCTTCCAACAAAAAAAATGAAAAAAATCCCGGCAGATTCATGAAATACCCCCCCCCCCCACCCCCACAAAATTTTTTTCCATATTTGAACAATAAAACCACTAATTAAAAATTATATGTTTCTTCTACAAAAAAATATGAAAATAATAACAAAAAACTACCCAACCTATATAAAAAATTCATCAACTTCATTACCATCATCACCACTTTCTTCAATATTAGAAAAGAGCTTTCTTTAAAAACATATAGCTAATAAGAAAACCCCCAAGAATCTATTTTTTTCTATGGGAATAAGGTCCTGCCGCCTTTGAATGTGGCCTGAAATAAAAACATAATGTTAGAAAAATCCTTTTCACGACCAACTGACACAGATCAAAAAATATGCATTCATGCTTCTCAGCTTAATATCGCTTGTTCTACTTCAAATTAAAAAATAACGTAACATGAACCTTCTATGGCATTTGTGCAGATTTCTGTCTCAGGATCCTTAAAATGCGGCCAATAGAAAATATCTACGTCACCTACGTCGGCCAATTAAAAACGCCTACGTCATAAATGCTCAAAACTGTCCAAAATTGCTGAACACAGTTAAGAAATTGTTCAAAATTAACAAAAAAAACAAAATTTCTAAAAACTAACAGAAACTGTCAAAAATTGGTAAAAATATTTAAGAAATATGTTTATATTAATAAAAAAAAGGTGGAAACTTTCATAAATGTTAAAAACTGTCCAAAATTGCTGAACACAGTTAAGAAATTGTTCAAAATTAACAAAAAAAAAACAAAATTTCTAAAAATTAACAGAATCTGTCAAAAATTGGTAAAAATATTTAAGAAATATGTTTATATTAATAAAAAAAATTGGAAACTTTCATAAATATTAAAAATTGTTCAAAATTGCTAAACACCGTTAAGAAATTGTACAAAAATTGCTAAAAACTGACAGAAAGTGTCAAAAATTGATGAAAATATTTAAGAAAAATGTTTATTGTATTAAAAAAATTGGATACTTTAATAAATGCTTAAAACTATCAAAAATTGCTAAAAACAGTTAAGAAATTGTTCAAAGTTATTAAAAAAAAATATCAAAATTGCTACAAACTGATAGAAACTTTCAAAAATTGATAAAAATATTTATATGTTCGTTGTTAGCATACAGGTGAAAATTTTAAATTTGATTAATTTCATTAAAATAAGAGGCCGCCAATATTTTTTTTTAATTTATACTTCCAGAGATATACAGGGTGGTCCACTGGTAACGCCTCGGTCTGTACCAAAAACCGAACACTTTTTTTAAAATCTATTTTCACAGTGAGATATATATCAGAAAAAACAA
The DNA here is from genome assembly GCA_963243735.1 of Neocrepidodera transversa. Classification (NCBI taxonomy): domain Eukaryota; kingdom Metazoa; phylum Arthropoda; class Insecta; order Coleoptera; family Chrysomelidae; genus Neocrepidodera; species Neocrepidodera transversa. The sequence continues at coordinate 39,282,361 of OY725336.1, forward strand.
TAATATAAAAATATTTTAAATTATACAGGTTGCTCCAGAAAAGTGAAACATCTGAAGGTCATTTTTTTTTTAATGGAACACCCTAAATTTTTTTATATTTTTAGACTCGTTCCGAGAAGTTGATTTCAAAAACCTATTACGCTTATATTCTAAAGTAAATAGTTTTGAAGTTATAGACAATTGAAAATCGCATTTTTTCAAATTTAAGTAATTGCTAGGACCAAACGACATAAAATCGGATAAAACGGCTTACGTGTCCCTATCTTAACTCTTTGAGTCCTACTTGATGGCGTAAGAACAAAATGTATATAGGGTGATCAAAATTTGCGTACTTTTGATCACCCTATATACATTTTGTTTTTATGCCATCAAGTAGAACTCAAAAACTTAAGATAGGGATGTGTAAGCCGTTTTATCCGATTTTATGTCGTTTGGCCGGCACAATCACTTAAACTTGTAAACATGCGATTTTCAAAAAATTTTATTTTATGATATAAGTGTAATAGATTTTTGAAATCAGCTTATCGGGACGAGTCTAAAAATATAAAAAATATGACCTTCATATGTTTCATTTTCCTGCAGATCCTGTATAATTTAAAAATTTTTTGGATTGTTGTCTTTTCTGATATAAATCTCACTGTGAAAACAGATTTTAAAAAAAGTGTTTAGTTTTTGGTCTACAGACCGAGGCGTTACCGGTGGACCAACCTGTATACTACCATACAAACTAAAAATTTTAGTAATGCACGGATTCACTATAAACTGCACTTATATCGATGTTTTTTGGTATTACGACACAATGGAATTTTTTTAACTAGTTAAAATGATTTTTAAAAATTTTGAGAAATCTATGAATATTTTTTAGTACATAGTCTTGCTGATGACACGTTCCTAATTTTGTTGAGAATTTCAGAAAATTTTTTCATTCCCTTTTTTCGAAATTATTAAGTAAAATATGGGAAAAAATTGAAAAAATAAAAAAAAAACGAATGGGAAAAAAATTGGAAAAAATAGGAAAAATATTAAAATATAGGAAAATATAGAAAAAAAATCTGATGTGGCCAGCACATGACCTCTCGCCATTTTTGAATCAAAAATTTAAAGGTTGACACAAAAAAGTATGAAAAAAAAATTATTTTTTTGTAAATCTGGCAACAATGGCAAAAGTTTCGAAAATTTTAATGAGATGAAAATAAACTATAGGGTATACAAAATATATGTGTAAAACTTTATTGCCGCTTTGTATAATAATGGCGTCATCACCCGTAGCAACTGCCACTTCCGGTTGTGCGATTGGCACCAAAATCTAATCAGATCTAATCTAGGGTATCAGAATCATGTATTGAAAATTTCAAATTTTTTTATTCAGTAGTTTTTGAGTTATCGTTACTACAACATCCATCCAAACACACACACACACACACACTAACACACACACACACACACTAACACACACACACTAACACACACACACACAGACATCATCGCGAAAATATTAAAATCGTATTCTAGGGACCCCAAAACGTGTTTATCCATTGAAAACTGACTAACCTATTTTTATCATGATTCCTATACCTCTCTTATCTGAAGGGCGAGAGGTAAAAATAGGAAATAATAGGTAAAAATAGGAAATAAATGGGAAAAAATAGAAAAAAATATTGAAAAATAAGGAAAAATTGGAAAAAAATAGGAAAAAATCTGATGTGGCCAGCACATGACCTCTCGCCATTTTTGAATCAAAAATTTACAGGTTGACACAAAAAAGTATGAAAAAATCTGATGTGGCCAGCACATGACCTCTCGCCATTTTTGAATCAAAAATTTACAGGTTGACACAAAAAAAGTATGAAAAAAAATTATTTTTTTGTAAATCTGGCAACAATGGCAAAAGTTTCGAAAATTTTAATGAGATGAAAATAAACTATAGGGTATACAAAATATGTGTGTAAAACTTTATTGCCGTTTTATATAATAATGGCGTCATTACCCATAGCAACTGCCACTTCCGGTTGTGCGATTGGCACCAAAATCTAATCAGATCTAATCTAGGGTATCAGAATGCTGTATGCAAAATTTCAATTTTTTTTATTCAGTACTTTTTGAGTTATCGTTACTACAACATCCATCCAAACACACACACACACACTAACACACACACACACACACACACACACACACACACACACACACACACACACACACACATACACGTTTCGAATAAGCTGTGGGGTCGTGTGCACAAAACTCACATGTGGGGACATTTAAACTGCGCACGTAGCCATACGCAGCTGATTGTGCTGATTCTAACGGTATATTTGAAATATCTATACACACCAAATAAATATCTTACACACCGAGTAAAAGTTGTGGGCCTATTGCACAACAACTATGGCATCATCTGATTTGTGTATTGGTGTCCTCTAAACTATTTCATTTTTGGAAAATGTGTATGATAGGACCCACAAATAATGTAACAACTGTTTTGTGTATGAGTTGTCCCGTAAATATAGCAATATACTTTTGTGTGTTTAAGTGTACTCAGAACTTATGTAGTATTTAAAAATAATACATAAACTAACTACTAATGTAAACATTGTTGTGTGTAAATTGAATAATATATATAAAAACAATTTCGTGTATTTAGGTGTACCCAGAACTTACGCATTATAAAGATTAATACATATCAATTCACATAACAAGTAATGGAAAAAGGAATTTCGCGGCTGTGGTATACACACTATTTTTCGTATAATCCTTAAAATTATGAAATTAGATCATTGCAAATCCTCATTACATATTTTCGTTGAGTTTGTTTTTTTGTTTGTTTGTAACGGTTGTAGCCCTTTGTATGGTTGATGAAAAAATTTAAAAACTTGAAAAGTGTGTTCGATATGGTGTATGTACCTACAGAAAATTTTCGGTGCACCAGAATTGCCCCAAAAACTCATTAGCCTACTAATCCCTTACCTGTATTGCACTAAAATATTTCTAGGTAAATATTTTGTATTTAATCCCTAGCTCGAATTGCACTACTTCCATATTTTTAATTTGTTGGGGAATTTTAAACAATTAAAGAGATAAAAAATTATTGTTCTTCTCGGCATCCAAATATTTATGTATTTTTGGATATTATAAAAAACATGCAAAAAGATACATATATAAAAGTGAATTCTGTAAATTTAAACCAAAAAAGAGCTGTCAGAAAAGAAGTCTTGCAGAAGCAAAAATTTATTGAAAATAAAATAGAGGACTATAGGTTAGGTAGAATAAATAGAAAAATGTTTGTTAAATCCGTATCATATAAATTTAACCCTTTAGCTGCGGATATCGTATATACCTAAATGATTTGTAAAAATTATGCTGTGATGTGAGCATCATAAATAAATAATTTTGTATGTTTTTTTATTTCTCTACAAATTTTTATAAATCTTACAAATGTTTACATATTTTAACAAATTTTTATAAATTATAACATATTTTGAAATTTTTCCAATGTTTTAAAATGTTTAAAATTCTTGAATTTTTTTAAAATTCCGGGTTTTTTTAAATCTGCAATTTTTGACAATTTTTTTTAATGTTTTTTGAAATTTTTGATGTTTTTGAAATTTTCGATATATTTTTAATATTTTTAGTTTTGTTTTTAAATATTTTTGAAATTCTTAAAATTTATGAAGTTTTTATTTTGCAATTTTCATAACTTTCGAAATTTTTAATATATTTTCGAAATTTTTTAATTTCCAGACATTTTCATTTTTATTTTTTGAAATTGTCGAATTTTTTGATATAATTTTCAAATTTTCGAAATTTTAAATTTCTTAAAATTTGGGTTTTTTTTTAATTTTTGGATATTAATAGAATCATGTTTATTGGTGTATTATTTAAATTAACACAAAATTTTTATAATATTTTTCATTTTTTTTTCGTCTGTATTTAACCCTTTATTAATGAATAAATTAATTAATGGTATTTATTTTTTGATGTTACTAAATATCTAGCTTAAATAAAATATTTTTTTTTTAATTAAACTGATTCGTAGTATTTAAATTTAATTATATAAAAAATTACGAACTATAAAAATTAAATACTAAAATTCCATAATTTGGAAGAATGTAAAGTTGTGCAGTTCAGGTGAGATATTAAGTGCCAAGAATCGAAAGTCATGCAATTCGGATAAGGGATTATAGATACCTGTGAAATAAAATTAACCCTTCTTAATTTTTGTGCAATTCGAGTGCGCCCTAAAACCTAATGTCAGAGTTAAAACGTGATAATTTTGTTCTATTCATTTCGTTAATAAAGAGGGAGAATCCTGTTAGGATATATTAATTCATATCAATAAAGTTGTAAAACTGACCTGCTTTGTTAGTTAACGCCTCCCAGAAATTGACAATACAACACTGTTTCTTCCAATATTTTCAAATTTTTCCCTTTGTGTTTTCCCTTTTTCCTATTTTTTTTTACTCTTTTTTTTCCATTTTTTCTATCTTTCTCTATTTTTTCCTGATAATTTTTAGCTATTGTTGGCAATTTTTTTCCCGTTTTTCTACTTTTCTCAATTTCTCACTGTTAATTCCTATTTTTCTCTATTTGTTCAATTTTTTTTCCTATTTTTTTCCTCATTTCCCTATTTATTATCCATTTCCTATAGTTTACCATTGTTTCCAATTTTTTTACTTTTTCTGTTTTTACTCGTTTTTCCTGGTGTTCCTATTTTTCCTGTTTTTCTCTATTTTTTCCTATTTTCTTCTAGTAATCTCTATTTTTTTACGTTTTCCTAATTTTCGCGTTTTTCTCTATTTTTCGCTATTCTCCATATTTTGTTTACTTTTGCCTACTTTTTCCCAATTTTCCTATTTTTCTCATTTTTTTTTTATACCTATTTTTTCCCATTTTTCCCATCCCAAATATTTGCCATTTTTCTGTTGTTTACTGTTTTTTTACAATTGTCTCCCGTGTTTTTTCCTACTTTTACAATTTTTTTTTGTTTTTCCTATTCTTCCTTAGTTTTCCCTAGTTTTCCATTTTTTATTAATTTTTTTTTTCTATTTTTCTCTATTTCTCAAAATTTTGCCCATTTTTTCCTATATTTCCCTATTTTTGGTAATTTTTTTCCCATTTTTCCTATTTTTCTCTATTTCTCACTATTATTTCCTATTTTGACTATTTTTCTCGTTTTGTTCAATTTTTTTTTCCAATTTTTTTCCTCATTTCCCTATTTATTCCCCATTTCTTATAGTTTACCATTATTTAGAATTTTTTTACTTTTTCTATTTTTACTAGTTTTTCCTGTTTTTTCCTATTTTTTTCAATTTTCATCATTTTTTCTATTTTGTACCTAGGTTAGGTCAAAAAATCTTCCAACAGGCTTGGAGAATTTTTTATTTCGAAAATAATATTACAATAAATGACAGTTAAATTTTTTTTTCAGTTTCAGCGACATCACATTTTTTGAAAGATTTTGGTCTAAAATTGACTCTCACAAGTGAGCTACCTAGTTACTGCTTATTTTTTAACATTAAAAACATATAAAACTTAACTGCATTAAAAATAGTTGCCAAAAATGAATCTTTCCGGACAAATTCTTTGGGATCCATGTTATTTGAAACTCAACTTCAAAATCACTAAATCACTTCCAGAAATACTATACTTGTGGGCACAATATACTGTCCAATCCACTCGTTATAAATGCACATAAGGCACTGATGATCTTTGTAAAATAAATAGCTATTATGTATACAGACTAATTTGATGCAGAAGTAAAAAAGAGAAGTGAAATCGCTTTTGTAAATCAAACAAATGGTTCTCAAAGAGTACAATCGATTTTAAAAGTGTTGAAGAAACTTCCTAGAATCCAGAACAAAAAAAGGGAACATTTTGACTTACCTACTATAGGCTGTCTCTTATTTTGAGATACATATAATTGTGAGCATGCATTTTAACTCTTTGTCTTTACACACTGCGAATAACATATTTATGAGGGGACATTGTAAATTATTAGTCGTATATCTTACTCTATTCATTCATTTTTGTTCGTTTCTTTGTCTACGCTATCACAAAAACTATTCAGACTAACCGAAGGATTTTCTTAAAATTTGACCCAGGGTGTTTTAGAATTCGATATTCAACGATTTATGGTAGACTTCTCTCTTAAAATAAAGAATATCTAGGTCAGGAACCAATACTCAAAAATAATTAATTTTCGTAATACAGGATGTTAAAAGTTAATAAATAAAAACAGTTTTTTCGCTGCAACTTTTTTAAAAATACATATTTTTTAATGAAACTTTTTAGATAAGTTATCAGACTAATGACCCTCATTGTGACGAGGCATTTTTCAAAACCTTTTACCAGTGGCGTTCCAGTTGATTATGGCCGACAATTCCACTCATATGTAAAAAATGCCATATACAAATGCAAAAATCGTAGTTTGCTATCGAATATACAGCCACTGAGGAAGGAAGAGAAAAATAACTAGATAAAAAATAGATAATACGACGTTACTAGGACAACCACGTGTTTTTGTTATGTATTATGAGGCCGCACACCACGTGACTTTTGTGGTTGCCGGTTAGAGAATTACCCAAGGAAAAGTGCTTATATTCTATCCTACCCTCTACCGCAACTATATAGCAACTAAAAATATGCGCTTTTTTCATGATATTTAAAATATTTATCAGAAGAGCGCATCTGTCCTACTTTTTTCAAATTTATTTAAAGAAAGAGTTGATAGTCGTACCCCTTTTAGTAAAAATAATTTTAAAAAAATGCCACAGACGCGCTCTAAAGAACTAACTACAGAACCGCAGCTTCCTATCTTTAATATTAACGGAGCGCTCGTCCAAAAAAGATTTAGGCAAGATAACATATGGTATTGGCGCCTCTTATTGTGTCATGTTAGGTTAAAACTTTTAAACGTCAAATTATATTAATTTTGAATAAAATGTGCCTCTACTTGGTATATATCGGAAGACGAATTTGGTACATAATAGGGTTAGAAAATACTTGTCCTATTTAAAATAAGAATAATATTGTCGTTTAAATATGTATGATTTTAAACTGTAAATACATTATTGCTTTCAATTATTAGTCTAGCTAAGTTAAAATTGGATTTGGCTGATACCATATTTTTCGAAGTTATTAGTTTTAGGTATAGGGAATATACATATACTTCAGAAAGTTTATCTTATTTTTAACGTATAATCTATAAATGAAATAAAATATATGGTGTTCCATAAGAAATAATGTAACTTTGATACGCCACACTTTTTTGCGACAACCAGTATATTTCAAAATAATTTTAAAATGTAGCCATTATTAACCCACATATCCATAAATAAACAAATTTTTCAAAATATTAACCGTTTAGCCACAATAGACCGTCGCGTCTACCGCGACTCACCCTGTACATATAATATCAGGACCACTTAAGTTCGCAGCATATGGGAAATTATTAATTTTAGGAAAAAAGTTATTCTTCATATAAAGTTTTGCACGGTCTAAAATCTAAAATGCAACCATTAAATAATACATTTTATGGGCCGTATACAAGGTGCGTCAAAAAATGTAAATTTTACTCAAGAGTTAAGTACACTTATTTTAAAAAATATAAAAAAATGTTATTTGGAAATCTTATTAAGAAACAATATTTTTCTACGGCTATAATACAAAACTGCTCTTTCTTAACTGTTCTTGATAGATCAATGAGGTACATTGTATGTCTCCAATTTCATTTCCGTATCTGATAACACAATAATTTATTGTGTAATTATTTCAATAAATCAGGTCTTTCATGGAATGTCAATTTTAAGTAATGACAGTTCTATTTTCGTATATTTATATAGCTGTGCCGCAAATCAGGCATGTTTAAGTTTAATTCCAGAATTATCTAAGGAAAAACATGAAAAGTCCTACAAATCATTTTTCAAAACTTCTCATTTATACTAAGTGTAATTGATGTTTTAATTGTACCTAAATGGAAATTTTGAATGACGTTAAATTTGAAATTCATGTTATCTGTTAAATCATTTCGCTATTATCTATTATAGCCGTAGAAAAAGTATAGTGTTTAACTCGCATGGAATGCTAATTTCCCACTCGTATGATTTACAGCATTCGCCTGCGGCTCATGCTGCAAACTTCATACTCGTGGGAAATAACTATCATTCCTTGCTCGTTAAACAATATACTCTTACCTCCAAATCTAAAATCACAGCCTCCTATCTCAAAACAATATTTGTTCTAATTTTTTTTCTTGTAGCAAAATGCGAAGTGAACTGATACATATAAAATTAGTTTCCACAAATTATTTTAAGCCTATTTATCAGTTTTTAGTTAAAATAATACATTTAACCTAGTTTAATATGCAATTACAGAGTGAAATACTTATTTTGCAAAAAGAAAACACAAGTATACATGTAAAAAATGAACACATTAAGCTAGATTATTATTTTTACTAAAAAACAATAAATGGGCTTAAAATAATTTGTGGAAACTAATTTTATATGTATCAGTTCACTTCGCATTTTGTTACAAGAAAAAAGTTGTTTTGATATATTAAAATAACATTTTTCTATATTTTTTTTAAAATAAGCGTACTTTACTCTTGAGCAAAATTTATATTTTTTGACGTACCTCGTACACGGCTCAAAAATGTATTAAATTGAAATTTAGATTTAAGTCCATGCAGAACTTTTTGTGAGGAATAACTATTTTTCGTAAAATTAATAATTAAAAAATATAAAATACCGAATATTTACGAAGGTACGGAACCATAAAAATGAGGGAATGTTAATGAAAATATCATATTTATTAATATATTGGTATTTGTCATGATTTAAAAATTACACAGGTTAGACACTCAGACGTCCCAAATTCGTCCAAGTTTGCGCATGACGTCAGCTGGAGTCCAAACGAAATAATTTAACATTGGATTGCATAGGGTTATTGTGCTTTCAGGTGGTTTTTATTTTTTACAGCTATATGTTTAATAAAAATATATTGTAAAGTACTGTAAACTTAAAAGTGATAACTACTTTATGTCCGGTTTCTCCAGTGAAACTTAATATCAATATTGAACTTAAGTCGATATTAGAATAAAATAATGTTGCACCACTGTATTTTAAGTCGAAAATGGCTTAACGCCGACTTTAAATTCCAGTCACTGAATTTTTCGACTTAAGACGAAAATTTGACGTTTGTGTGTCATCTTTCATATAAAATTCGTGTCTATAAATAATCACAGCTACATTTTTACCGTTTTTTTTATATCAACATGTTTGAAATTGAAGATGTAGATGCTGTAGACATTGTAAATGTAGTGGATGATAATGCGATACAAATTCCTCGTCACATTTATAATCGCAACAATTATTTTGAGACTTTATGTGACAAAAGGTTTTTTGCCAGGTTTGGTGTAATTTATAGTTTACTCTTTTTTTATCACCTTCCATATTAAATATCATTTTATTTGCTGTGTTGATTGACAATGAGTAATGTGCAAATTGCAAACAAGGATGACAAATGTAAAGTGGTAATACACACACACATCATCCCACTATCTTTTAGCATCCAATCAAATACATTCATTCAAATTACCACCGAAAACTAGTCAGGGTGGAAAATGTTACAAAAAGAAATTTTGAGCTTACGATTGAATGGTGCCAGCGTTGCCAAGTTTATCGAACTTAATTTTGATCTTGGCTAATATTTCCAATTTTTAACGTGGTGCAACAGAATTTTGATTTAAGCTCATAGTACTTTTAAGTCGATATTTCATAATATTTATATTAAGTTCCACTGGAGAAACCGGACATTTTCATATACCTAGTGCTTAATTTACACTCAAAGGACGAATATGGCAAACGTAAATACGAGTATAATTTAGATTTAAAGTCATACAAGTTGGTATCTAAAATAAATGTTATAAAATTTTTCATAACTTGTATAGTGCTTTATTGTTATTGTTGAATAAAATGCTAACTAATAAATGAATACGTAACTACTTACAGCTATTAAACAATACATCTTACAGAACTTTTTTTGTATTATTTAAAATAAAGTCTAAAAACGTTAAACATATTTATTCATATAATAACCTACTGTTTTTGTAATAAAGGGGACTTCGGAAATCGAGAAAACTTTGAACGTTTTTAGAGCGAGTATTACTTTTACACCAATCATAGCGTAACATATTTTTAATCAGTTTATAGTAAAAATTAAATAAAAATATGTCAAAAAAAGACAATAACCTCATATAATGACAAATCAAAAATTTTTGATGGGCACCAGGTGACGTCACATATCCTGCGCAATGTCTAACCTGATATACTTCAACCATGGGTATTTGTTGATCCATGGAAAGTAAAAAAATACTTCGGAACAAAGTTTTATAAAAAATGCTGACTTTGGCGGCTTCTCATGCCTACATTTTGCAATATTTTTTAAAACAAAAAATACGATTTTTATCTACTCGGTGAACTCTAAACAACGATACCTTACTCGATTGGGTGTTGGCCAAATTTTTTTTCAGAGCCCCTCTTTAGCTGTATGGCAGCCCCCTTGAAAACATTTGAAAAAAACATTGTTCTCTTCTACAATACGAAACTAACAATATTATTATTTTTTATTAAACACAGTATTAATTTTTAAATTAACAAATATATACTTATATTGTTCAAGATAAATAATAATTTCAATTGTACAGTTTGTATTACTACTTGTATTTACTCCAGAAGTTGAAGCAACAAAATACTGAAATATCACTATCAATGTCAGCCATATTTGCGTTTTGTCAAGAACTGTCAAAATATTTTGTATATTCAAACACTGTCATTTCTATAGCAGCTGTGATTTTGTTAATGAAATTGAACTGCTGTGATTTCAAAGCAATAATATATTTATTAGTAATGATCTAATTTCATAATTGTAACGATTGCTAGAAAAATAGTGTAATAATCTTTCTCCACGACCATTACTGAATGTATGAATTCTGAAATCATTTTTAATAATAGAATGTAAACATTCACACTCTAGAGTCTGAATATTTATTCTATAATACTTGCCTCTTATGCATTTTGCATGTATTTTCATTCTTTATCAAGGTAAATAATGGATTTTCTGTAATCGAAATAAACAATATGGATTGCCATGGATTTCAAAAGTGTCACTGTCAGATACAAAATGGCGACGATATTTTCAAACAAGTTTTAATTTAAACAAAATAATGAGTGAAAAATAAAGTCAAGTAGATATAGAATTTAATAATATCTGAAATTGGAAATTATGAAAAAACACCAATGCACCAGATTTTAATATCGGTAAGTGTACCATAGCACTATAAATATTAATACAATGTAATACAAATATGTCAACAAATAACTTGTGTTCAGATTTAATTTAATTTTGATTTATACTTTTTGATCGTGGAGAAAATATAGTCTGTTACTCGGTCAGAATGAAAAAATTCGACACTCGTGGTTCCTCACACTCGCTTTCGCTCGCGTTCGGAATTTTCCACTCGTGTCGAATTTTTCATTCTAACCTTGTTACAGAATCTACTATTCTTTCGGTCCGCCAAAAAGGTATTTCGCGGACTGGGCATACAAATAACTATTACGATTTATGTTGCTTTGGGACAAGACGAATATACGGTGAAAATTTGAAGACTGTAAGGGTTTAACTGCTAAACCGGTGTGACACACGGACGGACAGACGGACACGTTAGTGAGAGCAATAAGGCTCCGGTTGGACCATTTGAGGTACGGAACCTTAAAAACTACATACGAGATATAAGTAGTTAACAGTTGAATAAATTATACAAGTTGATATTTAATACAAAAATAAGTATGTCCTCATAATAATAAAAGTTTTAAGATTTACTTACACACAAACTTGAAAGTAACTATTCATTAAAATATATTTGTTTTTTGAAGAGGGCGCCACTTTCCTAGAAGATATTTCATCCCCACGAGTATGATAAAATATGCAAAAACTTGCACACCTGATATTTTATTAAGTTGTGTGGACAGTAACTTTTTGATTAATTTTGATTAAGGTAATTGTCACAAATTAATAAAAATTAGTTGCTTAACGAAAATTGTTGTTTAATACATTTCTATACAACAGTCGTACCTATAAACCGAATATCAAAGACGATAAAATAAAAACAAATTGTGGGGACGTGTGTATGTCCCCAGAACTATCAGTGTCCCCACAGTCCTGGTTTTAATCAGGTGAGTATCCCCACAACTGGGGTAATACATACGCACACACACACACACACACACACACACACACTAACACACACACACACAGACATCATCGCGAAAATATTAAAATCGTATTCTAGGGACCCTAAAACGTGTTTATTCATTGAAAACTCACTACCCAATTTTTGGCATGATTCCTATACCTCTCTTATCTGAAGGGCGAGAGGTAAAAAATTACTTTTTTTGTAAATCTGGCAACAATGGCAAACGTTTCGAAAATTTTAATGTGATGAAAATAAACTATAGGGTATACAAAATATATGTGTAAAACTTTATTGCCGTTTTGTATAATAATGGCGTCATCACCCATAGCAACTGCCACTTCCGGTTGTGCGATTGGCACCAAAATCTAATCAGATCTAATCTAGGGTATCCGAATCCTGTATGCAAAATTTCAATTTTTTTTATTCAGTAGTTTTTGAGTTATCGTTACTACAACATCCATCCAAACACACACACACACACACACACACACACACACACACACACACATACACACATACACACACACACACACTAACACACACTAACACACACTAACACACACACAGACATCATCGCGAAAATATTAAAATCGTATTCTAGGGACCCTAAAACGTGTTTATTCATTGAAAACTCACTACCCAATTTTTAGCATGATTCCTATACCTCTGTTATCTGAAGGGCGAGAGGTAATAAAAAAAAATAAAAAAATAGGAAAAATAGGTCGTGGAGAAAGGTTATTTCTGCCACAGTATAGGACTTATAGTAGCTGAATTTTATTTGCACTCGGATCAGTTCACTTCTGATCTAGATTACTTCACATACAGTTTTCTTTGTAAAATAATCGGAATTTATTCGATCTGCATCACTTCCCATTTACCGATACTGCCCACCCGCAAAAATTGTTCAAAAGTGAACTATAACTGTTAAGTACAAGGGGTAATTAAATTGACATATATCATCATCCATAGACTAATCCAAGATGCTGTCAGATGAAATTCAAGATGGCCGCTGGTAGGCACACAAACCCATGTCTTTCATGTAGTTAACATAAAAACAGCAGTTTATTTTAACAAATGAAACGATTGGAACTTAAAACAGACATTTTAATTTAGAATAATTGTGTGACTGATTACTCGGGATACATTACCGATATTTAATAAAGTGACAGTGTACAGAAAGAAAAATATTGTTTGTTAGAAAGAACTAAACATGCATGTAGTCGATTGTGGGAGTCGAAGAGACTAGCGTCTAGATCCCAATTGCAACTCGAAAAAAAATAAAAAAAAAACCTCGGGATTCGAACCAGGAAGTTTTATGTGTAAAGCATACACTCTAGCACTGGACCACTTCGTATCACAATAATATATAATCAAACTTTCAAGTTTACGTACAAACCGATGGCAACAGCGGTGGGCACTCGAGTTGCAATTGGGATCTAGACGCTTCTGTCGAAGAGGTCGTGAAACTGTTAGATTATATAGAATACCCTAGTGAACTATATTTTCCACACAAACCAGAAAGGAATGGTCTCTCAAAAACTCCGAGAAATATTTATATGCTGACAAACTCTTGTAGACCTTGACTTGTTCTTTGGTGTAAAAACTATGTGTGAGGACCAAATATTAGAATATGTGGAAAGCAGTAAAGCACTGATGATGGAAAGTCATCTTCTCGAGTTTTTCATCAATTCCAGACTATTGTATATGTATTTATTTATACTCTCATTATGTATGTTATAAGCTGTTATTTTTTTTCTTATTTGCTTATTATTTGAAACAGCAATTATTTTTATTTCAAACACTTTCTAAAAGCACAAAATACATCAAATAAACATAAAACACATGCAAAATGCAGTTCAATACAATTTGTGTGCCTACCAGCGGCCATTTTTGATGACGTTTGGTCACGTATTTATTTCTTATTACGAATGCTTATTTTTCTTGTTCTAGTGAAGTTGAAATGATTTTGGTAAATATTAAAATAATTTAAGTTTACTGCAGTAAATATTAAAATAATTTAAGTTTAATGCAAATTAGATTTGTCACTGTTCAAGTCAGTTAAGAAGTGAACTGATCTGAGTGCAAATAAAAACGCCTATACTGTAGTTCTGTGTTAAAACATGCGTTGTTGCCATATTTAAAAATTGGCTCAACAACTGAGATTTTAATAATAAATGTCAAACTTTTCCAGTTCTTAGATTTTTCAGTTAAAAATTGTTAAATATTCGGGCCATTTCAGGCAGATGTAATAGTTTTTAAAATATTAGTATTTTTTTCCATTTCAAAGAGATTTCTTGCATTAAATATGTTTAATTTATTAATAATTTTAGCCGCCACGTATACACCATAAATATCAGGTAATTTAGAATTTCACACAATGGAAATTCATTTTAATCTCATAGTTTTAATATAAAAACAAATTTTTGTTTTCCTCTCTTTGATTTTCAAGTTTTTGAAACATAAAAATTGTTTTCATGAGAAACCCAAAACACCCATTTAAAACGATACCCTCCTTTGAGATACAATAAAACTTTCCTTTTCTGTTTTTTTTTGGTATTATTTTAAATAAAAATTATAGGCTTAAAAAACCAAAGTGGCATTTTTAGTTTTCCCTGTATAGCTCGCTAAGTATGAAAGACTCTGTAAATTTTTTCGGAAATAGTTAACTTTTTTTCTATTTAACCGCCTCTGTATCTCTTACGGTTTCTGATGTTATCGCTTACAATTTTAGATATCCTGTTAAGTATGTCAGTGTTGATTTGAATAATGTTTATTTCATTTAAACAAACATAATTTAAACAAATGCATTTGGTTGGTTTAAGAAGACTATTTTTAGTCTGTATACTTTAGATTTATCGGTCTGACTCATAAAAATTCAAAAACTTTCAACAATCCTTTTCATTTCAGGCCAGCATCATAGAACAAATCAACCACTTCGAAGATATCAACGACGACTTCATCGAACGTATGCTAGTCATCCGCAATAAGCAAGAAGAGATGCCGAATAACTTTAAAATGGAAATTAACAAATGGGTACTAGAATGCCTTTGCTCTGTCACTTTAAGCAGATCCTTAGGTTTCCTAGAACCTACGGGATTAATACCGTCGTCAGATCCAGGAAGACTCCTCGACGGTTTAGTAGGAGCGACTAATGCTATTAGAAAATTGGAATATGGATTTCATTTATGGAAGTTTGTGGAAACTCCCGCTTGGAAGAGTTTGACTAGAAATTGCGATACGATTGAAAGTGTGCTTCATAAATACATAGAAAGGGCTAAGGATTCTTTACAGGAGAAAAAATTACAGAATTATTCTTTAGAAAAACTGACTTTAATAGAACATTTGTTGCTCAAAGATAACATTATAGAAGACGATGTAATGACAGTGATGTTGGATTTATTCCTGATTGGTGGGAACGCAACAGCGCACACTGTTTCATTCTTTTTCTACCATTTAGCTAGAAACCCACGCTGCCAGATCAAACTTTTCGAAGAACTAAACAATCATTCAGGAAAAACATCTTGTGAAGATTTGAAGAAGTTCAAGTACCTCCAAGCTTGTTTAAAGGAGACTTTAAGATTGGATCCTCCGATGCCGATTTTAAGTAGAGTTTTAAGCAACGATATAATCATCCACCATTACAAGATCCCCAAAGGGACTCACGTCCTTTACGCAACGCATTTAAATAATATGAGGGAGGAGTATTTCGAAGATGCGGGGAAATTCAAGCCCGAAAGGTGGTTCGGAGACGATTTCGGCGGTTTCGGTAACGAGTATCAGAGTTTCGCTTCGATGCCGTTCGGGTATGGGCCCAGGAGTTGCTTGGGAAGGGAAATGGCCGAGACGGCAGTGGCGTCGTTGTTGTTGAAAATTTGTAGGAAGTTTCGGATAGAATATAATTATGGCGATATTAAAAGTTCGAATGAGTTGATGGCGGCTCCTACGAAGCCGTTGAAGTTTAGATTTATTAATAGAGTTTAATTTTTTTTCTAGTTGGTTAATTTTTTAATCATTTTTTTGGTAAGGTGATTAAACTTAAGAATGAGATTATTGATAACTATTTTGTTGCTTTTATAAATAAATGTTTGGGTTTAAATTGTGTTAATATTAAATTTTCGCCAGAATTTATTCTAAAACAGCAAATTAATTTAACCATAATTTTTATTTACCATAGAAGCGCATCGTTAACAAACTAACAATCGGCCTAAATTCTACAAAACCAGTCAACTAGTATAAAAATTTCGTAACGACGTATTTCATAACGGATGCTGACAAAAAAAGTTCTAAACAAGTCTAATGAGTAATGAACGAACTGCACGACTTTTATTTTCATTTAAATTAATTCAGCCCCCTGGGGGATTTGATATAACATACATTAGTTACTTTCTCTAGATAATATTATTAAAAATGATCTAAGTAGTGTTTTAAAAGACGGAAATAATTAAGAGATATTCAAATTAATATTTCCTTGCGTTTTAATAAAATAAGTTAATTATAAACGGAAAAAAGTTATTGAATTTTTTTACAAAAAATAAAAACTAATTATATGGAGATAAATTTTAACATTAATTAACATTAAATTACCTTATACAGTTTTTTGTTTCATTTAAACAGAAATAAGTTTTTAATTTTTGAATAAAAAATTATATTATGGTAATTATTTCTAATAATTTTCCTTCTGCTCCGAGTAATCCAAAAGACCAAAATAAAAGGAGCTAAAGATAAGGTTAAAGAAAATAAAAATTGAAAAAAAGTATGTATGGAAAAATTGATAAGGAGTTTAAAGAAAATAAAAATGTTCAACAAAAAAAAACGCAGACAGAAGAAATGGCCAGATGAAGAATAGAAAAAAATTTAAAAATAATATGTGACAAAATCAAAGAAACTGAAAAGAAAGTTAGAGAAAATAAAAATTTAACGAAACAAATATTATGACAAAATTAAGAGAGCTAAAGAAAGGTTACAAAAAATTAAAATAAAAAAAGAATTATGCAAAAAATTAAAAAACTGATAAGATGAAAATAAAATTGTTAAAGAAAGGGAGCACAAATATTGGAACAAGACAGATGAAGAATAAAATCGTATATGACAAAATTAAAAAAATTGAAGAAAAGTTTAGAGAAAATGAAAATGTTCAACAAAAAGAAAGCAAACAGAGGAAATTTACAGATAAAGAATAGAAACAAAAATTAAAAAAAATATGACAAAATTGGAGTACCTGAAGAGAAGGTATTATTTTGTTCCTAATTTCGTCTTTTTAAAATGATCCACAAATTTATTTTTTTAAATACAAACCTGTAAAGTGTAGTATTCTCATATTTTTGATAAAACAATAAAATAATTTTTTATAAAAAACAATTGATACAAATATGTCTATTTAGAAAAAAGTTAGATTGTAATTTTTCCGTTTGTAAAAAGCTTATGTGCAATTTTCTCATGGAAATATAATTTTCAGTGTAGTTTTCTCATTTTTCTGATTAAGCAATAAAATAATTTTTTATTAGAGAAAATACGAGTGCAATTTTCCCGTTTGGATGGAATAAGCCCGTGTGCAATTTTCTCATGGAAAATTACTTTCCAATATAGTTCTCTTTTTTTTTGACTAAGCAATAAAATAATTTTTTATTAGAAAAACAAAAATTAAGTACAAATTTGTACATGTATAAAAAAATCTTGGTGCAATTTTTTCATTTGTAAATAGCACCAGTGCAATTTTCTGATGAAAAATATCTTTCCAGTAAAAGTTGGGTCTAGTGAGTTTATTATGTCGTTTTGACATTTTAAATAGCTTAAGAACTATCAGAAGACAGGAAAAGAGATTATCAAAAACATCTAAAAAATTGAAAAAATTATGCAGATTTAAGAAAAGGTCAAGGGTGAAGGATAAATGCAGAAATAGAAGAACATTATGTAAACAAGAATATCAGAAATTTTTACCAGGAGACAAAAAGAAATACGAGTACCTATACTGAACTACAGAAATACTACAAAAGTAAGGAAGGATACCTAATAGGGGATATAAAGGGAAGGTTGGAAAAATGGCAAAAGAGCTGCTTAATAAAAGAAGAAAAATTGTACGAAGACTAATATCAGTTAGAAGAATAGGAAGATAGGGAGAAAAACGAGGGAATAGAGCAACGAAATCTGAAATAATATAGAGGTCATTAATGAAAAAAATAAAATAAAAGTGCAGTTGAAAAGGGAATTCCTGCAGCAGTTTTTAAATATGGAGGTATTACACTGAAAGCAAGAATCGCTGAATTAATTAAACTGATCTGGAGGGAAGAAAAAATTCCAAACAAATGGGGAAATGGCTGCGGTAATTATCGGGCATAGCTTTGCTAGGTATAGTTTATAAGGTCTTAGCTAAGCTAATAGGGAAAAGCCTTGAATATCATCAGAAAGAGATAATTGGTGAGAAACAAGAAGTATTCAGAGGAGGAAAAGGGACAAGTGATCAGATTTACACCATAAAAATGATAGAAGTGAATGGTTACGAACAAGAATTAAGTGTGTACATGCTCTTTAAACGATATACCACAGTAGGCACCAATACGTAGTATACGCGGATGATCTGGTACTTTTAACGAGATCAAAAATGGAACTAGAAAATTTATTTAGAGTAATAGAGCGAGAAGCAAGAAAATATGGATTAGTAATTAATGAAGAAAAGGCAAACTATATTGTAATGCATAAGAGTAAAGCGGAAACGGCGAGCTTTCCGTATTATTGTTGAAATTTTGGTCCGACGAAAAATGTTCGGGACAAAAGTTCAAATGATGACTACGGCAAGCGCTAGCATCGGCTGTCAAGATGCTCCGCCCTCTCGCACACAGCGAATAGCAAAAACAAATAAATGTTTTTGAATTTTAAGCGCATAATAATATGAAAAAAGACATATCCTTACTAATGCCCGAATTTGGAAGTGGAAATAAAAAAAAGAAACCACTGGAGTAATCTATAGGAAATGAGACAAGCGAAAGTATTCTGGGAAACTATGATCAGAACAGGTTCACATAATGTATCAACCTGAGTAATAACAAGCTTCCCATATTAACAGGAGTCCTAACAGGGCATTGCCGGCTGAGAGGAGCTAGGACTAGCCGAACAAGAAGAATACAGATTTTGTGACTTTAGAGGTTGAAAACTCCTAAATCTCCTAAGGAGAATAGGTCTGTATGGTGTGCTCTAGTCACTGAGACATCCTCAACGACTATGCACTAGAAAGGGCACAATAGATTTTATAGGTCGCGGTAGTAATTACCCCTTAACAACATTTCTTAGCTATAAAGCATAAAGATTACGTCTAATGATAGATTTTGGATCTATGCTTTGTATGATCTAAATTGTTTGTCAAAATCATAGTAATCATAAATGAAAAACCCTAAAATCATGTACCACAATAACATTTATTAAAAAATTTATTTCCTAAAGGCAACTAGTTTCGGTTAAATAACCATCTTCAGGCCTATAATAAATATACATCATGTTGTTTCCCAATGATATAAAGCACAAGATCAACTTACCAAGAGATTACAAGAAAGTAAATGTTAAATAAACTTAAGCATATTGATTAGTTGATCTTGTACTTTATATCATTGGTAAACAACACCATGTATATTTATTATAGACCTGAAGATGGTTATTTAACCGAAACTAGTTGCCTTTAGAAAAAAAAAATTTAATAAATGTTATTGTGGTACATGATTTTGGGGTTTTTCATTTATGATTAACATTTGACCACATTTGAGATATGTATAACTTATTTGATTTAAAATCATAGTAGTTTTTTGAAATTTATGCCCTTTTGGAACTTTTAAAGGTAGATTTGAGTTAAATAAGTACCTAAAATTTTTCTAAATCCGAGACTTGAGATATTTCATATCTTAAGTCTGCACCTTAAGTCTGTCGATATAAAAATATTAACAGCTAAGCATAAATCAATACAAGTTTAGAGAAAGTATTATGTTGACTGAGATTGGGAAACTTTTAAAAATGATTTCAACCAGGCACTGGAATAATGTCCCCTGAAATCGAAAAACTCTTGTGAAGTTAAGATAGTGGCGAGGTTCCTGACACACACCTTTATTAAAAGTATATGAAAAAAAAACTACTATTTAAAGCTAAAGAAAGAGAACCGAGATGCCGATTGGACAAGAACTCGCAAATGGGAATCCTATAAGGCATCCAGAAGGAAATACAGCTACGCTGTAAGAAATTCAAAGGTTAATTCCTGGAAAAAATTCTGTTAGAACATAAAAAGTATTCCTGGGTGTTCCATAATCAATAAAATCCTCCAAAGGGAAAAACAAGGATGTATTGGGTATTCAAAAAATGAAAATAAAGAGTATGCCAGCGCTGTCGTAAACAGAATCAAACTTGCACAGCTGAACCGGATGCCAAATTCCCGTCCCTTCTTCAGAAGGTACAAGAGGAGCTAAAAATTTCACTGTGCCAACTACTCCGTGCCAGCTTAGAATTGGAGTGTGTACCAGTAAAATGGAGGTCTACAAGAGTTGCCGTCATAATCAAACCAGGTACGTGGTACACAAAAATTGAATCTTAAATATATCAGTCTTACATCATTCTTTCTAAAAAGTTTTGAAAAGATGACTGACAGAATGGACATAAAGGACGAAGTATTGGTTGACAATCCGATAGACCACAACCAGTTCGCATACTAAGTTATATGACTCTACAATTCACAAGCAGTCGAATTTATAGATATGGAAGAAGTCTTCGACTCGGCTTCATACAGTGGGAGCTATACGGAGCTGCACAGAGCATTACACAATGGGTTGACTTCATGCTTCAGTATACGAATGTTTACAGCAATTTTTACAACATAAGAAAGGCTAAGTCATTGCCAACAAGGGTTGCCCTAAAGGAGGAGTATTCTCCCCACTGATGTGCTGCCCGGTGGTTGATGACCTTCTTAGCGAACTAGAGAGAGAAAATATCCACATACAAGAATTTTGTAGGTATTACTATAAATGAAAAATTTGATGTAGACGAAGGGTGGTGCGGAAAGAGGGATTATCCACGAATCCGGCGAAAACATCAGTTGTTGCCATCACAAGGAGAAGAAAACTAAATATAAATGGATTATCCATGTAGGGAAAACAATTAAAATTGATAACAGAGGTTAAATATTTATTACTTTCCTCCGCTACATGTAGTAGTGGAAAAAGAGGCACTGGCAGCAACCTACAGACTGATTCTAAACGAAATGGGATAAATGTGATGTTGCACGAGGATCTTAGAAATATGTCACTTAAAATAATTTTGTTCAAACACTTGAAGAACTCCTACTTTCATCCTCTGAAAGCATACAAGATTATCTATTTTTTGTATATAACCTTTACCTTGGTATAAACAGATTTTCTAAATGTCAAAAATGTGGTTTTTGCAGGTTATAACAGCTCATAAATTTTAACAAAATCGACATCCTAATCATTACTTTTTATTACGTAAATATAGCCATGCTTAGACAAGGTTTTATACGTTTTAAATTTATTTTATAATAAATCCGGTTTTGATTAAAAATACGCACAAGTTCATAATTCCTCAACACGAACTTGACATTTGGATAAATCTCTTACCGAGGGTCACCCTTTCAATAATTCGACATATTTAGATCATTGGCTATAAATATATTCATATATTAATGTCAAGGTAAAGCGAAATTTTCTAGAACTTTTTGGTCATCCTGGTATAGAATAAATGAATAATCGCTGTGGTACAATTAATTATCTCTTCTCTTCTTTAACAATAAACGTTGAGCTTCCGGTTACTTTTAAAAAGTAAATACCCATTAACGAAAATGAAATACCTTCACGTAAAGCGTTAAATTTCACTGGCATTGTTTTCGTTTATGTTCAATAAAAAAACTAGGTTGAACAAAGAACTAGCAACAATTAACACGGATTATTTTTAACAAGAAATAAAAATATAATTTATAGACTTTTGTATTGGAGATTATTATTATTATTAAATTTTAACGTAAAAACTGATGGATTACATTAAACAAATAAAAAATTATATTTTTTAAAGAAGAAAGAATACTGAAAACTAATAAAAATATTGAGGAAAATAAAAATAAAAAAATTTAAAGTAAAGTGAAAAATGTATTTAAATTATTTATTACTTTTAAAGATATTTTTTAAAATATAATTATTTAACCAATAACATTAATATAGTTTATTTTTTATTATTTTTAAAAATTAATAAATATATAGTTTAGAGACTTTTATAGATGAATACTATTAAATTGTATGTAAAAACTGATGGATTCGATTATAAAAATAAAAAAATCTGATGTGGCCAGCACATGACCTCTCGCCATTTTTGAATCAAAAATTTACAGGTTGACACAAAAAAGTATGAAAAAAAATTATATTTTTGTAAATCTGGCAACAATGGCAAAAGTTTCGAAAATTTTAATGAGATGAAAATAAACTATAGGGTATACAAAATATATGTGTAAAACTTTATCGCCGTTTTGTATAATAATGGCGTCATCACCCATAGCAACTGCCACTTCCGGTTGTGCGATTGGCACCAAAATCTAATCAGATCTAATCTAGGGTATCAGAATCCTGTATGCAAAATTTCAAATTTTTTTATTCAGTAGTTTTTGAGTTATCGTTACTACAACATCCATCCAAACACACACACACACTAACACACTAACACACACACACACTAACACACACACACACTAACACACACACACACACAGACATCATCGCGAAAATATTAAAATCGTATTCTAGGGACCCCAAAACGTGTTTATCCATTGAAAACTCACTACCCAATTTTTAGCATGATTCCTATACCTCTCTTAACTGAAGGGCGAGAGGTAAAAATATTCTTTTTCCAGTAAAAAAATCATGAAAATATTGAGGAAAATAAAAATAAAAGAAAAAACAGACCAATTAACTTTTGACAAATAATATAGATGATCCAGTCAGTGAATCTAACTGATTAATTGTTTCAGCAGAAGAATGCCTAGGAAAATTTACCATTCATTTCTCTAGCGGAAAGATGACTGCAAATCAGCAGTAAAAGACTCCAATAAAGAGCTAAATAAATATCGTAGAACTTTAATTCAAATTAACCTAATTTTAATAGACTCAAAAAAAAACTGAACGAATACCAAAAGCATGCAAAAAATCATATTAGCCAGTTCAATAATCTCTGAGAACCCTCTAGCCAAAGTTTGGTCTAAAATTAAAGCAAATGATAGGTTTCTCGACATCTCATAAAAATCCCAACACTCACTCATAAAGGAAAAATTATGACAGATTTTTACCCTCTTAGCGTTTGCCTATAATTATTAAATTTTCAGCTAGCTCTATTTTAAATCTATTTACTCTGGAGAGCGGGTGGATTCTAAAATCAATGTAGTCACAACGAATAGAGGTTTTGATTCTCAATATAGCCAAAGAAAAAGATACAATTAAAGAAATCCCGTTGTATATGTTTATTGTAAGTCACACTTTTTAATCTTTTAAATCTTTTTAATCTTTTGGTAAAACAAATAATATGTATGAGTATAAAAAAACCCCCAATTGGTATAAATAAGTTCACAACTAATCAAATTTATGCGTAACTTATGGTAATTGAAAATAATAATTGTAGAATAATATCTTGGGTGGATGTAGCCAAAGTATATCCCCAAAACCAAGGTAAATGGAAAGCTCTTACTTCATTTACGAAGTGTTCGTATATCTATGAAAACGTGGTGGCGATCAGCCAGATCTAACGTAGGTTCCCAGCAATCCTCTAGTGGAGTACTAAACTATGAGGATTAATGTTGGTAACTACTTAGGTGTCTCTAGGACCCAAGTGAAAAGCCACTCAAAGTGTCAATCCCTGCAGGATTCGATTGAAGACGATCAGGACCAATAAGGAAGATATTAACCAGAGAAATAAATAAATAAGGCCTAAAGAAAACAATAAGGATCTCGTGTGGCCTTAAAGATATATTAGACTCCCACAAAATCCACAAAGGTGAATAATTCTCTTGAATATTTGATTAGGGCGAATCTAAGTTTAATAATATATTTTTTGTTCTTTTCTAGGCTTAGAAAATCCGAAAATAATTCGTAATTTTAAGGATGGCACATGTTCCATCAAACGCCACAAAAGAGATAGATAAAGGTCAAAAGAGATAAGACAAAATTTTAAAAGTTAAGGACTTTAGTGTTAATGGTTAGTTAGAAGATTTTTGGCCATAAAGCAAGAGAAGAACCAGACTAGTTGACAACCTGAACAATGACCTCTAATTGTAAATAAACAAATGAAGGTTAACCACTAAAATAAAGGAATTTAAACAACTTAATTAATAAACAAATGTGAATTTAAAAAAAGTTTATAAAAATTGAAACCGTAACACATCCCCTTTCCCAGAAAAGTGTTTTTACAATAAACAAAAAAAAAACACGATAAATTATATAATTTGATAATTTGTCTTTGAATAAATTATGTTTAACCTATTCGGAGCTAGTACCATCAGGCCGATGATACTTCAAGTCTTTGGCATGCCAATTACCAACGTGCTGGCCATCTTCATCTTGTAACTCGTAAGTCCAAGGTGAAACAACATTTTTAATTTTATAGGGACCTTTAAAATTGGGTGCAAACTTTGATGTAAAGTGTTTGGATGCATCAGAGAGAGCATAATTTCGCTTGTAAACTTGATCCCCAATCTTAAACTGGTCGTTCCGGCGACGTAAATCATATGATCGTTTACTAGACTCATATGCTTTACCCAGACGTTCTGAAATATCCCGAAATAAGTCTAGAATATGTTCATGACGAGTATCGAGATCTTGTGGAGTAATTAACTCAATTGGTTCTACTAAATCAGGGTTAGAAGAACCAAAAATAGTAGGTTCTCTACCAAATATAACGAAATTAGGGGTGACTTCGGTCACTTCATAACGTGCAGACCGTACCGCCCACGACACATGAGGGAGAAACTTATCCCGTAACCGGTGATTGTCTTTAATGTAAGACGCCAGAATAATTCTAAGAACGCGGTGACAGGGTTGGTATGAAGATGATAACTAGCCGTAAAGGTTTGATGGATTTTGTAAGTCTCCATAAGTTTGGTGAAATTTTCAGTCTTAAAGGGGTACCGTTATCAGTTAATAACCGATTTGGTAACCCGAAGATAAGGAAAACCTTTTCTTGTAGAATTTGATCAATACTATTTGTGTTGTTTACCCTCATCGGGAAAAATAGGCAAAATTTACTAAATACATCACATATAGATAATATGAAACAAAATCCCGAAGAGCTCCGAGAAAGAGGTCCGACAACATCTATCGATAGTAACTGCCAAGGACGTGACAACATTGTTGTTTTACTTAGCATTAGTCCTAATGGATTCTTTTGTTCTGGCTTGGTCTCCAAGCAGATCTTACATCGGTTGATATAATTAGCAACATCTTTATTCATCTTAGGCCAATAATATGTTTCTGAAAGACGACTTAATATTTTGTAAATGCCTAAATGATCGCAAGTAGGAGGATCGTGGTTAGATTTGATGACTTCCATTCTGTGTTCCTTAGGAACCACCAATAGCCAACTACGATTAGGTTGTTGATTTAATTCAGAGTAGTTCAAACTAACGTGCTTGTATAATAGATTATTCTCTATTCTCCACAAAGGAAAGTTTTGTGGTTTCTGCTTGACTTCATTTATCATTCGGAGGTACCACTTATCGGAAGCATTAGTAAAAGTAAGGGTGGCCAATTCAGATGGAGCATCAGAGAGAATAACATTAGGCACTGATCTGGAACGAGCGTCAGGAACAAGATTGTCTTTGCCTTTGCGATGGACTATATTAAAACGGTATTGTTGAAGACGAACGGCCCATCTTGTTGGAATCTGAAGTATTGCCTCGACCTTTTCAAGATCGAATAGCAGACCAGATGCATTTACCACAAACCCCAAATATAGTTCAGATCGACAAAAACGACATTTCTCTTTATTTAGGGTCAATCCAGCTCCTTTAAGTCGACTCAATCCTATCTGGAGGACCTCAATATGTTTATTGAACGTAGGAATGCAAATAACAACGTCATCTAAATAGACAAAAACTGTTCGAGATCTACTCCTAAAACACGATCAATAAATCGTTGCCAAGTAGCTGGGGCATTATGAAACCGAAAAGGCATTCGGCGAAATTGAAAGAGACCTCGAGTGGGAACCACAAAAGCAGTTAAAGGTCTTGATGACTCTGCGACCGGTATTTGTTAATATTTTATGACTAAAGTTAGCCAAGATAACCAAAAAATTGCCATTATTCTTACCCAACATTTCCGTAACAAAACTAAAACTATTATCCTTGAACCTACCTAATATTCATCCCACTTTTAGATCTGCCCCATGTTTCTATCAACTTTCCCTTTACGTTAACCGAACTAAATGCATCTATTTATATGTCAAAAAAATTCAGCTTCAAGACCAGACAATATCCCTTTTGTTTTTTGTAAGAACTAACATCCATGTTCAGTATACAAATTTCTGGAACTGTATAACAAAATATGGATCAGCAAAAACTTCTTTTCTTTATGGCAATATTCAGTTATTCGCCCTTTTAATAAACCGAATATTGAATCTTCTTTTCCAGATTTTTTCAGGCCAATCTCTTTCATAAGATGGTGAATAAAGGTATCTAGAAAAATACAATATCCTAAAATAGTTCCAGTCAGGTTTTAGACCAAATCGCTCCACTTTAGACAACTTTGTCCTTCTTCAAGCAAAGATGATCCAATAAATATCAAATGGAAGTAACGTAATATTGGTTCCATTAGATATAAAAGTGCCTTTGATACCACCTGGAAATAATTTACACAAACTTAAAGATATAAACCTATCAGGTCATATTTATACATTTATAGAAAATTTTATACGCCACAGATCGTTTAGGGTTAGCGCAAAAAATGATAAATCATCTTAATACTTATCTATTTTTACTTGCCATCAGAGACATTTGTTCTTATGTCCTATCACCAGTTAAGTACGCTATCTATGCAGATGATATTATCCCATTCTGTGAAGGCAAAATAATTTTTAGTATCCATATTTTGCTAGAAAAATACTTTAGTGATATATATGTACATGGTCCTTAAAAACCGGTTTTAATTTTTCACTCAGTAGATCTAGAGTAATCAAATTCATTGCAATTAGATGACAATCTTTACAGTCTCTCTCGGAAGTCATCTTCGACAAGAAACTTACCTCGAGCTGGCATTAAAAGTAACTATCACAATAGATTTAACATCTTAAAATCGTTAGCTCATTATCAACGGGGAGCAGACTAAGTCTTTCTGCTTTAAATCTGCAGATCTTTAATCTGCTTGCGACTAGATTATGGTAGCATACTATATATGTCTGCTAGTAAATCCAACCTAAAATCTTAATGTAATTAAAAATTCGGCTCTAAGAATTTTACTGAGAACCTCTAGGTCTAGCCCTTCCCAAAGTCTCTATATTGAAGAAGGAAAAATCCCCTATCTGCTATCTTATTGTGCTAGTGTATCTACAAATCAAACAATCCCATCTTCCAACTAATAAAATCTAAAACTCCCCCCTCTAGAAACAACTCCAGAATCTTACCGTCAATTCCTCAGAACCTAATAACCCTATTGACAACATTGACAAAACAACCCCAATTCACGCATTAAACATTCCTCCATGGACCAAAATACTACTGCACATAAACACAAATCTGGAAAAATATAATAAGAAAGAAACACCCCTCCGAGGAGCTGTGTGACCTTGTCGGGGTGAAAGGGCTCAGCAACTGCGATGGTTCTAAGAGCAATGCCGGCCGGAGTTTCCATACTCCTGGTAGGGCCACCCTTGCCGGTAAGCAGCGAAGCTAAGGACAGCTCAACAGGTAGAGACCTGATCAAAAAACTCGTAACCTAAGGTGTTAATCATACCGTGCTGATAGGTGAATGGCCACGCGATAGATCGTCACAAACGGTGTACTCCAGATAACTGGCGCCCTCCGGTTTCAAAGAGCCTTGCTGCAGTAAAAATAAAAACCAACAAAATAAAAACGGAGCTGGGGGACCACCTAAAAATCCTCCTAACCTAACCTAACCTAACCTCAATAAGCATGGACAAGACGATTCCTGCTTATGAAAAAAGACAATGGAAATTTTTCGAACGACAATCCTATTTTAATCTCTAAAAGCCTTTATGGAATAATTGGAACTGTAAAAAATGTAAGAAAAATTAACGACGGACTCCTTATAGAACCTAGATCAAAGGTAAAAACTGAAAGGATACTAAACATAACTAGTTTCTGTAATTTTAACGTATCTGAACTGCATACTAACAAAGGTTTAATATATAGTAAAGACTTACTTAACTGCAGTAGAAGGAAAGAACCAAAACCTAATGGAAGTAAAAAGAATCCAAGCAAAAGACAACAACGGAACATTTGTCGACACACCAGCCCATATATTAACATTCAATACCACCATATTATCAACTGAAATCAAAATTGCTTTTTATCTTTTTAAAATTCGGCAATATATTCCGGCCCAAACACGAAGCTTCCGATTCTTAAAAATTGGATATACTTCGACTAAATGTGACAAACTGCAGGTATGTGTATGTGGATACCCGAGGAAGAACCATGCAAAACCCATATCACGTGCTTAAACTGTACAGGAAATCATACATTAAATCATACGGCGCGATTAATTAAAAACAAACACTTACCTTTTGCTATTGTTTTACAAGAAACTCGTCAAAAACTAATCAAACCTTTAATTTACGAGGATTCAATAGCTTCCGCAATGACTTTACTCCTCGTATGAGCGCAAGTTCCAGCCAAACTAATTCAACTCAATATAATCTTCAAGCCATTGCCATCCAAATTCAATCTCCCATTAATATCACCATCTGAAACCTTTACCTACCAAATAACAATTGGCAACCTTACCAAATTATTGATTTGATACGACATCTTCCAAAACATTTCTTAATTCTAGGAGACTTTAATTTACACTCTCCATTTTGGGGCTCTATAGATAAAAACACTACAGAAAGACTGATTGAGAATATTATTCTACAAGAAAACATATGCCTCATTAATACAGGTAAACCCACCTACTTTAACGCACCGTCTAACAATTTCTCTGCCATCGACCTCAGTTTATGCTCACCCCATCTTACACCTAGACTATCTTGACCTTCATTCCAGCGATCATTTTCCCATAATTATAATCACTACTGCCCCTAAAATAATTTATACCATTGCTGAAAAATGGCTTACTAATAAAGCCGAATGGGAAAAATACAAAAAAAGTGTAAGTTTACCCGACCTCACGGACAATATAGATAATGATACAGACGTTATCACCAGAGCTATTCTACAAGCTTCTAACGAATGTATCCCAAAAACCAAACCATCTAAAACTAACAGAGCTGTTCCATGGTGGAACAATGAAATTTAATCAGCTATCTTTGAAAAAGAAAAAGATATAACCGCCTAAAGAAGCAACCAACTATGGAAAACCTAATAGCTTTTAAAAATCCAGAGCTCTGGCCCACAAACTCATTATCGAAGACAAAAAGAAGTCTTGGGAAGAGTATAATTAAAATCACTGCGGGTAAAAATACCCATTTCATTCCCGAAGCTTTCTCCAATAATAATAATATTATCAGAAACCCTACCGAAATTTGTGAAGTTTTTACCAACCGTTTCGAACAAAAAAGCAGCAATGAAAATTAGACAATTGAATTCTAAACCCAAAAGAAAGCTGCAGAAAATATTTACCTTAACTTTGATACTCCAGAAAACGTCTACAATTTACCTTTCTCAATAGAAGAAATGAAACATGCATTAGATAATACAACTTTCTGAATGGGATAAGAAAAAGATCCTAAATTTATATAATAAAATCTGGATAAGTTACATAGATCCAAGTAAATGGAAGATTGCAACGATTATTCGGATCTTAAAACCAAATAAACTAATCACAGATACTAACAGCTATAGACCGATCTCTCTTACACTTGGAAAGGTCTTTGAAAAATTAGTCAATGCGAGACTTTCTTGGTGGTTAGAATCAAATAGTCAACTATCTAAATCCCAAACGGGTTGCCGACAAAAACCTATCAACAATAGACACCCTTGTGGCATTTTAAAATGGTATCCAAGACGCTTTTTTTCTCAGGGACCACCTTGTAGCAGAACTCTTCGATATCCACGAGGCATATGACGGAATGTGGGGATATGTTATCTTAGGTCAACTACACCAGTGGGGACTACGTAGTAAACTACCACTTCTCCTCCAGAGTTTCCTCTCCAACCGCAACTTCCATGTATAAGTGGGATGTTTACAGTCTACGCAGAAAACACTCCAGAATGGCATCCCCCAACGCTCAGTCCTTAGCGTGATTTTTTTTGCTGTAGCTATCAATTTCCTTTTAGAAAACCCATCACCAAACATTAAAACCCACCTATATGTAGATGATTTAAGATTAACATGTACAAAAAAACCTATAAAAACACTTAATATTGAACTTCAAGAGGAAATTGACAAATTATATAACTTAGCCAAATCACATGGATTCTATTTCTCCAAAAACAAGACAAGTTGCATCCACTTCTGTCGTTTAAGAACGCACCATAATGAACCTCAACTAACAATAGCAAGACAAGAAATTATAGTTAACGACAGTATTACACTATTAGGTATGACCTTCGGCATAACATTACGCTGGTCTAAACATATTGAAAAACTTGCTACGAGGTGAAAAAAAGTTCTTACCTTAATGAGATGCGTAGCCAACATACGATGGGGAACAGATAGAGAAACACAATTGAAACTGTACCAATCTCTAATCCAAACACGAATCGACTACGAAAGCATTGTATACGAATCGTGTAGACCGTCTAAACTAAAAACCCTGGACAGATTACAGATAGCAGCCATTAAAATAGCAACCGGCGCCTTCCGAACAAGCCCCACAATAGCTGTACTGAGTGATGCTTCGATAATCCCCTTCAACTTAAGGAGATCCCAACAGACACTTATATATGCAACAAAAGTGGTCTCATTACCTTCATATCCAAACCACCCATTATTCACCTTAGATAATGAACATGAAAACCGACCCACCATAACACGTCCGACCGGAATCCGCTTTATAGAAGAGTCAAGAAGAAAAAAAAATTGACCTCAAAAGCACAAAATCTGAACCTTATCCAAACGTTCCACCATGGACCCTTACACGGCCAAAAAGCCATCTAGATCTAGTTATCTGTAAAAAAGAAAATGCTTCTAATATATTCTTCAAAAAGATGTTCCTTGAAAACATACAGAGCTTTAACAACGACCTCATAATCGACACGGACGGATCAAAAACGAAAACAGGTATGGGAGCTGCAATAGTTACCAATAACACATTTCACTACAAGACTTTGAATCCACATTGCAGTATTTTCACGGCAAAGTTCCTATGGCTTATGGCAAATAACTCTGTAGACACGAACACACTAATATAACACACCTATACCTACTGAAGGGCATTAAAAAAACCAGATGTGAAACGTGTTATAACCGCTTAACCGTCCGCCATATGTTAACATGTGAAACATATACAGAAGATAGACTACACCACGACATACCAAACGGAATAGAAAACGCACTTGCAGATAACAACATCACAAAAACTCCAGCCTACTGCCCTTCTGAGTATCGACAAAAAAAGAAGCATACTCATTAGGCGTACATGATGCTCGAGGTATTAGATATGTAGTTATTACTACCAATTCATTGCAGCGAATTTCTCTGAATTGCACTATTTAGGCAGTAGAGCTATTTAGCATACACATACATACCTCAAATCCAATTGCCGAAAATATATAAGAAATCTGCCAAAACCTTATTTCTGAAGGAACTGCGATAAGCTTTCTTGGATTCCTTCGAAGGAAATGAAAGAGCAGATCAGGCAGCAAAACAAGCCATTAGTGTGGACGCCAATTCCAATTTTTCCTTATATTTCTTCATTTTCCCATATTTTTCCTAATGTCCCTGTTTTTCCTACATTGCACCGTTTTTCATTACTTTTTCCTATTTTCCCCTATTTGTGCCGTATTTCCTTTATATTTACCCTATTTTTTTCTATTTTTCCCTATTTTTTACTGTTTGTCCCTATTTTGTTTTATTTTCCCTATTTCACTTTATTTTTCACTATTTTCACTACTTTTTCTCATTTTCCCCTTTTTTCTCTGCTTTTCCCTATTTTTTTCTATTTTTTCTTACTTTTTTCTTACAAAATTGCAATAATTTCGTCGTAGGCGTCGGCGTCGTATTCAAAATTTATCCAGTCTATCCAATCTATGATTCTACCGACCATGCAAAAATAACAATAGTAATCAAAGTGACTAACTCACATTTTAAATTAATAATCGTTATTAAAGAACAAATAGTTACTTTCAACATCTCTGTTTTGCATTTTGCGTTACGTTACAATATCTGCCAGTTAACCCCTATCGAAAGCCGGGTTAAGGAACTTCGTTATAAAAAATATATTTCAATTATTTATTTCTTCTATGTATATTTTATAAAACATTTATTTTTTTTAAATTTCTCTCTACGAGGGTATCGGTAGATAATGTCTTAGAGATTTATATACACGTTTAAAAAAATGATTCAGTAGGAAATAATAAAAGACAATGGATCCATATAATCGACTATTTATCGACGTTTCGAAATTTGATATTGACTTTAACGGTCAATAAAGGGCTTTAAATTTATAGTCGTAACCTTTAGACTTCCAACTGTACATTTTATGGGTTTTCTTTACAAAAGCGGGGTCAACGTCTAATCACCATGTCTCTATTTTTAATAATAGGATGAATGGGAATATTTTTTTTGCTGTGATTAATTAAAAATGTGATTTAAAGGCTATACAGTCAGTAACCTTAAGAAAAGAAATCGAAATAGTGCCCTAAATACTACAAATGTGGACTATAAATGGAGAGTTGTTTATTGATAGAATCGGATGGTCATGAAAATACTTTTACTTCGAATATGGAATGACAATATACTTGTCATATATGGAAAATTGTATTTATTTACATTTAGATGAGAATTTGAAAACGAAAGTGGACATATTCACTTTTTCAATCAAGACAAGAAATAAACAATGATTTCTATAGATAAAGATATAATTTTTTTGTTTTCTAACTGATCTGTATACAGGGTGGCGTAAAATTAATTGAACACTATTCAGATTTCGTAAACCGTTATAGATATAAAGTAAGTTAAATGAGAAAAAAACCTGCCTATAGTTTTCAAGACGAATTGACTGATTTTTTCAAAATTTAAATATCAGGTCCGGTTACTAACAAAATAGTTGAGGGTGGTTCTTCAAAGATAGGCTGATTAAAAAAATTTGATACATTATGTTAATTGGTTTTTGATCTGGAATAAAAAAACCTCATAAAGTTTTTTTTACCTTTACAAATCAAGGTAGTAATTATAACGAAAATCGTCAATTTCAGTTTCCCCTAAATATCTAGGAAACCGGTCCCGATATTTTAATTTCGAAAAAACTATTCAATTCGCCTTGAAAATACACATCTTTTTTCCCATTTAACCAACTTTGTATCTATAACGGATTAGGAAATCCCAATAGTGTTCAATTAAAATTTGCACCATCCTACATCGGGTATAAATGAGATTTTTGTAAATTTTGAAGATTTAATTTTAAAATTCTGGATGATTTGGGAAAGCGTAGAGCATAGTGGTCATTTTCAGGCAAATTTATGAATGGATGCAATATTACCAAACTTAAGTAATATAAACGGAAGCAACAGTCACAAAAGAAAGATACAAGAAAGTGCACCCGAAGGTGCTAAGTCTGGTGAACAACTTAGAAGTAGAACTCGAAAAAACAAGTAACAACAGGTAAAATAAAAAAAGAATTACGACAACGATGATTTTTTAAACGGAATAATTGCACCAATTATAAGCAGGATCGAAAAACATGGTCAAGCGAAAAGAAACAAAACAATAAAGATAAAGTGTTATGGTCCACATGAAAGGTTCGAAGTTTAACAGGGAGTGTAGAAAAATTAATTGGAGCGGTTGAAAATTATAATTTGAATATTAGAGGTATAACGTAAACTGAGGGAAAAGAACAGGGAGAAATATAATTGAATAATAGCTATTTATGCAACCAGTTACGCAAAGAATAATGTTGTGTAACGCGTGAGATTTTTGCGGAACGAACGCAAAAAAAAATAATAAAATATAATTGATAAAAATTGTGAAAACATAAATCTAGTCTATTTGCTGCCATCTCTTCATTTCAGTTGTCAGTTTGACATTTTGTAAATAACCCTGAAATATTTGGTGAAACATCTAATACAATGTGCGCCGTCTCCCAAATAACAGCAAGTACCAGCAATAAAGTATATCGTCGGAAATTAATTTAAATAATTTATAAGTTATGTCCTTATCTTGTGTTATAACAGTTAAATTAATAGAATTATTTTTGTCACTAATTTTGAAATCCATTTTTTCTACAACCACTATGCAAAACACGCTTTTCCACACAAATTTTTATACTCAAAGCAGGCCTTTTCTTAATTTCTGTGATATCCGTGGGAAAAGTAATAATTTAGCGTGCGAAAAGTACACTCTATGGCACTTTTCCCCACGGAAATGTCAAACAGAGACAGCTATGACCTGTCATCTTTTTTTGACAGTTTAACATTATAGTGAATTACTGGAAGTTCAAATTTGAAATTGAAACTAAAAGTAAGAAAACTGTTTATTTGATTATTTATTTTAATTTATAAATTATAAACAAATTAATTTTTCTGTATTCAATAGTCATTTTTTAATTATTTCTTTTCAAAGTTTAAGTAAAATACCTATATAAGTTACTGTTTTTCTTTTATTAACAAATGTGGTTGTAGAAAAAATATTGTGTACAACTTGTACGCAAAGCACTTTTCCCACTCGCTAGATTTGCGGCACACGCCTACGGCTCGTGCCACAAACTTATGTAATTAGTTACATAAAGTAAAACGTTTGATAACGTCTGTCAGTTTTAAAAAGTGTCACTTTATTTCAAAATTAGAAAAAGACCATTTTATGTTCTATAGTGGCGTACAGTTTAATGATAGACCTAGGGAAGTAGTACAAATAATAAATACGTAAGTCAGTGGTCAACTGTCACAAATGAATATTAAAAATTGAGATGAAAATGGAACAACAAATAAATACAACAATATTTGTAGTTTATGCTCCAACGGGACTTGACTCAACAAATCATAAAGAAGAATTTTGGGATAGAATGGATGAAAAGGTGGAAGTTACAGCAGGTTGAATAATAATTACAGGTGACCTTTATAGTAGAGTAGGTAAAAAGATGAAACTGCTGAAAGAATAGGAAAACATGGGTAAGACACTAGAAAGAAAATGGGAAAATATTAATATAATCAATAATGACTAACAACCTAATAATTACTAATACATACCCTATTTCAGCATACAGATATCCACAAGAACACAAAGGAGGTAAAAAGTGAAGGCGAAAAATCCATAATAGATTATGTAATAATTAATAAAAAGTTCTAAAATGAGGTAAAAGGCACAAAAAAAAAAGGGGTACAGAAATATACTCTGGTCACTAGTTGGTACTTTCACAATTAGTGACACAGACAGGAAACGAAAGTACAAGTAGAGGTGATACCAAATAGTATATGGAAATAAAGAAAACCTACAAATTTAATGAACTAGAAATTACGAAATTGTTTAAACTAGAAACCGAGATAGAAAGCATTTTTAAAGACATTAAAAATAGGAATACCGATGATCTTTGGATAAAATGATAGAATACAATAATTAAAGTAGCAAAGGATACATGCAGACCATTAAAAAACTGACAAAAATGTGGAACCAAGATATTCAAAAAGAAGAAAAAATTAAAAAGCAAAAATGGAAACAATACGTGAGAAATAAAACGTACTCAATTACGAGCAATATAAATTACAAAGAACAAGAAAAATCATAGAGAGAATTTGAGGAGATAAACAAAATAATATGAAGCACATAAAACCAGAAGATGTAAAATAATGACTGGAGAAGTAGACATCGTGAAAACATGAAAAGAACACTTTGAGAAGATCCTAAACAAAAAAAATAATGAAGAACAAAGAACCTGAAGAAACATATGAGGAAGATACTTATGATCAGAGTATTGACACCGAAAAAATGAACAGTATAGAAGTTCAGGAAGCAATAAAATTATTGAAACAAGGTCAAGCTGCCGGTCATGATAAGATTACTTCTGAAATGTTAAAAATACTGGAATCAAAACAACTAGGAAAACTAACCCTTTTATTTAATGAGATAAAGATATAATAAAATAATAGGATAAGATAAAAACGAATACCGGCTAAATAGGAAGTAGGGATATTATTACATCTCTGCAAGGAAGGAGATAATAGTGTATATTTACGATACAATTCTGGAAAAGTGATTAAAAAATAAGATAGAATACCAGTTAAACGAATTGCAAGCGCCTTTTCGCGATGAGACAATTAATTGAAATAAATAATAATAGAAATAATATATGTGTAGCGTTTTTGGATATATAAAGAGTCTTTGAGAGTATTCCCAGACATCAATTATGCAAGTTTGAACAAGAGAGGGATAAACCAAAGTTAAATCGGGACAATACTCCGTTGGATACAGAAATATGGATCACATATAGATCCCGGAATATGCTTTTGCTGACGACATAGATGTATACGCTAAGAATGAAACAGCACTGCAAAAAAGAAATTGAAAGATAACCGTGGAAAAAACAATAGTAATGATAATAGGAAAAGTAAACAACGACTTAAAAATATAACTAAATAGCAATCAACTGAAACAAGTGGAGATGTTTAAACATTTATAAGTAAAAGTAGACCAGGACGGACGAAATGGCTCAGAGATAAATGGACGAATTCTTGCGCTGCGGGGCTCTTATATACCGGTTTAGTTTTCCCCATGGTTGCACTTGGCGGCATTGATGGCGGGGTTATGGTTGGCGCTTTTATTTTGGGTGGCGGTAAAGCGGGTTTACAAGTCGCGGGGAGTCTCTGTGTGTCATCTCTTGTATTAAGGTTGGTTGAACGTTTTTCTATTTCCAGTGTTTCTCTGATCATTCGTTTAGTTTTATATTCCAGACTATCTATAACCCTAGTGTTGTCGAAATCAATTTCGTGAGACGTTTTCCTAACGTATTCTGGTAGTGAAGATGTGCTTTCTTGTTTTCTGACTGCATTCCGGTGTTCCTCACGTCTAGCACTGATTTTTCTGCTCGTTTGTCCTATGTAGTTGTCGTCGCAGTTCTTGCAGGGTAATTTCGTAGACACCTTGGGTTTCTAATGGAATTCTTGTTTTGGCATTGGGAAGTGTTTGTGCTGAATGATGTCTGCATATTATGTTTTTTTAAGAACTTTGCTTATTTTGTCTGTTGTTCCCTTGACATATGGTAGATAAGCTCTTGCAACTGGCTCTTCTTTTTTATTATCCGATTCGTTTTGATGACGTTGTCTCAGCGCCTTCTTGATGTCTTTCAAGGGGAAACCGTTTTGTTGTAGTGTTGTCTGAATTCTGTCTACTTCCTGTTTTTTGTTGTCTTCATCTGTTATTCATTCTGACCTTGTTACCAGCGTATTTACCTCCGATTGTAGCTGTGCTGGATGGTCATGTGAATGGGCATTCAGTTAACGGTCTGTGTGCATTGTTTTTCGGTATACACTGTATGAAATTTTGCCATTCTGTTTCTTGGTCACTAGAACGTCTACACAGAGAAAACGAGTCCAAGAACATTTTTTTCCTGACATTTATTTAAATATACCAACTACTTTTTTTCTTACATCA
The DNA here is from genome assembly GCA_963243735.1 of Neocrepidodera transversa. NCBI lineage: Eukaryota > Metazoa > Arthropoda > Insecta > Coleoptera > Chrysomelidae > Neocrepidodera > Neocrepidodera transversa. The sequence goes on from OY725336.1 coordinate 39,320,545, forward strand.
GCATAATTTTCATGCTGCGGTAAAAACAATAATTTTCCTAATCATAACATTCTAGAATAGGTACCCCATTAAACTATTGTAAGCTAACTTTTATCCTAAAAGTTAATTTCAATAAAAAAAATCTGATGTGGCCAGCACATGACCTCTCGCCATTTTTGAATCAAAAATCTACAGGTTAACACAAAAAAGTATGAAAAAAAATTACTTTTTTGTAAATCTGTCAAGAATGGCTAAAGTTTTGAAAACTTTAATAATACGAAAATAAACTGTAGTATATACAAAAAAAATGTGTAAAACTTTATTGCCTTTTTGTATAGTAATGACGTCATCACTCATAGCAACTGCCACTTCCGGTTGTGCGATTGGCACCAAAATCTAATGAGATCTAATCTAGGGTATCAGAATCCTGTCTGCAAAATTTCAAATTTTTTTATTCAGCAGTTTTTGAGTTATCGTTACTACAACATCCATCCAAACACACACACACACACACTAACACACACACACACTAACACACACACACACACTAACACACACACAGACATCATCGCGAAAATATCAAAATCGTATTCTAGGGACCCCAAAACGTGTTTATCCATTGAAAACTCACTACCCAATTTTTAGCACGATTCCTATACCTCTCTTATCTGAAGGGCGAGAGGTAAAAATATACCTCATGTAGCTAAAACAAGTGAACAAACTTCCTACACCTTTCTTTGACTCTCTTAAAATATTTTTTCTTATTCTAACTAAACAGTTCACTTGTTTTAAGTTAATATTTTTACAGACGTTTAAATTTAACGGTTGTCAGACGTATGAAAAAGATAATGACTGATTTGTATATAAAAAACATTGCCAATTGTCATTAATAGTCGTTACTTTTGTTCTAACGAAAATTATCGAACGATAACCGAAATAGGCAAACAGATATTTCAGGCTCGTTTGTTCGTCCAGGTTCTTCGAATATTTAAATAGGGAAAGGCGGTTTTTGTGTTCGTTTTGTGAGTGAAAGTGGGCATTGGGCCAACAGGTGCTGTGATACGGAAGATTATAAAATTTTACTAGGACATTGGGATTTATTGGATTTAATTGTTCAGTTTGAAGGTAAGTTAATAAAATAAGAAAATTTAATATTATCGGCGGTAAATGTACAAAAGTATTACATCAGCTGTTTTTAATCAGGATTTCAGAAGAACTAAAAGTAAAAATATTAAAAGCTATAAGCTATTTCTTATAGGCTATTTGCAGGATTCCTGAGTATTTAATATGTATACCGGATGTCCATTATTTATATTTTCCACTATTGTAAGCTTATAACTTTTAAACGGAAGTACCTACATGAAAACATGCAGTTTTCATCGAAATGCTTTAAATTATTTCAAGTTTTATTCACTCAATCAAAACTTTTATCGCTTCCTGCTTACAGAAAAATGAAATGGCGGTTTTTTAAAGACGTTTTTGTTAACAAAAATACTCAGTAATAGTTACATTTGCAGTATTAACCACAGTAATTTTTTTAGACCAGGGAATCACTGACGATAGTTTTAAAACTCCTCGATAATGAGACCATTAACAGCCTGATTATAAAAACTGGACCAAAACTCATATTTAAAAATAATTATTGGGAATACAGAAGTGATGAAAGTTGTGGAATAGTAATTACCAGGTAATTTTCTAAAGTTTTTTCACTTATAACTATTGTATGTTGAATACCTGTAAAAATGCAATTAAAATTTTAGTGAATAAATTTTTGAATACCTTTTGTATATTTAATGCCCTGTCCATCCTTTAATCCAAAATAATTTTTGTTTCTGTTTTTTTTTTCAAAAGAGCAGCTAAAATAATCATCTGATTCAGGTTAAACCAAGGTGCTAAAGTAGAAAAAGTGTTTTTTGTGGTAGCTAAAGTTTTACCTAGAACAAGAATATTTTTTAGATATAGTAAATTAATTTTTTTGCTCCCTTAAGTTCCGGTTTTTCTTAAAACAATGTACCGTAAGCTGTAACGGTGTTGCCCTTAATTGTGAGCCAATCTTGCATATTTCTGATCATTGTCGCTGCTCCTACCAATTTAGTCCACGTTCTCTTAGGATTTCTGCTACTACCTTACCCCATATTTTCTTTGGTCTGTCCCTAGGCCGTCTACCAGAAATTATTGTCTGCCATATCGTCTTCGCTTGCTGCTTATTCTGCATGTGCATTAGGTGACCAAACCATTTCAGCTGATTTCTTTCTATATATTTTTCCAAAGATTCTGCTTGTAGTTCCGCTCTTTAATGATTATTTAGAATTTTATCCCTCCTAGTAATTAGTAGTACTGCTCTAAGATACTTCATTTCAACTGATTATAATTTTCTTTTTATTTCTTTTGTTAGGACCTATCTGTCGCCCCCATTCGTTAAAATAGATGTAAAAACGGTTTCGTATATTGTCATTTTTGTTTCATTCGCTTCTTCTTTTTTGTTGGTTAAAAGTCTTACTAAAGCTTTGGTTTCCTTGGAAGCGGTGCCATCCTATTACGTCCGTTAAAGTACGGTAGGTGCCATTATAAAAAACGGTGTCACGTATAATAGGTGAAATGTTTTCCAAGAGAGCGTTATTGCGCGCCGTTTACGTTAAAGCGGTACCGTCTCGTTTTAAAGCGGTCGGCAAGACGGTACGAATCAGTTTATGAACGTTTTTTTACGGTGATGTTGTGTGTAGCGGTAAAAATTTTCATTGGACGTTCAATTTAAAATAAATGACGACAAACTAAACCCTCATAAGTACCTTCCTATCTGCGTTTATTAAATAATTTAGATTCAGATTCTCTTGTCTCTCCTTCAAGTGCGGCGTTTAGATCATCCATAGTGACACTTCGTTTTCAGACTTTACACTACTCTCTGCCGTACATAACTCACCGTTTTTGTGACGTCACTCACCGTACTTTGACGGATGTAAGAAGACGGCACCGCTTATGAGAAAACCATAGCTGAAGATCATAATACATTTTTAGATCACTTTCAATTCTTCCATTTATCTCTGAGCTATTTCATTCATCCTTGTGTACTTTTAGTCATAAATATTTAAACGTCTTCACTTGTTTCAGTTGATAGGTATTTAGTTGTATTTTTAATTCGTTGTTTTCTTTTCCTATTATCATTACTATTTTTTTTCCACGTTTATCTTTAAATTTATTTCTTGCAGTACTGTTTCATTCTTAAAGCATACACATCTAAGTCGTCAGCAAAAACTTGCATAATTGATATCTAGGAATACTCTCAAGGGCTCTTTTTATATCCAAAATCGCTACATATACAGTGTGACCCATTTTGTTTGGAAGCACCCCTGTAAAATCCGCATTTTTCAACCGATTTTGATTTAATTTTTTTTGTTAGATTCAATATCAAAAACAGTATTTTAGCAAAAATTTTCATAGCTCAATTTATATTTTCAAGGCCCTCTATGTTAATTTTTCTTTGCCAAAAAAATGAAATGTATATAATTTCTATTATTATTTCTTTCAATTAATTGTCTCATCTTGAAAATATGGTCTTGCACACCCCTGAGATTACGAAAGGCGCTTTGCAATTCTTCTAGCTGATATTCTATCTTATTTAAAATGTTACACAGGGTATATATGAACATATATCAATTATATTTATTGTTTATTTAACAAACTTTAAATAATCGACAAAAACGCGCCACTAGCAGAGAAACAGTTGTAATAACCTCTAAATTTAAGTTTGTTGGGACCACCTTGGTTATAATGAAAATCTATGTATCCAAAAACCCAAACTTCTGGTTCATTAGAACAGTTAATCGACTTATTCTCTATTGACAAATCCCATTGGGTAATCCCAACAAGTCGTATATAGTTCATTTTATATTCTCTCTATATTCTTATTGGCTCACTAGGTCTTAAAAAAATCAGTTTCCGACAGACATGAGTTACTAGTTACATGAGTTATTAGTTTACATTTGGCTCATAAAAAATCGCCTAGTGGTCAAGATAAACGATTTTTTGGCTTAGTGGCCATTTAAGTCTGCCGGCGACTATGACTGCGATCAGATTTTTTTTTCATATTATGTCTGTTACAGCACGGTGTTTTGAACTGGATGAGTTTGCGCAGTATGAACGTGTCATTTTTATCTCGATTAATTTTAATATATTTTTAAATATCTTGTCTTTTGGAAACAGGGGAACATGTTTGGTTTAAGTTTGAAACGCAGAACATTTACGTGTATTGAAAATAATCGTCGCTAAAACGCTGCGTTCCCACTGCGCATACTCATCCAGTTCAAAACACTGTGCTGGAACAGACCTATTAGCTTGTCTATTGTTCTAGTCAATTAATGACTGACTGTGTATTTTGTATTTTGTATTTTGTATTTCTACCTCGAGTTTCCGAGCTAGCGGACCACTGGTTTTCTTATGGACTAGCCATATTTGCTAGTTTTTTTTAAATCGTTTTTTTTGTATGGAATGTAATTATGTTATCCGTGTTAGGTTAATTATTTATCAAGGATTTTTTAGTTGTTATATAGACAATTAATAAAATGTTCTGTGTATGCCATTTGTTTTGACTTTTCTTATAATAGAAAACTGTTGACGCAAGTACAAAAATCAAGAAGTAAACACTTTTTGTAGATACATTTTTTATTATAATAATAGCACAATTTAGGAAAACCTATCTAATATATTGAATAGAGTACCTAGTGCCAACCCTGTTTTTTGCGTCATCGATACATTTCGTCCGAACCCGGGTTTTCTAAATATCCTACTAATTTTCAATATATAGGAAAAGACTAGTAATTTAATAATCTTTGATATTGGCATAAAATTATCATTTTTGTGTATATATGCCGATATGAGCATGGTAGGCAACGTGTTCATTTCCCGTTTTTGAGGGATTATTTACACGCCTCAATGAGATAATATCCATAATAAAAACGAATATGATCACCACGTGAGTTTAAAAACCGACCTGAACCACACCTTTTGAGAAATAACTTTCACTCTCACTCACATTCATAAATTGAATCACCTTGAAAATTCGCTTTTAACTCGAGACCGCGGTTACAGGATAATTCACTCATATAAAAATAATTTGTAAAATAATAAAAAAATAAATATTTTAATGCTGATTTTTTAACACAAAAATTTTGATTTGAGTTAAATAAACAAAAAGCGAAACATGTAATAATTTTCCTGTCAAGTTATCTTCAGTTATTTCTCCTATGAATATAAATAATAATAAAATGTTAGAAATAAATTACCCAATTAGATAATATAAAAGGTTCGGGATTTAACAGTAGCGTAAATACTGCACATACAGTAAAATTGGAAACAGTTATTTCATAGGAAGCTCATTTATTTATACTATTTGAAATAATTTACAAAAACCCAAAAATCTTGATGACATACATAGGACAAATATACCAATATGTAAAACACTGGATACAACAACATAAAAACTGTAGAAAAATTCATAATTGTATTGCACTTTTATTTAAATTAAATTAATCGCTCTTACATATTTATTTTATTTATTCCTAAATAAATAAAAAATTAAACAATTACGTGTTAAAAAAAATTATTAAAATAAAGCTATCAATTAAAAAAAAATTAAATACGATTTTACTAAAAGATCACCCCGTATATTTTAGATATTTAACCTGTATAATTACGATCACTGTTATGTAACAGACTGAGATGCAGATTCAGATTCATGACCGAGATATTAATCACAGAAAACGAAAATCATATGATCGGTTAGAAACCTTCAAATAGAGGTTAGGTTAAAATTTAAATAGTGTGAAGGGAATTGTGAAGAGAAATTTTGGTTAAAAATAAATCTGGGTATATAGAGATTTTTTTTTATAATCGGTTTTTATATCTTGTTATTTTTAAAATTTCTTAGCTTTTAAATATTTTTTAGTATTTTTATGTAAGCATTAATATCATAAGATTTTTATTAAAGTCCAAAAGTATTAATTTCGTGATGCTGAAAAAAACATTTTACCCCCACTTTTTATCACTTTTCTCGACGTTTTCAAACTCCCAGAGTCCAGAAATGCAAAAAAATCTTGTCCGGACGTTTGTATGCCTTTTTGTCCTTCTGGATGTTTGGATGTAAACAATGTAACTATCGAACGAGAGCTCTAATCGAGTTTTCACTTTACTAGTTAGTTTTCTGCGGGAAAGAACTTGAGCAGGATCGGACAGGCACTTCCGGTACCCGCCATTTTTTCCCGAAACCGTTCTATATCAGGCGGATTCACTGTAACCTCGTGGGCTTATTGCGATATCTTCCGTTTCTTTGTCTACTGCATCCAGTCAATTATTCTTGTTACTTGTACTAGTTTATACAGGATCTTTAATGGCTGTTTGCATTAGTCTTCTGGATCCAGATTGGGTTTTCCATACATTCTTTGTCTTCTGTGATCCAGTGCCAGTATGTGGAGTGCTTTCTCGGTTCCTTTATTGCATTGTCTGCATTTAAGGTCACCGTTGTATAACCCTATTTTGTTTGTTTGGATGTTGTTTGGTCAGAAGGTGTACCATGAGGAGGCCTGTGGTAATTCGTAATTGATTCCTACTTATTAAAAGCAGTTCTTCAGTTCTTTAAACGGTTATTTTATAAACTTTTTCCTGTGAAGTATAATTTGTGTTCTCGCTTGATCCAGTATTTTATATAGTTCCTGAACGTACGTTTTGGTACTCCCATCGCTGGTTCTGGCCCACTTGATGAGGTTGATGATCCGCTTGTTGCGAGCTTGTCAGTCTTTTCGTTTCTAGCGGTGAATTTGTGTTCTGGTACCATTGATAAGGTTACCTTATTGTGAGTCGCCAATTCTCTAAGTTCTTCGTCGCATTCCATACCAGTGTATAGATGTCACATTCGAACTCCTGTCTGAGAATAGACTATGATTCTTTTTCGCTCTTGGGCCCTCATATTACTATTTCTCGCACATTCGTGTATTGTATAAACCTCTACTTGTAATACAGAAATATATCTTACTTGAGAGAGGCTCTATTAGTACTTATTCTGTTCGCAGTATATACTAGCTCGAGTTCCCCCTTCGGTTTTTAACCCGCCTGTATAGCAGGTAAATCCGTTAGGGTTTGTCCTTAAATCTGTGCTTGCATTTAACTCATCCCGACGCTTAATTATTCCAGCAGGGTTTCCATAGCATCTTTAGGTGTTGTTTTTATGTTGCCCCTTATTACCAAGGAGACAAGTCTTTGTAATTTCCCCAGTTTGGATATAGCAGTTCGTTGTTATCTTTGGCCTCCAGACCAAAGATGCATATATGCATTACCAATGTATCATTTTTGGATTGAGTTCCCATGTTTTTACATATTTGCGCTATCATTAAAGCAGCTTTTGTATTTTTTTTTTAAATCCGAAGATTCCGTCTAACATTGCCCCAAAATATTTTACCCCTCATTACAGATTAAACACTTCACTATGAAGTCATAAATTCCTCCGTTTGATGAATGCTATCACGTTGGACTTGGAAGGACTTATTTTCAAACCCTCATATCCTGTCCAGAGCGTGACTGGGTTTAGAGTCTTCTAATCGTATTATTGAATTTTCCATGAAATAATATGCATATCCTAATCTTTTGTATCCTTCTTCTTGTAGGATTCTCAGCAGCCCATCCGTTACCAGATTCAGAAATGTACATATTAGCTTATTCCGCAGCATGTCTAGAAAGGTCGCCAGTAGCACCTCTCTCATTTCAATGGTATTTTCAGATCTTTTTACATGCTGATATAATGCAGTTTCCGTAGACACGTCTGCTCTATAGGTATATTGGTCTCAGTGTAGAGGTCTTTTAGCCAGTACGCTATCAATAATATATTATTATTATAATTATTACTATTTTTTTTTTGTTTTAGTAAAATATTTTTTTCGCGTTGTAAATTTTTTTTTTATTTATTTAATAATAATATATTTTTTAAACTTCATACACTTCTGGATTGTTTTTAAGATTTGAAGTTTGGACCAGCTTCATTCAGACGTCTGAGGAGGTTGTCTACTACTAGATTCCATAAATGGGGGAATAGAATTCCTCTCTGTTGGCATCCTTTTCTTTCCATAGCTTTACCGAATAGAGTGGCCTGGACACACCTTCCATCTAGCATGTTTTTTAGCCTTTGGGTAATAGAGGGTTTGGTTCATCGGTCTGATAAACCTGATATAACTGACTTGAATGAGATGGTATCGAAACCTTGAATTTTAAGGAATGTTGAAAATGCTATTCCTTGATTTTCAAAGATTACTTCAATTTTTTCAATCATCTGATTAAAGCTGATTCGCATAAGTAGCGATTTCGATAGGCACGTTGATTTCGGTACAGCGGATGTTCTTTAGACCCAAAAATTTTTCCAGTGATTTAAGAACGAATGATGTGATGGTAATGGGTCCAAAAGACTTAGCTACTTAATAGTTGGTATTTTCTGGTTTTGGAAAGAATGCAATTTTTGATCTTGCCATCGAAATGGCCGACGTCCAAACAGCCACGCCGAATTGGCCACGCCGAAATGTCCCATTCTTCTCATTTCAATGGTATTTTCAGCTCCACGTCTGTTCTGTAGGCAGTGGTCTCGATGTATTTTTAGCTAGTACGCCCACCCTAATATATTTTTCTACTGTCTTTAGTAGAGAAGACATTATTCCATTATAACTCTAATTTTGCATCAATACTTAGTCATTACTTTTTAAAAAATATCATTCTTGTTCGGTTAGGTAAAATGACGTAATTCTATTTCTTTTTTCTAGTTTTAGTAAAATATTTTTCCACGTGTAAAATTTTTATTTATTTATGTAATAATAATACATTTTTTTAAACTTGGTACACCTCTGGATTGTTTTTAAGATTTGAAGTTTGGACCAAACTTTCCCTGTTATACGTCAATATATTGACTCATAAATTAAGGAAATTTAATAATTATTAAACTTTCTATAAAATACAATGATTCGCATGCAAACTACATTTAACGAAAAACAAACACTCAAGAACCTCGATTGGTGTTTTTTTTTGATTCCTTTCGCAACGGAATTTTGCTCAACGTCTGTCCTTATATGTCCACAAGAATTTTGAAATATATCCCACACGTAATAGTACCCCCACGCTTTAATGTCTGTAACAGATTATGTCAGATAAACGTTAAATGCTTTTTTTTCCGTTTGCAAATTGCTAGTCGGATTGATTCCAGTTGATTTACGATTAATAAGGCTGAAAGTGGAACTATAAGATTGTTTGAGAAACGAGGGATTGACGACAAATAAGTGTTGTAATTGAAATGAAATTTTATTTTAACGCCCTATTGCAATTATTTTTTGAAAATATTAATAAAACATTCTTATCGTATTTTAAACGTTAAATGGGAAAAAACATGTGTATTTTTCCAAACAAATTGAATTGTTTTTTTCAAATTAAAATATCAAGAGATTTGGACAAACCAAAATAATGATTTTCGTTTTATTTAATTAATCGATTAGTTTTAAGAGTTTTGAGTGTTTTTAGGTTTATTATTAAAAGTCAAATAACGCTGAATATAGCATATTTAATTTATGAAAAAATGGTTCCGTCTTTGAAGGGCCACTCTAAACTATTTTTTGTAATACGGACCTGTACTTTTTATTTCATCATTGAAATCCCCCTTTTTTTCTATCCAAGCATGTATAACACTTTTTTTTTATTAGGTTATGACAATGAACTGTACTATAGAAATGTTGCTAAGTACGGTTCTGTTACCCTAAAAATATAAATACAAGAATTATAAAATACTGAATCCTAAATCTTAGGTAAACTCGAGGTTTATCTGAACTATGTTTGGTCCTGTCAGGTCATCTTATGTATTGGTAATACTTAAAATACCTCTTCTGCTTCGCATGAGTGTGCCAAGTATCCTGCAATTTCTTCTGTCGTATCATACATTCTACAGTTGGTGGTTTCCATTTTATGTGAATGTGTGCGTAGTTTCCAACGACCTGTTAGCAGGCCAACAACTTCTCTCAGTTGTCGATGATTGAGCTGTAAGAGATAATTTGTTTACGAGAAGGTTGTTTTATAACTCTCTTCATGTGCCTATTAAGATCTAATAATTTTCAGTGCTTAGTATGCTGGTTGAGCATCCACTGTTGTATTTTCTGAAGAACCAGTGCATATGAGATTTCACATACTGGTTCGGGTCCCAAAAAAGGTATCAGCTTCTTTTTCATTGCCTTTTACCCCACTAAGCCCTGGTCTGGTATCCAAACAATAGGCACATTGTTGTTCCTTGCCAATATACAAAGTGATTGTAGGTAGTCCCATACTAGTTTGAAATTGTATTGTTGTGATTTCAGTCCATTTATCGGTGCTTGACTGTCCGAGGTAATATAAATAGATTTACCTTTGTATTTCGTATTATATTGTAGGCTATCTAGAATGAAATCGCTTGAATTTTAGCTTGGAATACTGTTGCAGGTTTAGACTGATGCCTTTTCTTGGTCTTAGTACATATATCTCTGCCCAGCTACCACTTTTGGTTTTCGAGCCATCAAAGTACCACATAATGCTTCCTTTCTCCCATTCCTGTCTATTACTCATATCCATAGAAAATGGGTCCTTCTATTAGCGGTCATCTGACGGATTACATTATCGGCCAAGCTGACAATCCTCCTATGCCCGTTAGAATAATTTCCCCAGTTTTCAGTACATGTTCAGGAGAAAGATTTAAGATTTATGCCAGTCTTTGTAGACCTGCAAGATAAGCATTTGTTCCACCTTTGGCCACCACACCAAAGTTTCATATGTAACTATGGGTCGAACTGACGTGGTGTATAGCTAGTTCATCATTGTAGGTTTTAACCCTCATGTTTTGCCGAATGATCGTCTCTCTATCATGAGGATGATTTTCGATTTTGTCCTGATTATATGAGCATTCCACGTTAGCTTAGAGTATAGTGTTTTAAATAAGTATTTAAACTCACAGCTTATTGTAATTTCAATTTCAAAAAGTTTGGGTACCCTAAAGGTACCCATTTTCCTCTTTTTTGTTAAAGATACTAAAACAGTTTTTTGGTGATTAACCCTAAGGTATTCTCTTAAAACCAGTTTTGAATCATATTCAGAGCGTTTTGAGTAATTTCTACACACGCTTTCCTTTGACTAGTGCTACAATATCGTCAGCGAAGCCTTGGGCATATATTCCAGCTTCATTCAGACGTTTGAGGAAGTTGTCTACTACAAGATTCCATAGAAGGGAGGATAAAATTGCTCTCTGTTAGCATCCTTTATCGGTCTGCTAAACCTGATATCATTGACTTGAATGAGGTATTATCGAAAGTTTCTTGAATTTCAAGGAATGTTGACAATGATATTTCTTGATTATCAAGGATTGCTTCAATTTTTTCAATCACCTGATTAAGGCTGATTCGCAGTATTTTCCATTTTGATGTGCTCCAGTTTTTAGGGATGTAACTTGTTCAGGCTTGCCCAGAAGACTTTAAGAAGAGTGTGGTGACAGGATTGACATGCCGTGCTGGAGCAGGACAAGTTGAATATTATCAATGATTGGAGATTTATAGGGTTCAAATGAATGTATAGCCCATATTACTTTGTTGTAGATGGTGACTAGTTACACAAATCTCCAATAGTCCTCTCAGGTGGTTACCTATTAACAGGAGGGTTTTAGGCTTCCTTGCAATTTCCAATTTACTTTAGTTTCAAGGCATTCTGGAAAGTAGGTTGTACTTAGACAAATTCCTAAAGTACAGTTCATTGCCGAAACCCAATAAAAAAGTACGTATTCCAACAAAGATGAAATAAAAAGTACAGAACCGTATTTAACAAAATAGTTGAGGGTGCTCCTTCAAAGACGAAATGTTGTTTTCAAAAATTGGATACGCTATGTTAAGCTGTATTTGGTAATTAGGTGTTAATTAAATAAGATGAAAATCGCCAATTTCAGTTTTTCCCAAATATCTTGGAAACTCCACCTGATATTTTAATTAAAAAAAAAAAACATTAAATTCGTCTTGCAAATACCCCTCTTTTTCCATTTAACTGACTTTGTATCTATATTGGTTTACAAAATCCCAATAATGTTCATTTAAATTTGCGCCACACCGTGTAATTCTTTTGAGTCATGACCATAAATAAATTTTATAGATATGATAAAAGAAATTGTAGTAATTTTTTAAATCTCGTTAAATTAATGTTGATGGATTCGGCGTTTTTTCTATTACGAGGGCTAATCAGCTATTATTTATTAAAGTACAGCGCAGCGGTCAGTTATACCCGAATTTAATCCTTTGTCGCATCTAAGAGTGTAGCCTTTCTGGTCACTAAATCTATATTAAGAGCTCTAGGATTATGAAAAATGATTATTCAAATATTAAATAATATTTTTGTAATCTTTTCAATTTTTGGGATACAGTTTAAGAAATGTATTATTCTACGTTTATTATTGTTATAGTTTTTTTCATGTGGATGGAATCAATTCCAGTTTAAAATTTCATGTATAAAGTTATATTAGACAGAATATATCTACTACTATTTTTTTGTACACAAAGTCTCTTACAAGTTAATCACTGAAATTATTTCTATTATTTTTTCTTAAAAATATTACTTTAAAAGGGCCGTTTGCACCAAGGATTCTTAAGTTGTGATCTTAACTAAGTTAAACTTAGAGGTAAGACGCTCTTAAAATTTAAGTTGTTTGCACCAAACAATATGAGTGGAATCTTAACTAAGCACAGCTAACTTTTTATTTTGTGTGTAAAAGGGACTTTTTTAGAGATATTTACTTTTATTCGTTGGTATCTGCAAAGAGCGCTAGCCTGACATAACCTTAGATATTTCAGACATTTTCACATAACAATCTGTGCGGTGTTTGTTTTCTATCAAGTATATGCCTACGTTTCATCTAAAATGGATTATACGGAAGAAAACAGTAAGTTCTATCTTTAATAATAATACTCATTTATTCATACCAAATTAGGACTATCGGCCGTAATCTTCCCACCTTGTTCTAACATCATTTGCAAGTATATTGTACAAAAATTCTTTTTACAAAAATGATTCAGTTCATTTATTTGGATTATATTTCTTTTTCTTTCTCACCTTCATGATATATTTTTGTTTATATAGGTACGGATTTTGTCGAAGGAGATGGTGGTAATAGAGTGGTAATAAAAATTTTACTCCTGAGTACATGCCTACAGAACTGTAATGTACAACAAAGTAACAGATGCTGTCAGCAGCAGGAATAAAGAAGAAGCATGGTATAACTTCAGCGTCCTTTCGCCCTAAAATTTCAATTATATTTAAAATTTACCAACTCATTAAATATTTGCACCTAGTAACTGTAATTGTATGTGCGTACCATCAATTGTACCAATTACTCTAGGGAAACTGGCAATCATGCTAAATTCTCCCTATTTTTCTGCAATGGCTTCAGCTGTGGTTGGCATTTCAATATATTGAGAAGCTAGAAAATTTTCCGATTGAAAGCATATGTTCTTCTGTTGCATAAAATCGCAAAGCTGCTAAAAATTTGATTTATAGGCGTCACATTATTATTTCTGAAATAAATCACATAATATATGTTTCTTTACACCCATATTATGACGTAGTCATAATGTTCAAATCTTTCTTACCGGTCTGATGGATTTTCCAGAAAATGCTCTATCTGCAAGAGCAAGCCAACAACGCTCTCTTTCGTTAAATGAAAAAATGTATAAAAATCTAGCTCTCCCATGGTATTCAAGTGCTGATATGATATGATTCTTTATCTGACAGCCAGTTTTGATTAAAAGAGGTTAGAAATGCATTCTTAAATATTTAAGCTAGCAAAAGTGACAACTTAAGATTTAGGAATACTTTTTAATTTAAGAAAGGCTTAAATGTTTGGTGCTACAGATTTATGAAAACTTAACGATTTAAGTTCGTCTTAAAATTTAAGTATCGTTGGTGCAAACGGCCCTAAATCAATCAGATTAATTAGTTAATGGTTGATAATCCCTGTGACCAAAAGGCTCCCCTAATATTAAAACTTGAGACCAAATGATCGGTGTTATTACGGAACACCGTTTACAAAATTGACGGCTAAGACCAAGTGACCAACACCCTAAATAATAGCGAAATAATGATTTGATTAGCGTCTCTTTAAATACTAAAATTTCTTGTAATAGTCCAGCATGATGTCAGTTTGACCTCGTACTTAATATACTTCCATAAGAATAATTACAATGTTTACATTCGAAATGAATACTAATTAATCGATATGTATCATACCAATAAAATATCAATTCAATGTCAATGTCACATTCGTATGTTTAGATGCGTAGGTTACGATCACACATTTTTTTAGTAACAAAAATTTGAATACACGTGACTTGTAAAAACTTATGCTGTTTATATAATTTGAATTCCTCATTTATTTTAATTTTATTTTTTTTTATTTTTTAAATTAAAATTTTTGCACTGTTAACTTACTAAATAAACAGCATTTTTTTCACTTTAGAACGTAACAGTTAAAAAAGAAATGTTTTCATAGGGATTTGGCCAAAGAAAGCAAGATTAGAAAAGCAATTAGAAAGACAAATATGTGGATAAATGCTTAAGAGGATACGCCTATTGTTAAGCAGCCTAGCGGGTGAGATGCAAAAGAGAATTTTAGCATCTCACCCGCCAACGCTTACGTTAACGGTAAATATGGTTAGCGTTTAGAGTAACGGAATGTAAAAAATGGAGCTTTAGCAAAGCAATTCCCTTCCTTTTTCTGCAATTTAGGTTATGTCAGGAATATTATATTGTCTAATGTATTTGAATGGACTCATCCAGTGATTTTTTTTTATAATTTTGGCCCACCATAACACATTGCACCGGGTCCAGCTCTTCTGAGACCCATCCTGCGGCTGTAATTAATTCTTAAAATTTGAATATCGGGGCTATAGTGGCTTGTGACGTGGCCCAATTGAAACAGATTACATTTGGCTAAGTTGTCATATCGATAAAACTGGCAACTCTCGTTTTCTCATTTGTTATGATTAAAAGAAGGAAAGAAGTATGTCAATTTTTTTCTACCAACGAACAAATGTAGAATCTTGGCAATGCTGTAGAAAGTAAAACGTCAATTATTGGTCAAAAAGTAGCGCCACTTTTAAAATATATTAATTACTTTTTATTGATTTTTATTAATGAATGAATATTATAAGAACAATGAAAATCAACATAAGCAACTTTGTTCTTTAAGCTATTCATTCATTAATATAAAACCAATAAATTCGTTCCTACTGGATAAGTCCATTAAAGGGACCTGCAAAACTTCTAAATATGCGCAGTTTGCTCGAAATGAGGATTACCGTTAGCCTTAAAGTTAGAGGGTGAGATGGTAAAACTCTTTAAAAGTTCTCTATTGACTCTACAATGCCTGTCCGTGCATACCGTCTGTTCCAGCGGTAACTCGAGAACGGTTTAGCATTTTTGAACTGTGTTTTCAACAATCGGTAGCTGGTCGTCGTAGCTCGCAGACCTACTATTTTCAATGACCTAAGTCAACTTTAACAGGTACCGTTACCAACAGAGATGATGCTACTGTATGGTATTAACAATGCTGACAGTTCTAACATGATACTGATAGTACTGAACAAAGTAGATAAGCTACTTGGATACTGTTAGCTTGCTAGGTTTATCATGTATTGATTTCATCATGAAAATAATTTCAATCTTTAAATACTTTCGTTTTTGAATCTGAAAAAAAAACAATACAAACAATACTTTCTCGTTAATTTGCTTACATCCAAAATTAAGAAAATTGTCTTAAACATTCCAATTATAAATGAACATTTTTTGATGAACTAACTTTTTACAATTTCTTTTTCATACCTCTTCATACAATTAATTTTCAATTTAAGGTTCATTAAAAATAACATTTCAAAAACTTTAGTAATTTTTTTCTATCAGGATCTTTCTTTTGTACATCGCTACGTACAGAGGCGTACATCATTTAATTAATTTATATTAAGAGTTGTAAAACTGGCTCAGTAAATTAATAGGCGCATGGACGAAGACATTTTAATACGTCCATAATCAATTTTTGATCGAACTATCATACAATTATTTTTTTTACCTTATACATTCAATATTAAATCTATTAGTATTACATGAGGCCATCAAGATGAAGAATAGACAATTTTTACTAGTAGAAAAACTATTGACATCCGAGATATGAATGATCAACCGAAGAAAGGCTCGGAAAGCACAAGGATTTACCGAAGAACAGCCATGAAATGTCTCGACAAAATCGACAAGTCCGTGATTTCGATCGTCAAGATATTGTTCGGTTGGAACAAACCCACATCTACCAAGAATCCGAGTCTAAATCCGCACCCTTCTTTGCTGAGTCGCCCTTCGGGAATTAGGACAACATCACACCTCCACAAACTGTTTTAAGTTGAATACAAATATAATTACCAAAACAGTATTTTCAGTAAAATGTTGGTATAGTCACTGAGATTACCATGACACTACTCACCTCAACTTTGTAAAATTTTAATCAAAAACCGTGACCAAGTCGCCCTCATCACTGACACAACTCATCTGAAGTTAGTGAACATTTGGTCAAAAACGGAGATCAAGTCGCCCACATCAGTTTGACACAACTCTCCTGAACTTGTAATATGTATCTGTTAGTGTTTTACCTTTGTTTTGTATCATTTCCCATAAAAATCTTTTAAACCCCACCCGATATATTGACGATTGAGTTCTCGGACTTGTGTATTTTGTCGATAATTGGGCCTCGGATTTGCCGAGATATTTCCTGGCTGTCTTCGGTCGATCCCTCTAATTTCTCAGATTTTCTGCGGACTATCTTAGTGATTTCCGGGTCCTTCTTTGATTGGTCTTTCGTATCTCGGATTCCATTAGTCTTTTGGTTTCCAATTCTGCTCTTTGGCTCTATTTTTCATCTTGATATCCCCATGTAAAAGTAAATTTCCTTTCAGTTCATAATATCTTTGATTTCACTGATTTGTACAAGTACAAAACAGATAACACTCAAATTTGAAAACTTTAATATTAATATTCCCTTATTTGTAAGTAAATATTAATAGTATAATTTTTCATGTTGCCAATTGTAATTTGATTACAATTTTCATTTTTTTGTGCCACGGGACAGTATATTAAACTTTAGAATTTTAACAATAATAATTAACGCATTCATACTTGAAAAAATAATTCTCGAATTATATCAAAGAAACCTCTTCCATTAAAATATCAGTTTTTGCTTTAGGCATTTTACATATTTATCTTACAAAATCTATTTCAGTTTTTAACAGCTAAATGATTTAAAATTGTATTTTACAATAAAGTTAAACCAATCAGTAAAGATTGCTTATGTCTACTTTTTAAATGTAAATATGTTTAATTATTTTTCGTAATTGTAAATTCATGTATTTTTATGAACTTTTTCTTATTGAATAATTTATATTTAATAGTCAAACCTATAAAATTATACAATCCGCTAAAAAAAATCACCTAGAGAGTATCTACTAATGCAAAATTAAAGAAAGTAATCCATGGATAAAATACATGTATCGCTATAAAAGCGCATAGACATTATGAATAACAAACTGACAGTCAATAATTATAATAATTGTATTTTTTCTAATCCTATTTTATAATACGCTAATTAACTCTGCAGTTCTTTTTAAAACGTTGTTGAAAAACCGTTGTCAAAAAAAACAACGTCACTTGACATATTTTGTCTGCCGTTAAAAAATACTAAATGCCACAAATTAATTTAACGTCTTATTTAATTTTCGCTTCGTTCAGTAACATATGGCGACCGTTGGATGTAACCTAACCTAACCAGAAATTAATTAAGTAACGAGGCGCGATAAGACGTCTATTCACTTTAGGCCAAAAAAAATTGGACGAACTAATAACAGCAAAGGATGTGTCATAAAAAATATCACCGCGTCGTACGCTGATTGAGCTATCTGAGAAGCTTAACCAGTTAGATCAAGACATCATTCAAAATCTCTTGGAAGAAGACCGCGAGAAGTGTTGGAAGCAGAATATGAAGATGTCAATGCCTACAGGAAAAAATGGTTTGATATCGAAACCAACTACGAATCGATGTGCAGACCTCCCTCTAACCCATCAGAATTCGGTACCATAAATAGTGAAACCACAAACTTGCAAGCCGCCAGTATACCTAAGCGAAAATACGCTTCCAGAATTGGAGCTGAAGAAGTGACACATGCCTTGAAGATGATGACAAGTTCCCGTACCTCTTACAATGTATGCAGCCATGAACAGTTGTTAGGAGCATAGTCGAAAGCTTTCCTCCATCAGAACCAAACTACCACCACGCCATCGAACAGCTAAAGTCACGCTTCACAAGTGATGATCTGCTTATTGAAGTATATGTACGTGAGCTCTTAGGACTTATAATCATAACTCTTACATCTCTCTACGACAAAATTAGCCTCAAATAAGAGCCTTTGAAACACTTTAAGTTACGCAGGAAAAATATTCTGCCTTCATATACCCTATGATTGAATCGGCGTTACCGAACGAGCTTCTTATTATATGGGAAAGATATAGAGCATGTTCGTCTAGTACTACCACCGACAAGAAATTACAAGATTTGTTGTTATTCCTCAAAAAAGAAGTAGATAGTGAGCAAAGAATAAACTTAGCTAAGTCTACATTCATCTGCAACTCAGAGACTCCACAAACTTCACCTGATATTTATAACCTACCTACAGCAGAATGTTTATTTACCACTTTATAACCAAACAATCATACTTTCAAATGGTAACTGTATATTTTGTGATAAAACCACACACACAAGCATGGGATGTTAGATAGCAACCCAAATGAGTCTCGAGTAGCGAAAGGAGTACCTTAAAAAGAAAAAAGCATGTATTTTGTGTTTAAAAACCGGCCACCACATAAAAATCTGCAAAACCTAAATGTTTCATATGTGCAAAACGTCACTCCGCTTTCTTATGCCCACGTAAAACAACTGAATAGAATGACATAGAAACGTGACATTGTTGCCTTCACTCCTACGATCGTAGCAAACGTCGTGAATGATAACAAACAGTTAACAGTTAAAGTGTTGTTGGATTCTGGAGCCCAGCAATCATACATACAAGAAGTTTGCTGTGCAAAATCTAGGTTTAAAACCAGTGGGTAATTCTTTTAAATTTAATTTAGTTGTTTTGGATCATAATTGTATTTGTACAAATGTCTCATTCATTGATGTTAACAAGACAATATCAGAGCTATTGAAAAAACATGACGTAACATGGACTGACTCAACATTTGTATTATACTGGATTTCTCGCGATTTACCTTGGAATAAATTTGTTTACAAGCAAGTTAAAGAGATAAGAGGGGTCTGCGCACCTAATAATTGGCATTATGTACCTGGCTCGGATAATGTGGAAAATCTTGTTTGTCGAGGCTGCACTGGTAAGCATTTAGTTGAATGCCGCTTGTGGAAGGGCCCAAAATGGCTTCTAGGTGATATGAATACTTAGCCCGCACAAAACGTGAAGAAGAAGAGGCTAAAATAGAACTGCGAAAGATAGAAAATATCCTACAGGTATTTACTGAAGGCAGTTTTAGGGTATTTGCACATATTTCTAGATACAGTTAGATAATACGTTGTGTGGCTTGGATATTTAGATTTGTACATAACACTCGTCATGTTCGTAATTAAAGAATTACGGGTGAACTTATTTATGATGAGTATAAACAAGCTGAGCTAAAGGTGATGCAATTAATACAACTCGAATATTCCGAATATCTTTAAGACCGAAACCTGGAATATATAAAGGATGAGCAAGGTATTCTAAGACTAAAAAACTAAACTTGCATTAACAGACTTGCCTGCCGCAGTTAAGAAACCTATCGTCGTACCAGTGAAGTACTTGGTCATACGTAGACTTGTTAGGCATAGGCATCGCGAGCTCCAACACGCAGGAGTTGGTATCCTCATCGTGGATGTAAGGCAAAAGTTCTGAATCATAGGTATTGGCGAAATTGGTGATATCTCAGTGCAAAATTTGTAAAAGATATAAAACCAAGCCATTTTAACCACCTGCAGCACCTTTACCTATTGATAGAATACAGGTTTCAGTTCCTTTTAAAATTACTGGTGTTAATCTTCCTGGTCCGCTCTACTTGAAAAATGGGGACAAATGCTGGATTACCAAGTCGCTTTCTACTGAAACATTTTTTATGACCATCTGTAGATTCATGGGTCGTCGGAGTAGAGTGAAAGTTATGTACTCCGATAATGGCAAGAACTTTGTTGGTGCCAGCAATTTGATGTCATCGTTGAATTAGGATGAGGTAAAGCAGATCTCAACAGTTGAGAGAATTGAGTGAAAGTTCAATGTTCCGGCAGTTCCTTGGTGAGGCGGATTCTGGGAACGACTGGTTCGGGTAATAAACGAATTATTACGTCGAGTATTAGGTAAATCTTGTGTAGAATATGACGAACTACAAACAATTTTAGCAGATTGCAAATCGGTCATTAATAGTAGAGCGCTCACTTATGTCGACAATGATGAAGAGACTCTCCAACCATTAACTCCGGCATGTTTTTTACAACTGCTACCATCTGTGGATACTAACGACTTGGATCTAATCGATGGCAAAGGTCTTAACAACAGATTCAAAAGTTACGTGAGGATCTTAGGTCAAGATTTAAAAAAGAGCATACCACTAATCTGGTTCAGATAGCTAAAGATAAGTATGGAAATTTGGAAGTTGGGAAAATTATTTTAAATGAAAATGAGAATAAACGAATCAAATGGCCGTTAGGTATGGTCATGGAGGTATTTAAAGGGAAAGACTGTGTGGCTAGAACCACAAGAGTGAAAACCGCAACGGGAGAAAGTATTAGAGCATTCCAACGTCTTTATAGATTGGAAATCAAAGCTAGTGACCCTATTGTAAGTGAGTCTAGGATATCGCTCGAAGAAAGTTCATCCAACTAATCGTCCAGCTGTAATAACGCGTTCGGGTAGAACGGTCAAGATACCAAGCCGTATTATTTTCTATTCCTTTTTTATGTATTTTTAGGCTGTGCATGGTGGTGATATACATTTTATTTTATTTTATTTTTTAACACCCATACGCTACTTTAAAAAAAATATATTATGCCAGAACACGGTCTCGTCGCATAGCACAACTTAAATTCATAAAATCCTCCTTGATTTGCACAAGTACAGTTAGCCAAGTTAATAACATTTTTTTTTAAGTTTTCTTTTTGGGTTGTGCGGGATGTTGAAAAACCGTTGTCAAAAAAAACAACGTCACTTGACATATTTTGTCTGTCGTTAAAAATTTTTAAATGCCACGAATTAATTTAACGTCTTATTTAACTTTCATTTCGATTCAATAACAAACGTTAAGTATGGGCGACACTGAAATAAAAGTGGAAAATATAGTGTGATCGTGAATAAACGGATTCACTGAGCGATTCTTTTACATATCGCTTAATCCTACTAGAAGGCAAACTGGTGGTTGTTAAACAAAAGGGGTTCTCTCACTTATTGTAGCACATAAAAAACGTGGATTTCAAGAAAATAAAAAAAATTTCTTGAGGGGAAAGAAGTATGTAATAGAAAAAATATTGCTGCGTCCGTTTGTTGATGAAGGGATCCAGTTCCACCTGAGCGATCATCCCTTAGGTCATTGTCATGCCAACAGCACCAACAAAACGTCATAAATCTACAAAATATATGCTTGTTGCATGGACAAGATATTACAAAAGATTTTTTAAATCGTCAAGTAAAACTACCAGCAGCCTGTAAGAATCTCTGTGCACAGAGATGAAAAATCGTCTATTGAAGCGTAGAGGGCCTGACCTAGTAGCTAGAAGACTAGGTACCATCACCGTTGCCACTCATTACCGAGATCTTTAGACAAGAGGTCATTAATGTGCCCAGTGGCAAGTATTCTGCCACATGCTATGGAAGCTATTTTTATATACCTACAAAAAATTACTGAAGAGTGCCAATTCTCGCTTTTTGCAGAAGGTTACAGGTGAGTACGTTCCAGAGGTCAGAACGGTTAAAGCTCACCTCATCAAACATTTCGGCGAAAAAAATTTTAATAACAGAACTTGGAAGAGGCAATATGACAGTCCTGTACTTCAAAGATATCGGGGCAGTAAATCAGCTGAACGCCTGCGACGCTCTGCTCCTCTCTCCTGTAGTGAAATTTTGTTTGATGAATCAACTACTATCAAAGTACCTCAAGCTGCTCTCAAATGAATCTATCAAACGTCGACTGATTGTCATGATGCGTACTGAATTTGAGTGTTGATCTCAAGACAACGCCGAAGCTGAGTTTGTAAAGACTGCCCACTACTCAAAGAGCTCAATTTTTATCATTGGGAAGAACGTTGACTTACTGATCATTCTCAACGGCTTAAGATCTAGACAGACGTACTTGTACCTCCAAAAAGGCGGCAGAGGTGGATAAGAGTACGCCCAAGATCCAAAAAAATCCTTAACATGTGAAGAAATGCAGATTCCAGGAGGAATGAGTTCTACTTGCCCTCAGTGGGTGTGACACTACCTCTCCCTTTTATGGCAAGGTAAGACACCATTTTCCTTGATCTTATAACTTTTATTTTTTTCTAATTTAGCCAGTATATGTCTTGGCAAGTATCACTACAATTTTTTTAGAAAAATTTTTCCATCTTTTACTAACTGTATCTCTGCAACCAATGAACCTAATGTACTCGTGTTGGGCTCAAATTGTAGCAAAAGTATGCTTTACAAATGTATAGAATAGAGATATCTGGAAAACGCCTGGTTGAAGTCTAAAAAAAAAAACTGAGAAACAAGTGCCAGAATTTCGCAATTTTTCGACCATTATGGCAGTAACACAGAGTTTTCAGCGTTGCAAACTTGGAAAAAAACTACTCCTAATATATAAAAAAATTGTAATTACACGTCATGTTTGCCTTCTTGTCTCGATAATGACTGGGCTATTATAAATTCACAAAAAAATCATCACTGTATTTTTGTTAAATATACAATATTACCATAAATTATTTATATATTTAATCGCCCAAATTTTTTTCTTATATAAAAACTAAGTGAAATTTATCTACGATTAAAATTGCGAAACCCAAATATCGATATATATTTTTTAAATGCTACCCAGAACTGTTACTACGAGTGAAAGTTACGGAAATATATTAAACGTGTGTGGTGACTATTTAAAATAATGTAATACGACACTAAAACAATAATAATTTTTATAGAAAAATAATATACTGAATATAAAATTTATACAGGGTATTTTTTACTTATCTTATAATTAATTACTATTCTAATTAAATATTTTATAAAAAAAAAATTATTCTGCGTGCAACCATTAAATTGAACTTGAAAAAAAATGAATAAAAGATATGTAATTACAGACGTTTATAACAATAATTTAAAAACAAGTTATTTTTAATAAAATAAACTTTGTACTTGAACCGCGGACGAAGAAGAATAAGTAGAAAGATATAGCAATTAAAAATATATACAGGATGTTATATTGATTACTAATTATTTTGGTATACATATGACTCAATTTTTTCTTTATATTTAGCTATAAATTACCACCAAACCCATATAGATGAGTAACTGGGTGTATATTTAATAAATATTCATTTTTCGTTATGATTACAAATAAGAATAATAGCGGCGGGTGTTTTTTAAGGAAGATGCGTTACATGATATCATAGATCGTAATTGGTAATAGCAAGGTAACGCATTATTATTTTTGGATTTACCGAATTAGAACTTGCACCGACAATTATTAAAACAACTGCAACTAAACGTAGAAAAATTCACCTATTTAATAAAATAAAGAGGAAATTATTTACCACTTATTTTCCGTTTTTTTGCTTTACTATACATTAGATTTTTACATTTTTTTAATTGGAACTTGGACCAATAATGATTAAATCAACTGAAAATGCAGTTATTTAATGAAATAAAAAGAAACTTGCAGACAATTGACTTATTTGCGTTACCATATTTCTTTGGTTATTTAGATTATGAAACCGTTTGTCTAAAATATATATATTTTGCTCTATTCTTACTTTAAAATACTGTTTAGCGAACTCGAAATTTCTTACAGTTTAAAATAATTAAAGTTAAGCTTGTTACAATAGGGTATTTTGCATCATGTAAGAAAAAATCTAAAAATAGTTATTTATGGTAGATTTTATAAAAAGGAAATGAGAAATGTTGATTTCTATTTATAAAAATGCAATATAAATTTAATAATTCAATTTTAAAATCAGTTAAGCCTGTTCTTCAAATGTCAAAAATGCTATCCATCATATTGGATTCCGACTTAGCAGACAAGATTTATTGTTGTGCTGTGTGATAATTTGAATTTTTTTTGTTATTATCACGTTTGTAGGCTTTTATCCCGTATTTTATTGAAATCTCATCATGGAAGACGGTTTCGTAAAAGCAGAAAGTACTAATCTGCCAATAGATATGTTTAGGTTCAATGTGAGTGGAGCGTTTGCTCGCCCCTCCACTGCGGTCAACAGAGGCCTATTGTGGCCCACTCTATGGGCTATAATTTACCATACAATCGACACCATCTTACCAAGTCTATGATTGATTTAGATGAAGCTTCCTTGAAGTCGGTAGGCTCCAGTTGTATGAAACCAAACGTACGAAGCCTATTCATCTCCAGGGCAGGACAGGAGCTTAAATATGCTCCTCGGTTTCGTCTTCCAGTCTAATTAGATCACTTCTACTCCATTCAAGGATCTGCGATAGGGGCTACCTGAGGGTTTGACTATGAACGCCTTAGAGTGAGCTAACCCAGAAATATCTTTCCAGTGCTGGAGGGTTTTCCTCTTGGCCTATTTCCAGATAGTTTCTTTGGCACTACTTTTAGCTATTCCCAAAAATGGTTTCCGTCCAACGTCCAATGAAGTCGGATTCTGTACCTCTTCTTGCAAGAGTGTCGGCTTTCTCATTGCCCTTCACCCCTTCGTGTCCAGATACCCAGAGTAGGGTTATTTTGTTACTGGTAGCAATGCGATCAAAGGATTCGATGCAGTTCCACACCAGCTTCGAGTTCTGCCGGTTGAAGGTCAGTGCTGTTAACGCTGCCTGGCTGTCCGACAAAATGTAAATACTTTTGTTAACAAGAGGATGATTTGCCAACTCTCTTGCACACATGAAGATCTCTAACCCTAACTCTTGATTTGGGTCTCTAGAGAGGATCTTGTGGAGTATTGTTCTAGCAGGTAAATCTACTATACTTTGGAAGAAGCTCCTCCAAGACTCTCTCTTGGCTTTCCGCATATCTTTTGTATATCCTGTTAGAGCCGATATATAAGTATCCTAGTACCCTGTTTCTTTAGCTCTATTGAAGAGACGTCGAACTTCTTTTTTATTAAACATTCTGCACAGTGCACCTCTATGGTCTCTCTTCTCCTTAAGTGGGCAGTTGTCTTGGTAGGTTGTGAGAACGGCTTCCTACAAGTAATCGCTCGTCGCCTCAATTTCAGCCTGATTATATATAGATGCAATGCCGTTCTTCAGGTACGTTTGAAGGGAATTCCTATATCCGCTTCAGTCTGTACACTTTGGGTCACGGAATTTCACTATAGGCCTGTGTCCTGCCCTCATCTCAAATCAACAATAGATACTTTGATGGTGGCGTATTTTTTGCACGTAATCCCAATTCCTGTTCTGTCGAATTGAATAATGTTAAAATAAGTTACAAAATTTGATTTTGCGACATCATCATGAAGATTTCTTTTCTTCATACAATAGTTATTAATTACACAGTTATTATGCTTTTTTTAACACTTACTTACATCAAAGTGATCATCACATAAATAAAGCAGAGTTATTTTGCTGACAACAACATCAAATCTCTTTTTGCTAGTTTTAACCAAGTGTTTACTCATGTTGATATCAGTTGGCACTTGAATCCACAACTTTCCCGTTGTTTTTACGCTAGTATTCCTGCATTCGGGCACAAGACACTAATGATTATATCACTCATAATGTATTAATGTCCTACATTGTTACTTGCTTAATAATCGATAATCATTCATATACTGACTTATAACTGATAATCACACTTGGTAATTTTAATGTTAAAAATCTAGTAGGTATGCTTAGTCATTACTTTTGTACTGTAAATGTAAATTATTGAGCTGTCAAATTTTTAAAATGTCATTAATTCGTGATATAATCTATTGAATACAACATGTGGTATCGTGTCTATCGATAATCTCATAAGTTAATGCACTTAACGTGTTGTCAAATTATAATTTCACTCGTCCTGCGGACTCGTGACATCACGTTTCGTGAAATAACTTATGGGATTATCGATAATCAAGATGCCACTCGTTGTATTATATATGATAAGTCTTATAACTCATTGATAACGTCCAAAAATATTTCTATTCTCATGCAAAGACGTTCTACTTACTAACTGGATGATGTCACGAGCCGAGTCGTCATGGCGGCTAGCGTTTCCGAGCGAAAATATAAAATGGTAAATTCAAAGTCGTTTTTATGGCACTATTCGGTTTCAATTTTTTTTATTATAGTAGTTTGTACAACCTCGATATGGACAATCCACACGAGTTGAACAGTGCAACCCACGAAAGGAAAAACTAATAAATATTAAAAAAAAAAACAGTCACAGGGTTTGAACCGAGAGTCTTCAAACCTCAAAGCAAGAGCATTCGCACTGCGCTATCACTTGCTATCACGGACTTATTAAAAAATCATTTAAAACTATAATAGGCACCTTCTATTTTTAAGTAGGTTATATTCATATTTAATTTTTGATTTCTGGGATAATAATATTATTATTATTACATCTTTGCAGCTAAATGGACATCTGGTGATGTACCGTTTATTAAATCATCACTGGAATTAATCATTTTTACAAATATGTTTCTGTATTTTTATAAAAAATTCTGAAAAAATATAGTGGTTCACTATCACTTAAGGATTCATTTAAGGCACTTTTCACAAAAGGGTCTAATACCCTATTATTCCAAATTGGAGACTATTTAAAAAAATACAATGAATTTTTACTTTTTTCCAATTGGAACTTGGGCCAATAATGATTAAATGTACTTTTACTAAACGGGAAAATGTAGCTATTGAATCAAATAAGAAGAAAACTGCAGAAAAATTTTTTTTTGCGTTACCATTTCTTTGGTCATTTAGATTATAAAACCGTTTCACCAAAATACAGGATGTTTCATTGGGAAACGGATATACGTTAAGTGTGGATGGTGGTCACCGAGGTAATTCTAAAAAACCCCTATACAATGCGTATTATAACCGAGATACAGGGTGTTTTATCTATTTTCTCCATTTCTTTCCTTGCTCATAATATTTGAACCACCCAGTAGATTTTTTTGACATTTGGCACACATGACCTGCATATCTTGTTGAATGTACGGCTGTATTAAAATGTAACGAAATCCAGGTTAGGCTTGGCAAAAAATTCACAAATTTTTCCATCCTAAAAACAACACCTTGTATATGTGAGTTTTTAAAATTAGTTTCCATATTTAGAAAGAGCACAAAAAACTAAAATCTGTGATTTATTTTTTTTATTTTTGACCAGACGCGTTTACTATTTAAATTTTAATGTCAATTTATTTTATTTGATAATTTTCCGGGTACAAAATCGAATAGGACGAGTTTTTATTTTTTTTTATGCTATCGTCAAGCTTGCTTAACCTAACGAAGTGAATTTTTAACGCATTTAGACCAGTTGACGATGTAATTACAGGTCCGTATTTAGGACCAAATACCACAAAAATTTGTCTTTCGAACACCCTGTATAATGATTGTTAAAAAAATTCTACTTAGTAGAATTGTAGAAACAAAGAATGGAAAATAAAGTTACTACCTTGGCGTTCTTAAATAAACCCTTTTTATAGTAGAGTACGTGATGCGTTTTTTATTGTTATTAAATACTCAATCGATTTTTTATTAAAAATGTATATTCTTGGTCATGGCGACGTATGGCTAAAATATGTATAAAACTTTTAAACATTTTAAAAAGAGCAAGAAAGTGTATCGACCAGAATGGTAGTCTTATCGTAATACCTAGGCTTTTTATCTGTTTCATTTAGTTGTTACTTAGTATTTTTTGTTTCTATTAATTTTTGTTATTTGATGTCTTCACTTGTAGCATTCTATCTTAAATACGTGTGGATTAGGCCTCCTGGAGATACCACACTAAAAAAAAGTGCACCATGTACTCTACCTCAAGGTGGTGTGGAAATGAGTACAATTAATCATGCAAAGGTAACAACTTTATTTCCCATTCTGATTGGGTATTTAATAACAATAAAAAACGAATCATGTACAGTCGGGCCAGCGAATGATTACCCGTGCGTCACGGATACACGACGATATCAAAGATATACGTCTTATATCTTATCAAAGTACCTTTACAGTAGACAGAAAAGGATAAACTATAAAGTATTGTCTATGCCATCTAAGAAGTAAGTCGTTGGAATTTGCTTTAGATCAACTTCACACAATAAAGTGAGACAGAAACATAAGATGACGTTATTTATTAATTCATGGTGTAATATTTATAGCTTTTCTTTGACTAATTTAGTAGCTGTCAATGCTATCATTCTTAGTTGTTATTGTATTTTTATTTCTCAGTTTTTGTGTCTTTTTTTCGATTTTAAGTCATATTTCCTAATAAAAAACAGTTCTTTTAAGGGCTAATTTCGTTTATTATTATATTTTAGTTTAAAGTAAGTATATTTTTTATCAATGAACACATTAACCTTACATTTGGACATTGTGACTAATCTTACGGTTACGAGTCGTTTTAAAATGAATTAGATGAAAGATAATATCAAAAAATAAGCACGCTGAATAATAATACTGTAAAACTGGTATTACAAAATGTTTTTATCGTTACTAATTTTTAGAATATAACTGGAAAAACTCTGAAGACACAAGCTCAGCAGTTTGTCTTAAACTTATGCGAGTACTTTGAAATTGAGAAAAGGAATGAAGGACCTTTAGAACCACTGTCATCTGTTCAAGAGGTAAATAAAAAATATTTAACTTATAAAATAAGAAAAATCTAACTCTTTAAATGTATTTTAGCGAGTAGCAGCTGCATTTAAAATATCAAGAAAAACAGTATATGCTATTAGGAAAAGAAAAGAGAATAATCCCATTTTATCTTCCCCTGGAAAAAATAGGAATCGTTTAAAACTGAAGACTACAGATTTACCTGAAGGAAATAAAATGGCAGTACGAAACACATATATTATGTATGAGAAAAGTTAGTAAACTTAATAACTAAATAACTTAGTAACTTAATAATAGACTAACATAAAACTAAATCAATTTTATATTACTCTCAAAAGTTTAAATAATGAACTAAGGAATAAAGAAATAGTTTCTACTTCAAAATCATCTTTAAGCATCCTATTAAAGGAACTTGGTTTTAAATTTAAAAAGGATGATAATCGAAGAGCCTTAGTTGAAAGAACTAATATTGCATCACAAAGAGCATGTTTTTTTTTGTAAATATATGGAAAACCGTGAAAGTATTTATGCAAAGGAATTAATTTTTTTAGATGAAACGTGGATTTATTCTAAAGGAAACAAAACAATGTCTTGGCAAGATAATAATGTCAAAAGCGTTGGTAAACCAAAAGGTTATGATGGTAAACGATTTATTATTGTTCATGCTGGTTCATCGAAAGGATTTGTTCAAGGAGCAAGTTTACTGTTTTGTTCAAAATCTTTAACTTTAGATTATCAGTGCGATATTTAGCAAATGGGTTACTACACAGTTAATTCTCAATTTAGAGAAGCCATCTTTAATAGACAATGCACCGTACCACAGCGAAATATAAAATAAACAAGCCTCGACTTCTACAAAAAAAGCTGAAATATTAATTTTGATGAAAAATTTAAAAGACCAGAATTACTGCAATGTACAAAAATGAATCGAAAAGAAAATTTATATATGATTGATAAATTGCTATGAGAACATGGCCATGAAGTATTAAGGTTACCCCCTTATCATTGTGAGTTTAATGCTATCGAGTTAATTTGGGCTGATGCAAAGACATACTATAACAAATATATTGCCAGAGATGCATATAGTGATGAAAACGTTCTAAATATGTGGAACGAAGCATTGGAAAAGTGTAACGCTGAAGAGTGGGCTAATTGTGTGAGACATACTGACAAACTCATTGAAAAATGGTATGAGCAAGAGCAACATTTAAGTGGCACAGATGTTGAATAAATAATTATAAACCTAGGTGACCAATCGGATTCTGAAAGTGCCGATAAAGAATAATTTATATTTTTTAAGTTGTACATGTAAAAATTATATTTTTCTTTTTATTCAAATATTATGACATATATGAAAGGCTTTATATATTTTAAATAATAAAAATAGTAATAATAACACCTTTATTGAATTGTTAGATGACAGGGTATCGATAAAGTTCTTGAACCCTAAATATTTTTATAATCACCTTGTGTAGCTGCTATTAGCACGCTTTGTTTATTAATAATAAAAGTGCAAAATACCAATTATCTTACCCAAACAAAATTCATATTTAAATCTTTTTCTTTCTTTAATATTTTATTGTAATTGATTATTAAATCTGAGTTTAGTTCTTATATCTCCTTAAAATCCAAATATTTTTCAACTGCATACTTAAATATCTTCCAAATATGTTGAGGCAATATAACGAAATTAATATAATAGGTATTTAGTAATTTAAAAGCCAATATTAGCACGTACGTGGTGGAAGTAGGCACGTTGATTGTGAACACAAGACAGTTTTTGTTTTGATTAAAACTTTTCGACTAATTTCGTTTGAATATTATTGATGACGCACGGGTAATCATTCGCTGGTCCGACTGTACTCTAGTGTAAAAAGGGTTTATTTAAGTATGTGAAGGTAGTAACTTTATTTTCCATTCTTTGTTTCAAAAATTCTACCAAGTAGAAATTTTTAACAATCATTATACAGTGTGTTCGAAAGACATTTTTTGGTGCTATTTTTTCCTAAATACGGACCTGTAATTACATCGTGTAGTGGTCTAAATGCAAGCAAGTATGAACTTAAAAACATTAAAAATTAATTTCGTTAAGTTAAGCAAGCTTAACGATAACATAAAAAAAAAAACTCGTCCTATTCGATTTTGTTCCCGAAAATTCTCAAATAAAATAAATTGATATTAAAATTTAAATAGTAAACTCGTCCAGTCAAAAATAAAAAATACATCACAAAATTTAGTTTTTTGTGTTCTTTTCATATATGGAAACGAATTTTAAAAACTCACATATACAGGATGTTGTTTTGAGGGTGGAACAATTTGTGATTTTTTTTGCTAAGCCTGACCTGGATTTTGTTACAATTTAATACAGCCGTACATTCAATAAGATATGCAGGTCATGTGTACCAAATGTCAATATAATCTACAAGATGGTTCAAATGTTATGAGCTTGCAGTTTTATTAGTACGAGTTATTACAGTTTTGATTTTATAATATTATGAATTATTAATCCTTCGTTATAATAACTGTTTGATGAATATTTGTGTTTGAAAAATTAGATATTTGTCATTATGTTAGTCTTATGGAATATCATTTTATTTTATTTTTGATAGACTCCATTCTACTTTATTACATTCTGAATAAAGATTCTTCTGAACTAGTAAGATTTCGTTGGTATGATGCTTTGAAACAGTAAATTTTCTTAAACATACTGTTTGATATAATACGATTCTGATAGTATGTATGGACCCGTTATGAGCAAGGAAAGAAATGGGCAAAATGGATAAAACACCATATATCTCGGTTATAAATGGCGCAATAAGCATTGTATGGGGGTTTTTTAGAATCGCCTCTGTGACACCCATCCACAGTTAACGTATGTCCGTTTCCCAATGAATCACGTATATATCTTTTGTTCAAAATATTTAATGAATTTTAAACCAATCTAAAATTAAAAAAAAAGAAGTATTTTAGATTTTGGATTTTTTTTTAAATAGTAGTTATGCCAATAATGATTTAAGCAATTGCTACTAAACGTAGAAAAATGCATCCATCGATTTAATGGATTAAAAAGTCATTTATTTGTGTTACTATTGTTTTTGTCATTGATTGCTTAAAATATACATACAACACTTAATTATGGTATTGATTTAATTTAATTAATCTTAAATAAAAATAAAAATTTAATCGTTATTCACTAACAAATCATCAGAGAAAATAAAAAAAAATAGATTCCTGGAAATAGCCATAATTGCCTAAAATGCCTTCTTTCAAACAAATAAAATTAAGATAAATAGTTTCTTGAACCCAGAATTTTTTTCGCCATATACATAAAAATCAGGCTAATAAAATTTCCAAAATAGGAAATTGTTTCCGTTAGCAACAGCCCCCGCTTAATCCAATCCAGTTTATATTTTTTATAGAATAAAAAAAACGCAGTAATCCTTTTAATCCTACTGAAAACGTGTTGGTCAACTGTGCGTTGGTGGTGAATATAAAATAAATTCCAAGAATTCCTTGAAAAATTTTAGTGGTATCTCAAGGATCTTATATAGGGACTATAATATTTAGTTTCCTTATAAATGATATTTAGCAAGTACCTATTAAGATATAATCAATAAAATCAACCTTAAGAAATTCATGATATACCGCAAGGATCTTTTACGAGTTAACACCAGAAGTCAAGGAAAGAGGCGGTTATTATTATTTGTTGTAGCGCGCAAGTGCGACTTACTGATGATTGATGGCGTCATTTAGCTATAGGTGTAGGAAACCCAGACTACCTAGTACCTAACCATCATCATAATTATTATTTATATATAAATGGTATTGTATATTCGCTACATTTTGTGGGTAACATTTCTTATAAAATTTCCAATGTGTTTCTAAAACATATTATCATAGTTTTTAAAAATAATAATAACCTCCAATCGTTTCTACTTAATCCCAAAGACAAAATCATTCATCTTGGGTTTTAATTCTGTCTACATTGGACAGAAGACTTTCAACTAGAATTAAAGAACACTTTAGAACTATTGATAAATATAAAGAAACAGACATTACCACAGACATTACCAACAGACTTTAAACTTCTTCATGAATGCCATAAAGGGAATAGACTAAACCTCCTTGAGATGTACGAAATCAACTCCTGTCTCCACATTTGTCTTCACGAACAATTACGTCCTAAAGAGAACCACATTTCTTATCTATCAGATCGTTTCAGAGACTTTATTTAAGGTTTATTTCTATCCTTTTCATGTACCTACATTTCCAAAATTACTATTCTCATCTTTTCGCCCATTTTTGGGGTTTCCCTTTTTTATTTTCTGTCTCCGGTTTATTTAAATTTACAGTTCCTGCCCATGGGGTCTTTGTTTATATTTTCACAATTGTTTCCTAACTTTTCTTCTTCTTCCCATTTGTTACCTATCACTTCTCATCCTCTTCTTCCATCTTAGTCTACTTCTATCTTATCTTGTCTGTACCGAATCTCCATCAAGCGTTTTGTTTTAAGTTAACTTGTTATATTGTTCAAAAAAAGTTCTCTTTTCTAAAAATTGTTTGTAAATTTTTTAAAAAGCTCTGCATTTATGTTTCGGTTTCATCATTGCCATTATTATCTATTTATTATTAAAAAAAAATTTTGTTTGTTACCCCTCACTTCAGCGTGTTTTTTCAAATGCCATATTACATGTCAAATTCCGTGACATATTTCTTCTGTCATTTTTAGACAGTCACACTTCCGTTTGAAAGATGTACAAAAACTAGCTGATTCTTCCAATGATTAACTGAAACCCATTTTATCAAAATCGGTTCAAATCCATGAAGAACTTTTTCAGATATTTAATGCTAAAATTTCAAATTTTGGCATTCTTTTATTTTTAACAGGTGACAGTTAGAAGAATGATTTTTACTATTCTGATTAAAGATTTTAAAATTCTTTCAAATGACAAATCACAAGTCAAATTTCTTGACATATTGTTTCTGTCATTTTTTGACAGTCATACATCCGTTTGACAGATGTCGGACAAAAACTAACTGGTTCTTCCAACGATTAACCGAACCCGTATACCAAGTTTCAGCTCAATCGGATTAAACGTGTGCCCTCTATCGTCGAAGAATACAGACATGCAGACAGGCAGTCTTCCATCTGGTAATAATCTTCATCTCAGGGGACCTCAAAATGGATATTTTCATCTTTATCCCGAAAATTTTTTTTAGCTCGTTCTCAATACTTTTTCTTCTAGGAGGTGGGTCGGGAAAGTAAAAATAGTAACGTAAATAAATTACCTTGCAATTTTATTTTTATTTGATTTCACGTTTATTAAAAGTTGATTAAATTATTATTGGTCCCAATTTCAATTGGGAAAATTTAAAATTCAATACATATTTACAATAAAATAGATTTCAGATATTTGGAATAATTCAAACAAGCCAAAATTTGATTATTTTAAAAAGTAAAAAATCTCAAACTCATGTAAACCTCATTGAAAAATATTTAAACATAACAATACAGCAAAATATGTATCTTTTGGGAAAACGGTTTCATAATATAAATAACCAAAAAAAAAGGTTAACGCAAATAAATTACTTGGCTGCAATTTTTTTTTATTTGGATTAAATACCTGCATTTTTACGTTAATTTGATATGAAGTTAATTTGGCCCAAGTTTCAATTAGAAAAATGTAAAAATCCAATAGATATTTAAAAGAAAAATAGAGTCCAAACATTTATGAATAATTCAAACGCTAAACTTTGAATATTTTAAACGGTAAGAAATTTCAAATTCGTTAAAAATTCACTAAAAAATATATTAAAGTAACATAGGAGCAGAATATGTATCTAAATGACCAAAAAATAACTGGTAACGCAAATAAATTTCTGCAGTTTTCTTACCATTTGATTAAATACTTGGATTTTAATGTTTAGTAGAAGTTGATTTAATTATTATTGGTTCAAATTCGAATTGGAAAGATGTAACAGGCCAATCCTTTTTTAAAAGAAAGTAGTATCCAGAGATTTTGAACAATTTAACTAAGCTAAATTTTGTTAAATCATTAGAATTTTCATTCATTTCAAATTCTTAAAAAAAAATTATAAATACAAGTTGGTGCAGAAAATATGAGGAAACATTCTATATTTACTAACCGCTCCTTTTTTGAATTATTATGATGGTAAATTCAACATACATTCATGAAAACATAATTATAATTATAAAAATAAACAATCTAATAAATATTAATAAATTTAATATTACCCCATTTTATTTAAACGAATATAAAAAATTAATTACAAACACTTTTTTGAAAAAATTGTAAGAAATACAGTTAAAAAAGAGAGAAATTGTTTTTAATTTTTATAATAATAACAAAAAAGTAAAAAAATATAAAAAAAATAAAAAAATAAATAGACTAACCAGCATAAAGAGATAGTACCCCAACATATTCCACCAAAAATCAACGATTCAATCCAAAAATAAAAATAACAACAAATGATCTCACGCACACGTAACTCACGCTAACCGCTTACCGAACGAAGGCAAAACACTGACCGGTCTATCAGACTCTGCGATTTCCAGTCCGGGCACAAAATCAAGGCATTCTTGATCCGGTGCTATTCGCTCTGTCCCTCTGCTAATGTGGGTGTGAGCCCCGCCACTGGACTCTTGAGGTCGAGTCACAATGCAAGGTTGTGCGTGTGGTGCGTGTTGCATCTTTATGTAGGGCAGATTGAGTAATATCTCAAGGGTTAGGATTAACGAACATAAGTATACGGGGTTTTTTATTTTATTTCCTTAACATTTTAGGGGGTGGTAGGCTGACAATCTTTTGACACAAATATTTATAAAGTTTGTAGTTTGTTGAATTGCCTTATGTAAAATTGACAACGTTTACAGATTAAAGGAGAATTTTCTTCGACAAATTTGATTTGGTCTCAACGGGAAAAAATTGTAATAAAAAATATGTTAAAAATTGAAAACAATATGAAATACAAATTCAAAAATAAGATAAAAATTTACAATATATGTATAATAAATATGGACAAAAATGTTTAAAAATGATTATTTGCCGAAACTCTCATAATAATAACATATGGTACGATCAATGAAACCTCTTTTACGATTTCGGAAACTAGTTCCCATATTCGTACCACTTGCAAGTTCTTACAAAATTGCATTTTTAAAATACTAGTTCAGGTGATATGGTGTGATAAAAATTAATTTAAGTAGCCAAGGGTGTGTACTTGGTTGTAAAAATATTTCAAATAAAATTTATAGCGATGCAACTCTCCTCTAGTACAGATAGCTGAAAATATTTACGCATTACTATCAAAACTTGATGTAAAAGAAATTGTATTTGAGAAGCATTATTTTTTATATGTCTACAGGGTGTTTTTAATATTAGATACCTACGGGCTAGGTATATACCTTCTGCTACCATTTGATAATCTTTGGATATGAACAATAAAATTGTTTATAAACAAGCAGCAGGTATTATTATAATAAATCAAGTACCACCAGAGTTAGACGAACACTGCAATTTAAGCCATATTTGATATTGTACTAATAGCCCAACATATACTTATGGCCCATGAAAATATATATAGTCAAGTCGAGAAGTGAGTTTTCTGCAAAAAATAGTTAGAAGGGTAGGAAAAATATGAGCGATGGCTCATTCGACGGGATTGCAATTCTGAGAAATTTGTCATGTCGATTTTTTCATGCAAATAAAAATTGTAATTGGTATTAACAAAAAACGAAAAAAGCCATTATAGTTTTTGATGATAACTTAAAAAATATTCAAGATAGCGGGAATTGCAAAAAATATCTTTAAAGAAGAGGAACTTTCCAAAAAAAACTTCTGACTCCCGAATCTCTAGCTCTAATATTTATAACTTTGTTGCTGAAATATGGGTTCCACGCGACCGTTTCGGGATGAGTCTTTCGCTAAAAGAATTTTTTTAAAGCACTAAATATGGATTTAAAAATTTGAAAAAATTATAGTGTCATTTCAACACTTGAAGAAAGAAAGTCCCGTTGGAAAAAAATTTTAAATTCATTTTTCAAAAAGCTAGCCTATTATTAATTAATTATTTTCTATCATACCTCTGTCTTCATTGAAAGCTGGATAATTGTTTAAATAATCACCCTAAAAAAATTTTCGCCTCTTTAAGTATTTTCCATGAGTGTTTATAACGAGTTTTGTAAATTAACAAAAAATGAAAAATCGTAAAATTGTTGTTAAAACTTTTTTTTCTCATATACTTTGGTATAGCTGTTTTTATATTAGAAATAATGATTAAATTATTATAGGTAAGATTTTTTAACGCTATTTGTTTATAAATTGTTTATAAACAAATTGTTTACTTTAATATTTTTGAAAAAAAATTTTTTACCATTCTGTTGTTTAGGGTCAATGATGATTTAAATTTTTTTTTCTTAAATAAATTTTCTTATTGTTTATAATCGTTTTTTCACATTTGCATTATTTAAATAATTAGTTAAGAAATAATTATGTATTTAAAAATCATTATTGATGGTTCATAATGCAATTAAAAACATTTTTTTTTTCATTTAAAATTTCATTGTTTATTTAGTTCACAATTTGTTATAAACAATATTTGAGTGTCACAATATTTTTTTTCTAATACTATTAAAAAATGCAAAACAACCATATGCAACAAAGTTGAGAAAAAATTTTTTTCTGTATTTTTTTATGATTTTCAAAAAAATACAAAAAAAAAATTTTCGCCATTTTGTTGCATATGGTTGGTTTTGTAATTTTTAGTAGTTTTACAATGAGACAATGAAATTATTAATGAAAAAAAATTTTTTTTTTGTAATTGTATTATGAGCCATCAATAATGATTTTTAAAGACAAAATTATTTCTTAAGTAATTATTTAAATAATGCGAATACGAAAAAAACCGATTAAGAAAAAAAAGTATTTTTTAAATCATCATCATAAAATGGTAAAAATCTTTTTCAAAAATATAAAATTAAATTGCACATGAGAAAAAAAATTTTAACAACATTTTACGATTTTTCATTTTTTGTTAACTTAGAAAACTCGTTATAAACAATATAAACAAATTTTAAATAGCTTTATAGCGTCATCTTATTAAGTACACTCATAGAGAATAATCCAAGAGGGGAAAAATTTTTGGAGTGTTTATTTAAATAAACAATTATCGAGAAAAATGCGTTTAAAATTTTTTCTCTAACAGGACTTTCTTTCTTCAAGTGTTGAAATGACCCCATTATTTTTTCAAAATTTTAAATCAATATTTAGTGCTTTAAAAAATTATTTTAGATGAGGTAGTAAGTATAGAGGCGACGTACTCGTCCCGAAACGCTTGCGCGGAACCCTATTTTCAGCAACAAATTAAAATTATAAATATTATAGCTAGAAATTCCGGAATTCGAAGTTTTTTTTTGTA
Organism: Neocrepidodera transversa; assembly: GCA_963243735.1. Taxonomy (NCBI): domain Eukaryota; kingdom Metazoa; phylum Arthropoda; class Insecta; order Coleoptera; family Chrysomelidae; genus Neocrepidodera; species Neocrepidodera transversa. The sequence continues at coordinate 39,359,073 of OY725336.1, forward strand.
AATTTCCTCCTCTTTAAGGATCTTTTTTGCAATTCCAGCAATTCATCAAAACTAAAATGGCTTTTTTTTTCGTTTTTTGTTAATAACAATTACAATTTTTATTTGCAGGAAAAAATCAACATGACACATTTCTCAGAATTGCAATCCGCGTCGACTGAGCCATCGCTCATATTTTTCCTACCCTTTTAACTATTTTTCGCACAAAACTCACTTCTCGACTGGACTAATATGTAAAAAGCAATAATTGCCTCTTGGTTATTATTAAAGTATTTAAATATCTAAAGTTTTAATTATTGATTTTTTTTTCAGTTATTACGAATTTGATGCCAAACGAAGAACGGCATTAAATCAAATAAATAATTATATTCTCAGTTCGTTAATTTAAAAAATAATGTAAATTCACATAAAACTGCATAGGAGTTCTCTTAATTTTCTTATAGATTTTTATTTTCTAATACGAAAAAAAATCTATCACGTCTAATTATTTTTATAAATGAAGTGGTTATATTTAATTTTCATTTATAATCTAGAAGAAAAGTATAACCCCGTGGCCATTATTCTAGAAAAAATCAAATATCAAGACCAACAATGGATGGTTTGTGGAGACTTCAAAATATTAACCAAGCTTTTGGGTCAGCTGACAGGTTATACAAAGTACCAATGTTTTCTACGTTTGTGGGATAGTAGAGGCAAAGAGCAGCATTGGATTAAAAGTGATTGACCACAACCAGAAACTGGTGAGGAAAACGTCATTAATAGAACTCTAGTTTTACCAGAAAAGGTTTGATAGCCCTTCTTTACATTAAATTGGGGCTTATAAACAGATTGTAACTGCAAAAGGATGGGAATTGTTTTAGATATGTGTTCTAAATTCCCAAAGCTGTCTGAAGCCAAGTTGAAAAAGAAAGTTCCAACATAAGAAAACTTGTATCCGACTCCTTCTGTTTGAAAATTATGAATGAAAAAAAAGTTTGATAATCTTTCAAGGATGTAGTGTTGCGATTTTTGGGAAATACTAAGGATCCCGACTACAAATACATTATGCATCGTATGCCAACGGTGTTTAAAGCTTAAAGATGCTAGATGAGCTTAAATGTTAATTTTTTACACCCCCATATAGACAATTTTTCTGAAAACTTGTGAGCTTGCAGTGAAGAACAAGATGAACGGTTTCACCAGGATGTCCGCGATATCTAGAAATGGTACCAAGGAAGATGGGATTGCAGATTTCGAAGAATTAATCTACCTATTTAAATTGTTTAAGTCTAGATGTATTTATACAGGGTGATTCATTGGGAAATGCGCATACTGTAAGGGTGGATGAGGCACACCGAGGTGATTCAAAATAACCTATATTTAATGGACCTGTCTTTCTTTATAACCAAGATACAGAGTGATTTAATAATTTTGTCCCTTTCTTTATTAATCATAACTTAAGAACCACCCTATATATTTTTCTAATATTTAGTACGTACATTTTTTGTCCAATGTGGTGTCGATTACCATAACAATTCAAAAAAATCGACTGTGTCACCCCAGAACTTTCCCGGCTCGACCATAGAGAATATGTTATTTATTATTATTATTTAAATTACAAAATACTAAGCATTAAAATAATTTATGGAACACATTAAAAACAGCGAGCCGATGGTGAATATGTCTACCGAATTGATATTTCAATGTTGATAATGACATAATCTGCGCATGCGCACGTTGTATATCAAACTGCTACAATTATGATCTCCAAAAATCAAGTGTGAAAACTATTGGGAATTCGGGAAAAATTTTCATACAATAGTTGTAGAGAATTTTATGCTTTACAACTTTGCACTGAAACATTTCGCACTAAAGAGCATAATTTACCTCCAATTTTAAAAAAGGGAAAATCCTAAATGTGTCTTTTTCTCGCCATCTAGCGACGAAACTATGAGGAATTCGATAAAAAGTTAAACACAAAAGTTAAAGAAAATTTGATGCTTTACAGCTATGCACCAGAAAATTTTGCACTAAAATGCATTGTTTGTCCTCAAAATCAAGAAAAACTAGAAAAAAACCTACATGCATATTTTTGACGCGTCCAGTTAAGAATTGTAATATGGACAATCTGTATATAAAAATGCAAGGAATCGGTCAGTCACAGAGAAGTAGTCCAATTACGGAGGACATCAACCCAATGACGTCGGGAAATGCAGAATTGCATTTCCGTTTAAGAAATTATGCTTTTATTTTATATTTTAAATCAATCATATTTTATACGTTGAATAAATCACACGTTTTAAACTATTGGTTCCGTTTTTTGTCCCAAGTATTTTATCTTTTTTTAAAAAGTTACCCTTGCGGGCAAGAATCGTAATTGGTGCCGTGACCAGGATTGGGAAAGCTGTACGACGAAACCCGTGGAAATTTCCAGTGAAGAAAACCACCGAGGACTTCGACTACAGTTTGGTTTCAACCAATTGTTCCCAGAGGCCAAATCCAGGAAGAACACATGCAGCGAACTATCCTAGCTATCCTGTAAGTTTACCTTCCTATTCTTTTTGCCTATATTGTGCATATTTTTTATTTAGTGTTAGATATATATTTGTTTTTAAGATTTATTTTATATATTGAAACAAAAGGTTACGTCTATACTTAAATACATTATTTTATTAGTAGTAATATTTTTAACAAACAAATCAAGCTTTGAATTCTTAAAGTAAAATTTAAATTATTTTTAGTAAAGTAAAATGGCTAAAACTTTAAATGATATACCTAGACTTGCTATAGATTTAATTCCAAATTTTGGTGGGGAAGAATCAAAACTTCCTTCATTTTTAAAAGCTAGTAGTGATTTTTTATTAACATACGCTAATTTTGATCAGGGTGATGACCCAATAAATGCTCAGTTATTAAGAGTAATACAATCAAAACTTCAAGATAGGGCTTTAGAAATCATATCTATTAGAGAAGATATTTAAACTTGGCAAGATATAAGAGATTTATTAATACATGAATTTTCTGACAGACGTAGTGAAAAAATTTTGATTCAAGAATTAATTAGACTTAGAATAAATTTAAACGAATCTTATTATGACTTTGGTGAAAGAATTAATAAATTAGTATATAAAATAGCGACAAAAATTCAATTGTCTCAATTAAATAACGCAGAAAAAGAGGTACATATAAAAATTCTTAACGAAAATGCATTAACTACTTATTTATCAAATTTGCGAGAGCCTTTAGCTACACCTGTAAAAATTAGGGAGCCTACTAACTTAAGGGATGCAATAGCATTGACGCAAACTAAAGAAAATGAATTTATGTGGGAAAGAAATATTGTAGGTACATCATATAATAGAAATTCGCAAAATTTTCAAAATAGAAATTCAAGGAATTTTGGTAGAAATAATTTTAGAACAAATAATAACGCGAGTAATAATTTTAATAATCAAAATAATTTTCAACCCAGACCATCTTTTAATCCAAATAATTTTTCTAATAATAATAATTTTCATTGTAATAGATTTCAACCTAATCAGCAAAATTTTAATAGATATCCTCCAAGGAACCCAAATTTTAATAATAGATACTCTACTCCTCAAAATAATAGAATTTTTCAAAATCCTCGACCGCCAATGTCAAGAGTTCCATCTCAAGATGTTTCTATGAGAACCGTTTCAACTTATCGACCAAATAATACATTCAGACCCACTGGTCCCAGAAATTTCATTTCCGAAGAATTAAATACTGTCCAAGTGCAAAATAATAATCAAAATTTTCCGTTGGTAACGACAGAGAACCATGTCCCATAGTATTAAATTTAAATAATGTAGAATGTAAATTACCAGACATAATTATACCAGAACCATTTAATATTAAGTTAATGATAGATACAGGGTGTGATATGTCAATAGTATCTCCTAGATTAGTAGAAAAATATTATAAGAATTATTTACAAAAAGAAAATTTTATTATAACTACTGCTCACCAATCTACTGCCCATGACGAGGTTGTAGTGGTGCCGTTAATGAAAATATTTAAATTTCCAAAAAATCATAAATTTTATGTTTTTGAAACAAATAAACATTACGATGGTATTATAGGTAGAGATTTATTAATAGAATTAAAAGCGCAAATCGATTTTAAGAATAAAATGTTAAATACTATAAATGCAAATATTCCTTTACATTTTTATGAGAGTAATCCAAATATAATTTTAGAGCCACGAACAGAATCAAAATGTAAATTTTCAGTTAATACTAATGTCAAATATGGCATATACGAAGGAAAACAGTTTAATGAGTTTGTTAAAATTCCTCCTTGTGTAGTATCAGTTAATAATTTTTCCTACGATCACTACCCAAAGTAGGCTTTTGCACACTCAAATCTAACCGCAAAGTTGACGTTTTCCGTGATCTGTAATAATTTGACATTATTGTCGCTCTAGCGCGTACTTTTCCGCTCGCCTGTTTTCATTTACAATAAACTAAAGAAAGGTAGTAAATAACAGGTGTATTAAAACAAAATGTAGGGCAGTCTGAATATTTTAGTTGAAATATTAATATTTGAAGATATTTCGAACGAAATTAAACTTTATTTTATAAAATTTATCTAGTAAAAACATAACAGTCAGAAGGTACACCTAGATACTCCTAGGTACACCTATATGAAATAGTGATTGCATATTTAAGTATCTACTTACTGTTTTGTGCAAATAGTAGACTATGAAATTAATGAAACGTCATTATTTCATTTTTAGTTTATGAAGTGTATTTTCATGTTTTTTTAATTATTTTGTCTAAAAATAATGTGATCGTAGAAAAAATCTTGTGTGCAATTCGAGCAGAAAGTGCTTTGCCGCTTTCGGCAGATTGCCCGCGCTCCGCTACGCGTCGCGCGGGCAACTCTCTGCCTCAAGCAGCAAAGTATCACTTTCCGCTCTTAATACACAAATAGCTATTGAAACACATTTAATAATTAGAAATGAATCAGAGGAAAAACAACAGATTTCTTTATTTGCTTTAAATTTAGAACCGTTAGATGAGTGTCTAATAAATAATTTAAACTTTAATGGTAATAATAACTATCAAAATGAAAATACTTTTAATGTAGATGAAGTCTTGAATAAATTAAATTTATCTTATTTAAATCCGGAAGAAAAATTCTACATTCAAAAATTAATATTAGAATACAAAGATATTTTTTATATAGAGGGCACTGATTTGTCGTGCACTACAGAAATTAAACATAAAATAAAGTTAACTTCAGATGAACCAATTTTTCAAAAACAATATCGAATACCATATAGTCAGGGAGAAGAAGTAAACCGTCAAGTTAAAAATTTACTTAAAAGCAAAATAATTAGGCCATCTCAAAGTTCATATAATTTTCCAGTAATTATTGTACCAAAAAAGGTTTCGAAAAATGGAATTCAAACTTATAGAATGTGTATAGATTATAGAAAATTAAATGATTTAACTGTAGAGGATAAATTTCCTATTCCGAATATTTCAGAAATATTAGATAAATTAGGCCGTAGTAAATATTTTACAACTTTAGATCTAGCTTCGGGATATCATCAAATTGAAATAGAAGATAACGATAAACATAAAACAGCATTTTCCACTCATACTGGACATTTCGAATTTAATCGAATGCCATTCGGGTTGCGAAATGCGCCTAGTACATTTCAACGCTTAATGAATACCATTTTGACCGGGCTACAAAACGAACAATGCTTTGTGTATCTTGATGATATAATTATTTTTTCAAGTAGTCTTCAAGAACATATAGAAAGATTAAAAAATATATTTAAACGAATTAGAAAAGCTAATTTAAAAGTACAGTTAGATAAAAGTGAATTTTGTAGATCAGAAGTAGGTTATTTAGGGCACGCAATTACTTCAGAAGGAGTCAAACCAGACCCAAAAAAGATAGAGGCTGTTCACAAATATCCATTGCCAAAAACAAAAAAAGAAATTAAAGCTTATTTAGGTTTAGTAGGATATTACAGAAAATTTATTCCTAATTTCGCGAAATTAACAAAACCACTAACTAAATGTTTAAGAAAAGACGCTGACGTTACATACAATTCTAAAGATTTCCAAGAGAGCTTTGAACTTTCAAAACACATGTTAATGACTGATCCTATATTACAATATCCGGACTTCGCGAAATCGTTTAATATTACAACTGACGCTTCTAATGTTGCTATAGGCGCCGTACTGTCTCAGGGTGCCATAGGTAAAGATTTGCCTATATGCTATGCCAGTAGAACTTTAAGTGAAACAGAACAAAAATATTCAACGATAGAGCGAGAATTGTTGGCTATAATATGGGCAGTAACGAAACAGTTTCGACATTATATTTACGGAAGATCTTTCACTTAGTGACGGATCATAAGCCTCTTATTTGGCTGAAAAATTTAAAACAGGGAAATTCAAAATTAATGCGATGGAAAATAGAATTAGATGAGTATGACTATAAAATTGAATATAAAAAAGGTTCATGTAATGGAAACGCCGATGCACTATCTAGAATACAAATTAATGTCACAGATACTAGTGACTTAATGTCAATAGCTGCAGAAGTCGACGAACAAGAAGAGTTACCTGAGTTAGGTGTTGAAGAAATAGAAGAAATTTTAGGACAAAGTATTTTGGAAAATGAGCAAGAAAATATACCAATGGAAATAGATGAAAATCCGAGAGATTTAGAAAAATCAAAAGATGTAATTCCAATATGTAACGAGCCACTCGAATCGAAAAAATGCAGATATTATATAATAACAGTATTTATGGATCCCACAACCGAGGTGAAACAAATAGGAAAAAATAAAACTAATTATTATATACAAGTACTTCAAGGAAATATGGAATACGCTAAGAAAATTTTAAAAGAATATTTTGGTGGAAGACGAACACACTATATAAATTTTGACAAACCCGCTACTTACGAGTTATTTTACAAAGCATACCAAGAATTGTTTGGTAACAAAGGACCTAAAATTTATTCCTGTCCACAAAGAAGAATAGAACTAATCGAAGATGAGGAAATTACGGAAACAATAAAAATGCATCATGAAGGAAAAACGAATCATAGAGGTATAACAGCCACTTTAGCTAACTTACAAAAAAATTATTACTTTGACAAAATTAAAAAACAAATTACAGAATCATACTGGAAATTCATAAAACCAATTAACCTTACTTTAGTTATAAATGAATGTCATAGACTTTCTATAAATTATGAAATTTTATCTAATCTTAATATATCAGAATCATTAGAATTTAGTTTAGGTAGCGAAATAAGTAATTTAAAAAATATTTTATTCTATAATATTAAACAAATTAATGATTATTTAAACCATTTAGTTGAAAATCGTGAAAAACGAGGACTAATCGATGGACTAGGTAGTATTATTAAATCAATTACAGGAAATTTAGATCAGAATGACGAAGAAAAAATTTATCAAGCTATAAACGAATTATCTTCTAACCAAAACTCTTTGAAAACTTTTATGAAACAACAAATATCTGTCACAGAAAAATCTGTAAGAAATTTTGAACATATTATGAAAATTGTCGAGCAAAATCAGAATATCTTGTCTAATAAAATTGAAAAATTAGGAACTAAATTAGAAAAAAGTATTGATATTAGTGTTGCTTTAATTGAATCTAATCAACAAAGCCAAATTTTAAAAGAAATATTGGAGAAAATATCAATTGCGATAACATTCTCGAAATTAAATATTTTACATCCTACTATTTTAGGATCTCACGAATTAATTGAAAATTTATTAACAGTACCGGACTCGGTACATTTTCCTTTTGAGATAATTATTAAAAATAGTAATGTATTTGAGAGACTGTCTAGAACTTTTGCTTATTCTAAAAATAATATAATTTATTTTATCATTAAAATTTCGATAACTTCAGTAAATGAATATGCACATTATCACCTTGTCCCATTTCCTACTAAAATTAAAAATTCCTTTCAAATAATAATTCCTCAAAAACCTTATCTGCTGCTCCGAGAAGGACAATTCATTGAAATGGACCATGAATGCCAAGAAGTTTTACCCGAAAAATATATTTGCCCACTTCAGGAACTAAGGCCCGTAGATAACGAAGCCCCATGTGAAGTTCATTTGCTAGCGAAAACCAAAACACAAGACATATGCCGACCAATTGAAGTCCAATTACCAAATTTAAAAATAGAAGAAATAAGAATAAATGTTTACATGATAATAAACCCAAATAAATTTCCGATTGAAAGTAACTGTAATGGAATGCCAGAAATGATAGAAATTCAAGAAACGGCATGTAATTCAGACAGAGCCAAATTGCCAAATAAAAATTAATGGAAAAATCATCCCCAATCAACAATATACGACGTCAAGAAAATTAGAAGTACCTACCCTAGCAAAATTAGAAAATTTTACATTTCAAGAGACGAAAATAAACTTAGAAAAAATAAATATAAGCTCATTACATGAAGAGGCCGTAACCATGGAAATAATTAAACAAAATTTAAATCAAGAAGTTCACCCCCTAATACATTATTCAGGAATTAGTACGATGTCAATTTTAGGAATCTGCCTACTGATAGCAATTATATGGATCATTTTTAAGAAATTAAAATTAAAATTCAAAAAATATAAGAAAGAAGAAGAAGATGTAAAAGAGGAAAGAAATTCAAAGGAAAACACCGCTGCCAAAAAGACCTCGATGTTTTCCATCTAGGAGGGGAGGAGTTAAGAATTGTAATATGGACAATCTGTATATAAAAATGCAAGGAATCGGTCAGTCACAGAGAAGTAGTCCAATTACGGAGGACATCAACCCAATGACGTCGGGAAATGCAGAATTGCATTTTCGTTTAAGAAATTATGCTTTTATTTTATATTTTAAATCAATCATATTTTATACGTTGAATAAATCACACGTTTTAAACTATTGGTTCCGTTTTTTGTCCCAAGTATTTTATCTTTTTTTAAAAAGTTACCCTTGCGGGCAAGAATCGTAATTCGTCCTCTGGTGGCGCAACTATTTTAAATTCTAAAAAAAGTTTTAGACAAGAGTTGTAGGGAATTTTATGCTCTAAAACTTTGTACTACAACATTTTGCACTAAAGTGTATAGTTTGTCCTTAAAATTTAAAAAAGTAAAAAATTGTTACATGTGCATTTAAAAAATGTCGGTCTGGAGGACCTTCTACTGTACAAATTTAAACCAAAATCTAATGGTCGCATTCTAGGCACACACCGACCCTCCATACCAAATTTCAGCTTGATTGGTCAAACGGTTCGGCAGTTATCGTGGAAGATTACACACAGACACACAGACACACAGACACACAGACAGACCATGCGCTAGAAATGGTTTCAATCTTCTTGGGGGACCTCAAAATGGATAATTCCATCGATATCTCGATTTTTTTTTTGCTCGTTCACCTTACTTTCCCTTTGATGGGTCCGGGAAAGTAATATTATTTCAGGCCCGGCCTTAAAAAAATCAATAAGTAGGTTTCGACTCCAAACAACACCCTGTATATCGATATTTTAAAATGGCATTAACATATTTGGAAAGAGCAGAAAAAGTTAACTAACACTGAATATATTTGGTGTTTCCGCATCCAATTTTGTTACTTATTAACTTGAGTCAAATCGTTATCTTTCAATAAAAATGTGGCACAAATTTAAAAAAAATAAATGTTTGTTCCTAAATGATAATTTACCAGCTTTAATCAATAAAATCATCAACTATTTCATTTTCTCTTAATTTATGAATCTTAACCTTAATGTTAAACTTTGGGACAGGTCCGTATTTGAGACAAAATATTATTTTCAAATACTAACTTTCAAACGCCCTGTATAGTTATGCTTTTCTCGGAATAGACATTTTCTTATTTTGTTATTTTTTTAAATGCAGCGCAATGAGCAAATCTTTTTAACAGAGTTTCCTTTTCTTGATTTTCTTAACTTTTTCAATGTTTTTTAACTGTTTGCCTTTTTTGCTTTTTTAACCATTTTTTTGCTTTTTTTATGGCGTTTTTTGCTTTATTCCCTTTGTCGTATTTGGCTTTTTTTGACTTTCTATCGATTTTTTTTACCCTTTTTTCCTTTTTTTACTTTTTTCCTTTTTTTTGCTTTATTTTACATTTTCTCCTTTTTTGCTATTTACCTACGTCTTTTTTCGCTCAAATTTAACAATTCTTGATTTTTTGAAACTATTTATTGTTTTTATCTTTTTATGCTTCTATTTTGCTGCTTTTTACCTTTTTTTGCTTTTTTTAAAACTTTTTTTTTGCTTTTTCCTTTTTTTTTGCTTATTTTACCTTTTTCCTTTTTTGCTACTTCTGCCTTTTTTTGCAAATTTTCACTCTTTTTTTTATTAGTTTTAATTTTTGCTCAATTTAACAATTCTTTTATCATTTTTAACATTTTATCCTTTTTTTGAGTTTTTTTACTTCTTATTGATTTTTTTACCTTTTCCCTTTTTTGCCTTATTCCTCTTTTTTGCTTTATTTGACCTTTTTTCTTATTTCCGCCTAGTTTTACAAATTTTCACTATTTTTTTATTAATTTTAATTTTGCTCTTTAACAATTTTTAAGTTTGAAAGTTAGTCATCGATAATATTTTATCCCAAATACGGACCTGTCCTAAAGTTTTACATTAAGATTAAGATTCAGAAATAAATAGAATATGAAATAGTTGATGATTTTATTGATTAAATCTGGAAAATTATTATTTACGAACGAACGTTTATTTTTTTTTAAATTTGTGCCACCTTTTTATCGAAAGATCAAAATTTGACTCAAGTTAATAAGTACCAAAATCGGATGCGGAAACACCAAACGCATTCAGTATTACTTAACTTTTTCTGCTCTTTCCAAATATGTTAATATAATTTTAAAATATTGATATACAGGGTGTTGTTTCGAGTCGAAACCTACTTATTAAGCCGGACCTGGAATAAGATTTTTAATTATTATTTTAATCGACACCACATTGGACAAAAAATGTACATACCAAAAATTAAAAAAATATATAGCGTGGTTCTTAAGTTATGATTAATAAAAAAAGGGACAAAATTATTAAATCACTCTGTATCTAGGTTATAAAGAAAGACAGGTCCATTACATATAGGTTATTTTTAATCACCTCGGTGTGCCTGATCTACCCTTACAGAATGCGCATTTCCCAATGAATCACCCTGTATAAAAAGTATAAAGAGATTTGGTAGTATTTGGTGAGTAGTTAGGAAATAAACCTAGAAGTTTATTGGGAAGCAGCAAAAAGAATAAAATAAAGTGTACTCTTTTAAGGACTATAATTACAAGATTTTTGTAGCATGATTATGCCCATCTTCAGGGAACCTAAAAAGTGAAAAAATGATAGAAAAGTTACAGTAAATGAAAAACAAGATAACCTACCCTCAGTGAGATTATTGCTGCATTGTTGTTAATTAAAAAAATGAAAGATAGTTTAAAAATATTGCCGTAAAACATGTTAAAATTAATATGAAATTATTTGTTAAAAATTAAAAAAAAATAACAGCCAATAAAAATTAATTTGCAGTACAAAAGTTGGTATTAATAATAATTATACAATATTTTTGTGAGCACACATTAGGTGAAAATCACGAACAACGCAGTTTAAGTTTAATTTTTTGTACATATTTTTTTGTATTAGAGGCCAAAATTGAAAGACATTGAAAGATGGTCTCCTCAAAAATAGCCAACCGGACAAAAATGAAAGAGGGAGGGAGAAATTACTTATTAGATTGTGTCCTTTCAATAACCTACAAGTTTGTGTGCCAAAATAATTATTACGAAAATATTTTTTTATATAAAACCAGCACCCCAATGAACGCTTAATTAGAATAGGGTGTATGCAAAAACTTATGATTAAGGAAACATTTTTAAATAAATATATGGACAACTGTGTCAGGTTGCAGTCCCAATCACTTTTTAAGTCTTTGTCCATACGTAAGAAATAAGCAAAAGAAGTACTTAAGTTGTTTAAATCAGATTTTTTGTTTATGTAACCTTCTGGAGTAATGTATTTCTTCACCCAGAGTGGATACTCTGTTAAATTCGGCCACATGACCTGTTGACCGAACGTGCTCAGCTAAAGCGCAACTTTCAGGGTGCTTTTATGGGATGTTAAACTGTTTTTAAGTCTGCGAGATGTTTGTCCAATATATAAATTGTCACATTTGGAGCAAGGAATAAAATATACGATATCAGAATGAAGAGATATAGGTTCCTTGTTTTTACTTTTTAAAAGATTGTGACGCGATTTTCTTTCTTCCAAAAGAGATTTCTCGTCACTGTGACACCCACGGTTTCGGTATTCTATACTAGATTGCCTCGGGTGCCAGATTTTTGGGATGGTTTACTCCACTGACTCTCGATCTACTGCCTCAAAAGTACCAGGGCAGTAACAGATGGAGGTTACAGTAATTCCAGGGGTCTCTTGTCATAGACTGTTTAGGGGTGCACGGTGTAAAACAGCCTTTAATTGTTTCACAGCGCCGAAACTCTAAAACACACACAAATCAGTTCGGTCAGTTAAGGTCGGTTATCAAACCATTCTTTAAAAAATCGGCAGCAAAAGAGTGTAGCAAATGAGAGCAGCAAAAAAAGTGAGATTTTAGCGGCTCCTGGCCTTTTAAACAATTTTCCCAGCCCCACTTAGCAAAGGCAGAAATATATGCGCGATAGTCTACGGAACTGATTTGTGCGGTTTCTCTTAACAATTTACAAAATTAAAATTCCAAAGAAGTAGAAAATCTAAAGAAATAGGAATTCAAAAAGAATAAATTATTTGTATACATGTAAATAAATTAAGAGGGGTGTAAACTTGTTATTAATATTAAATTAACCAACTTATTCTAAATAATAAAATCAAAATTATTTCAAAAAAAAGAAAAAGTAACTTCGTTACAAGATGTTGTTAATAGTTAAGACTGTTATAAATTCGAATTTTATGTAAGTGACTGAGGCAAACAGTTTGGGGCTAATTTATGTGTTAAGTCATGTTTATAAGGAAGAGTTTGATATGTGAAAGTGGTACCTCTATTTGGGACTTCATCAGGATCAATATTGAGTAATTTGTTTAAAGATGGCTTAAGAACACGAGTGACGCTTAAATCTTTAAGAAGACCATTTGCCATGACTACTGGTATGGAAGATGTAGTGTACAGTATCCTTTTAAGGAGATCTTTAGGATAAGCATTGTCTGGAAAAATTTGGAAAAGGATGTCTAAGTTTTTAAGATGGAAACATACATCACTGACCTTCATCTGCTTGAATAGGTAATTGAAGTATCGACCTGAAGTGACAAGCTCCTTGAACCAATCGATGATCCTATTTCCTTCTGTTGCGAAAATATTATCTAAAAAAAGGAACAGAAGAATTCTCGTTGCTAATGTCCAAAGCGAGTTTAATCTGGAATTATGAAAACGGGCAAGATTCATCATATGCATCCTCTAAGGATACACATCTTTTGTCGGAAGAACTTTTTCGTCAGAGTTATAAAACCAACATGGCGGAGAAAAACTGACTTTTTTTCATAAAAAAGTTCCTATAGCGCTCGCCATATGAACCTCATGGACCTCTTTAGCCCAGAGTTATTTAGCTAGATAATCAAAACAATTGAATCACGCGGATTTCTGTCAAATTAGAGGTAAGATCCGTCTCAATTTTTTTTACTTCTCCTGATATTTAACTTTTTAACTAATGAAACAATATTATTTAATGAAGCATATCGAACATTCTAAGTCTTCGTCAGCGTTCCGGCTGGATGCCTAAACGGACTAATGAATGTTTAAGCGGGAAACCAAAGATGGAAATCGGAGTCCGAAAAAGCATCAAAGGGACGGAGAAAAAGTTTTACAAAAACTGCGAATAAACATAAAATTGTGAGTAAATGTCACAAAAAGATATGTTAGTTGTTGTAAACATATTTATGTTTGATTTGATTTTGCAAAAACACTTTATGTGATAGGATGACATTTTTTAAATCAGCGCATTTTAAAACATATATTTAAAAAATTTGGAGCAAGAAGTGGATGTTTATAAAACGAAATTAAACGCCAAATTGGAGGATTTTTAAAATTCCATCATATTAAAGGAAGTTACTTCCCTATAAATTTTGTCCAGACCGTAGGAATGGAAATTTGAATATATAACCAGAAATTGAGAAATATTTTAATTCTGTAAAAATTGCTCAAATTGTCCTTTCCCTTGTTCAAGATTTTTTATAATTTTTGTACTCATATTTTCAGCGTAAAACTAAACAGGACCGTACTTAGAAAAAATCCTGAAGTACAGTTTATTGTCGAAACTTAATAAAAAAATTAAGTGTTCTATATGAATGGATACAGAAAAAAATTAAGGTGTTAGTTAATAAATAAAACAAAAATCGTCAATTTCGGTTTTCCCCAAATGACTTGTAAACCGGAACTGATATTTTAATTTTGAAAAAACCAATCAACTTGCCTTTAAAATACACATTTTTTATTCCACATAACTTTGTATCTATAACGGTTTGCGAAATACCAATAGTGTCCAATTAAATTTGATCCACGTATGTTTATTAATTTCAACATTTAAATTTTGTATAATTTTTCAAGAAATTAAATAAACATAAATACAGATTTCGAATATCTATTGATTTTATTACTATTACACGAAAGGCAGTGCACTGACCAAACCTGCTATTTTTCCGAAGAATAATTTTGTGTTAGTTGAAAAATAATTTTTGAAATATCATAAATTGAGGTTAAGGTAAGCACATCTAGAAAATCTTTTAAACTTCTCATTCGTATTATGTTTAACTGATAAAATCAAACAATTTGTTAAACATAATCTCTTTGTTAATTATAAACATGGTATTTAAAACTCAAGTATTAAAACATACTTAAGTCATAATAATACATTTTCTTAGAATTGAGGAAAAGAATGCAAACTATAATTATTATAATTATAAAATTCTTTCATTATTTATTAGTACAATAGAAAAACAAAACAAAAACATAATTCTATTTTTTTATAAAAAATAATTTAAAAATTTTCAAAAAAATTAAAAGCTGCATAAATAATCGATTTTTTAGAATTACTAATAAATTTGAAGTATAAAATAAATATATAGGAAACTAGAAAAATAATATAAATATAAATAAACTCTTCTATTATATCAGTTACTCGTTTTAAAAAATTTTCTCTACTTGAATCACTCACGTGTACAAAAAAATTTTCACATCTATTTTTAACATGCAGACAATACACCTAATGGAACAAAATATTCAAATTTTACTTTAAACAATTGTTTATACAATGACATTTCCCATAATTTCCCTGCAATGTTGCGTTGGCCTAAATTACGCCACATATAACGTAAATTTAATTACTTCCCTTTTTATGATTTACGTCGACATGAAGTTTAACCTTCCTTTAAGTTTTAATTAAGAAAATTATGGGAAATCGATTGCTTTCACAAGATAAGCGGACATTAGTTTTTAAATAATTTACTTTTATTTTTTATTTTTTTTTAGATATATTAATTAAACTTACAAATATGTATAAATTAAGCTAGCAAGTATCTTTTTATTAGGAAAGTGACATACGTTAGCTGCAGATAGGGGACACCTATGTGATCTCAAAAACCCCATTCTTCATGGATTTTCCTACTTTAATAACCAAGATACAGGGTGTTTTATCTAACCTCACTATATATTTTCATATTTGGGGGCATATTTTGTTTAAAGTGTCTAATCGTAAGTATATTTGATTATTCTTAAATTGATTCCATATTTGCAAAGAGCATTAAAAATGAATTTAGTGATATACTTTGCATTTTCGGCAAAATGATTTTTCTTGTAAAATTTTGAGTTCGAATACTGAAATGGTGTGAATTGGGAGAGCCCAAAATTGAAACAATTTTTTTTTAATGTGATTTAGTTTTAATAAAGATTAGTTAACCTAAATTGGTAAAATTTTAGTATTTTAAGTATTTTTTCATTATTTGCGATAAATAATCCACAAAAAAACATTCATCATTAATTAACGAATAAATAATAATAAATGCAAGAAAAATAAATAACTTCAATTATTGAAGAATTACAAACATTTTAAGCAACCCCTAAAAATTTACAAAAACAAAAACAAATAATACCAATAACTAAAGAAACTGTTCAGAATAACCACCACCTTCTTGAAGGCAAACTCTTGATCCTCTTGTAATATGCCTGACTGACTTCCTAATTTCGTCTGGGTTATTTTTCATTTCTTGACAGGCTCCTTGAATCTCTGCTGTTTATTTCCTCGTCGTAAACTATGGATTTTAAAAACCCCAAATATAATAATCTACAGGATTAAAATCACATGACCTTAATGGCCAGACATGAGGACCACTTCTACCAATCCATCTATTGGAAAAATTGTTTGATAAAAATTTTTTGATTATGTGCCTATCCTGTGGTGAAGCACCATCGTGTTGAAAATATATTCCACCTGTATCGAAATATTAATCATCAAGCAGTACTGGTAAAAATTTTCCAGAAAATCTAAATATACTTCACCGGTTAGGATAGAATTTAAAATATACGGTTCTATTAACTTCTTATCCAATATGCCACACCACATATTAACAGAAAACTTATGCTGTGAGTTAGCTTGCCTTGTGGCAAGTGGCCCAAACGTGTGATTTCCTCAGATTGTATATATTACCGGCTCATTTTCCATAACGGTAAAAGGGGTGTGGGTTTTATAAAATTCGCTTGTTAGTTATTTGGTACTTTACTTAGGTCCTTTATTTGTCGTTTTATACATAAACAAAAGTAAATGTGATGAACAAAAAAATAATGAAATAGTACTTTTTACGCACGACTACTGGAGTAGCAAACACGACCCTTATGTTCCCGTTACCCTGGTTAGAAAATATTGTTACATTTTGAACTAATTCTGTTTGGCTTGGCCGATTAGTACTAATCGTTTACAGATAATTCTACTATTAATGTTTACTACAATATACAAATTAATAAATTAGACATCTTTTTCAAAATCCTAATCCTACTTTTGAGGTTAAAGAGTAGTCTCGTGCTCTTGTTTTACAAAAATCGGTTTGATACTAATATGGTGCTATTCTGCGGGTCGTTACAGATTCTGTAGACTCTGTAACTTCCTATTTTTACAGAATGTAAAAAGAATGCTATTCTGCGAATTAATTTTATTTACATTTTTATTTAAGAATTCTACATTTTATGTATCTTTTACAGTCAAAATTTTGGCTCTGTTTAAGCTTACATTGTCTGTAACTTTGCTTTATTTATTAAAAAATAATGGATTTTCAACCACATTTACAGATTATGGCTTTTATTTTATTAGAAGAAGCTGATAGGTATACAAAAATACTAGATTTAACATAATAATGGTAACAATAAGTAATAATGTTTCAGAAATTACATGAGAATTGAGAAAAGGATAATCCGGGATACACATAACCCCTTTGAAATACCAGAAATTGTTTTTAAAAATTATTTTCGATTAAATAAACATCAAACAATTGATTTAATGAATGATCTGGAAATGAATTATAGAGAAAGAACAGCAAACAATTCCATACCTTTTCATTTAAAATTCCTGGGATGTTTATATTTCTATGCCAATGGATCCTATCAAACCCCTGTGGGAGCAAATGTTTATTCATGTATGAGTCAACCTACCATAAGTAGGATCATTTCTGAAATCAGTAGGTTGATAACGCGACATATAATGCCTCATTACATTCAATTTCCTGTTCAGAGGGACAGTAACATACAGGTGAAACAGGGTTATTTTCAGAAAACTGGTTTCAGGGGTCTGGTAGGTGCCATAGATGGCACTCACGTTGAGATATTAGCACCCCCAGTATCTGATCTTGAGCATCCACCTTTTGTTTACATAAATAGGAAAGGAAGACATTCCATAAATGTTATGTTAATTTGTGATTCCTCCATGAAAATAATTGCAGTAAATGCACGATATCCAGGCTCTACACATGATTGCGCTGTTTGGCAAATGTCTGACATTAGACAGCATCTACAACAAGAGTATGAAGGTGGAGTTAGAAATACCTTTCTAATTGGTGATAGTGGATATCCTCTTGAACCATGGTTACGAACACCATTTTTAAATCCACAAAATTATCAGGAAGACAATTTTAACCAGCTACTCAGGATAACCAGAAATGTTATTGAACGTGTAAATGGTGAAGTTAAAAATAAGTTCCGCTGTTTGTCAAGACATAGAGTTCTAAATTATCATCCTATAAATGCAGCTTATATTATTTACTCCTGTTGTACGCTTTATAACATATCCCTTAATTTGAGACAGAACTTGGAAGATGAACTTCTGTACGATGATGAACCGGAAAATAATTATTTATTTATGGATAATGAACAAGAAAATAATAATATTCTCCAGTTAGGCAGAAATGAAAGACATAACTATATTATTCATAACTTATAATAAATAAAAATTCTACTCTATAACCGTATTTTGTTTATAAAATCAACATTAAGTACACACTCAATCAAAAACACACCTAAATATAATTTTAAAACATAATTAAAATAAACTTTTGTTCTCTAACATTGTTGTGTGTCTTTTATTCATTAAAGTAACATTTACAAATACTCAACTATATAACATGTCACATCTATCCATCCATTAATAAACATCACAGGGATGGTAACTATTCGAGAATATTAAGAACCTACATAACAAATCACACAATGTAATTCAAACAAATCACAAAATGTATAGCAAATAACTAAAATAAACTTTTATTTTTAACAGTCTTTTTTAATTTTAAAGTTATATAAAATATACTTAAATGACAAAAAAAAAACATTAAAGATCTAAATCAAATGAAAGCGTTGGGTTCAAAAATTTGAATTTCAAAGCGTAATGTTTCTTTTTTGATTTTAAACTCATTTTCTATCAATGTTGATTGCGTTAAATTAGAACTATTCAACGATTCGATTAGTTGGTTAGCTACATTAACGTAGTGTGGTTGTTTGTTACTTTTGTTTTCTTTCATTTTTTTTCTTCTGAGGTGATGCTTTTCTAACAGTATTACTGTTGTTTGTGTTTTCATTCACTAAGGTAATAATTTTATAATCTTCGTCAATAATTTCAACATTATTGTTTGTAGGTATACCAGTATGGCCTAGTTCCTCTATAGGCTTTATACCTCCGGTTTCCTGTACAGCTGATAAACCCTGAACCCTCACTTTTCCCCAGCACGATAATGCCCTCTCTTCTTGAGGCGTTAATTTGACCGTCGCTTGTGGTCCGCCCCCAGTTTTTATTTGGTCTTGATAAATTTTTCTGTATTTTGCTTTGGACGTGTTTTTCCAGTCAATAAATCTCTAAAACATATAAATTCTATATATACTAATAACAAATTAAACACTAAACACATACTTTCTTCCATTCATTCTTCTCAGGTAAGGTTCGGTCCTCCTCCCACAGAGTTAAGTTTTTGTGTGAGCTCACTCCATTTCTCTTCTAAGTAGTTTTCAGGCAAAGTAGGGTTTATGGTCTAACTACGAATCACATAATCATTTTCTAAAAAATTGATATATATTTCGAGTTGTTCACTTGAAGTATTTCTTTTTCTTTTTTTGTTTTGTCTGGAAGAAAACATAACTATTAATACAGCAACATTCTGAACATTTATTTCTTATTTACCTTTCTGCCGCATCCATTTTTAATATCTTTAATTATAAAGAAAAAAAAGCAGGCATATCATCAAATGCAAGATGAAAGTATGGTTATGCTACGATGAACTCTTGTCTCTTGTCAGACTTGCCCAACACAGAACACATTTTTAAACACAAAACAAGCACAATGTTATAATCATTATAACACTTCTGTACTGATTTACAGAATGGTTCGCAGAATAGTGAAATATGTAACCTGTACAGAATCTGTATACGTTGTTCTTACAGAGTCTGCAGCTTACATAAGCTACATACATATTTACGGTACATAGGTGTTTCGCTGAATAGCACCATAAGTTACGATCTATAATAAATATCAGCTGTTTATCAAATATACTAAATAATATCGACAATTTAAAGTTAAAAATCAGGTAAGCCCCTAAGACTAATGTCATTCATATAATTTAACTTTTCTTAATTTAAGTACTTGAAGACCATTCAATAAATGGAAAGATCTTACAAAAATGGAAGGAAGGCTGAATGGATTAGATCCTGTCTTAAGTTAGTCAAAAAGCAGTGGTAAAGCAGAAAAGCATAGAACATACAAGCATAAAAGCAGATGAGACAGCAAGTTCGTAGTGCTTGGGAACGCTCAAATCATCAAGTTATTGTTGTAAGGGTAGCAAAAGAAGGTCTAGAAGAGAAAATATATACATATATACAACTTTGGAGAGAAAATTTACAGAAAGCGAGCATAAGTTAGACATAAAAACTTACCTAGGATGTTGGATGACCTTACGGGTGATTTCCTACAGGTTAGTGTTTCATATATCCACCTTAAAAGAAGTGCAGTATTGTACTATACAGTTTAAGAAACACACTTTAAAAATTTATTTCTTTTTTAGGCTTTTAAATCCGTTAACGATTGATTTCTTTAGCACATGCTACAATCAGGTTAGTACCAAAAAGGAAAGAGAAATAGGAGCGAATTTAATTCCATCAAATATCACATTAAAGAGGGGCCTTTAATTTTTTTAAGTCATTAGGTACCGAATCTGGTTAGTGGGTTGTCATCCTTTAGTAGAAAAATGAATTAAAAGAAGAACTACTGGTTTGACTGTAATGCCAAAGGAACTGCCATTAAATATAAAGTAAACAATAGTGAGATTGTTATTAAAATACGGTTTGTAATATCCTTTTTATAAAAATATTTTGAATACATTAGGTGACTCAAAGTTTGACCTAAGCTTTTAATGCCTAAAGAATTTTAGCCGGTAACGTCTCTCCTGAATTGTGCTTCATCCGAAAATAAACATTTGTTTACAATCCTTGTGGATAAATTTCACTGGAATATTATCCAGAATTTACAAACTAATTTCTATTTCTTTTAAAATTAATATATTTATTATTTCGGTTCATACTTTTGATCACCACTTAACAATTTATTATTCTAAAATCTAAAAATAGATTCCAAATCAACAAGTTTCATCAAATATCTGACCACGTCATTTATCGCGTGATGTAAAATGGTACAGCTATACCAAAAGAATTATTTCTAAACAAAACCGTTGAAACTAACAATCGTCTCTTTCTATATATCATTCTCGTAGAGAGCGACAAGCGCAGTTGAGTCCGAATATGGATATCGCGCCAAATTATTGTCCACATATTCATTTAGCTTCTTGATCGTTCGGAAGAACAGACGTCTCCCGACGAGAGATTTTCAAATTTAACTATTATGATTAGGCTTCTAGATCGCCGATGAGCATGTGTCTCACGGCGAGAGCTTTTTAATTACATATTGAACATTCTGAGATTTCAAATTAATAAGTGTTAATAATGTTTATTTAAGTTTAATGAAGTTAGAGCTATACTCTACACGTTGTGTTAAAAAAGTGTAAATTCATTTTATATTTTAATTTAATAAATGGGTGAGAAAATAACCCTTAAAAATAAATACAATCGATTCTTTGTGTTAAATAATGTGTCTGATGTGCTAATCAGACTGGTCCTTCGAGAGCTAGTAAAACACTTTCCAAATGGATATGAGTTCTTAATTCATATTTATTCACCTTGGAATCCGGATAATCCACCTACTAAAATATATTCTGGGTATTTCATCTCCTGCTACTAACATTTGTACCTCCTATATATGGTAAGGGTGGAGACGATTCTTTTTAAGTCTTCGCCAGACAGTAAGTAGGCGGAATTAGCAAAGCATGACTAATTCGTCGGGTACTCATTTTGGATTATTCTCAATTAAATTGAGAATATTATTTTCCATGTTTACGTGTTGTTTTTCACTACGTTCATTTAGTGTTACTGTTGAAAATCGACCGTGCCGTCTAGAATAATCATATACTTTCCCAAATGTTGTATTACATGGTTTGCTTCGTAGGCGAAATCGTCTTACATACTCTCTTCTAGCAGCTCTGCTATTACCATCACAAAAACCGTATACATAAACCATATCCGCATATTCCTCGTTGCTGAATTTATGAAGCATATTATTATTTCTTAATGCAGAAATAACATATGAAAAGATAAACAAATCAAATTATGCAGACCAAAATGGAAGACAATTAAGTAATTTGACAGGACTTAATTGTTTAAAACAAATGACAATCATAGTCTATGTGCAACAAAGAGATCCTGTCAGTGTCATAGCCTCCTACGTGAATAATATCTATTTGTATGTATATTAATTTTTAGGTGGTTTTTATATTTTTTGTTGTTTTTCATTAATTAAAGTTACTTATTTTTTGTAAATTTATTATTATTTATTCGTTAATTAAACGAATGTTTTTTATGCATTATTTATCGAAAATAATAAAAAAATACCTAAAATATTAAAATTTTACCGATTTAGGTTAAGGTGAGTATAGCACCGACCCGTGAATTCAACGTCGGAAGCACCCACATAGTTCGAAAAGAGATGAACTGCTGCCTTTGTAATACTGACGTAGATTAAAAACTATCACTTGTAATAAGACGTGTACGATACGCCAATTACAAGCGAATTACACCAGGTGGCAGCACTTAACGAGGCGATTTAGCGATTAATTTCGGCCAATTTTAAAAAATCATTAAAAAGACATTAAGTACGCTTAAATTTGGCTATTATATTAAAAATAGTGCTATTAATGGATTCAGGCATTTGTATTATAAAATTTTTAAATTTAAAGCTCCCTAATTTTTTTTCCGAAAACTGAAAGATATTAAAATGAAAAAATGCAGGAATTCCTAGATAATATTACCTAATTTGTTTTGCGAAAATTTAATTTTTTTAACAAAATTGCTGTTTGAGATATCCCAATCCGAAAATTACAAAGGGTGCTGTAATCACCTTAACTAGTTTTCATTAAAGCTAAATCACATTTAAAAAAATAGTTTTAATTTTGGGCTTTCACAATTCACACTATTTCAGAATTTAAACTCAAAGTTTTAAAAGAAAAAATATTTTGCCGAAAATGCAAAGTATATCACTAAATTCATTTTTTAGTGCTCTTTTGCAAATACAGAATCCATTTTAGAAAAAGCTAATATACAGAGTAAACAAAATATGCCCACCAAATATCACGAAAATATACAGTGTGTTTAGAAAGTTATGAACCGCATGCAAGAAATTGGCAAAATAGATAAAATACCCTGTATCTTGGTTATTAAAGTAGTAAGAGTTCGAAACAAAATGGAATCAGTAGATACACCAGGGTTTTTAGACAGTCTTGCAAATAATCCCACTTAATTTATATTTCAACCAAAATTTACTAAGTGATATGACACTTATTAACTTTTGTTAAATTCAATGGTAAGAATTATCAGATATCGCAGTATAAAGTTAAAATGTTACTGAGAGGATTTGTGGGAAGTCACAGAAAATGGGAAAGCGAATCCAGAGACAGCAAAATAGCAGAAACTGAATATTAAAGCTGTGTCTACAATAAGAATTCTAATAGAAGATGATCAGATAATCCATATAAGAACTGCAAAAAAAAGTATGGAATGTTTTAAAGGCTTAATATGAAATGTGGATATTAACAAGTAAGGTTTTCATTTTAAAATGGAGCAGCATATAACGGATTTAGTTTTTAAACTTACATCTTTAGGCGATAGATACTTTCTTAATTTTGTACTCTTCCTGAAAGTTATGATTCTCTGATAACAGTCCTAGAGAGCATACCAGAAAAGAGTATTACTTTGAAAATAGTTAAATGAAAATTATTGCAAGAATATAGATGTGAAGAAAATCGATTCTACGAGGAGGAATAGAAAGTACTTAAAACAAGTAAAGTATAATCAAGTAAACAAGAAACAGTTTGTATTTACTGTAATAAAAAGGGTCATTTTAAAAAGAATGGTTTTTGCTATAAAGGGTAAATAAAAATAAGCAAACACAAATAACCGAACCAATAGAGTTACTGAACAAGAAAAGGAGGAAAGATCTCTGTCGTCAGAAGGATGTGTAAATGAGGTATGTTTTAATTAAACTAATGTAACTCATGTATCTGAAAAAGGAATTTGGTACACCGATTTAAGGTGTACCAGCCGTATAATAAATAATAAAGATTTTTTTATTAAACTTACTAAAAAGGATATAGGTGTAATTACAGTTAGCTGATGACAAACAATTAGAAGTGTATGGTATGGGCGAAGGATGCATAGGTTGCATAGATAATAAAATTACAAAGCGAAATATAATTACTAACGTATTATTTGTTCCAGAACATAATAGTAACTTAATTTCTGTAATAAAACTTGTAGAAAAGGGTTTTTCCGTAAACTTTGGTAAAGATAAAGTTCAAATTCATAGAGATAATTTTTTTTACAGAAGGTATAGCTACGGATAGCATATTTTTATTGAACTTAAATTCATGGGTGACACAGAAGATTTTGCAACAAATATCACTAAGAAAATGGTGACCAAAAATTTTATAGGAATTAAAGTAGAAGAATGTTCAAATAAATTTGTTCGTGAAAGTTGTACCTATTATGGGGACCATGAATAAATCTCCATTATCTAAAAAATATGAAAGAAAATCTAGTCGTCCATTAGATTTAATTCATACTGATACACGATTTTTTGAATCCTATAGTATTCCTATTGGTTCCGGAGTTAAACGCCATAATCCGAATTTGTGGAAAATCGTTTTTTTTGCCAAAGCTCTGTTATTATACAAAATTTGGGATAACTTTATTAAAAGTTTTTGTTGTATTCTAACATCGTTATAAACAGCCATAGTTAAATTTTAAATCTGAAGATTTGTCTCTTCGGGGCCATCATCAACTTTATCTTTTTAAATACGGACCTGTCTATTTTATTTAAAATTATTAAATCGCTTTGAATACTAAATTCAACGATATATCACACTTGATTATTTCGCGACGTTTTGTCTCTTCGGGGCCACCATCAAATTTATCGTTTTAAATACTGACCTGTCAATTTTATTTAATATCATTAAACCGATTCGAATATTAAATTCAACGATAAAACTTGCTTATTCCATGACGTTTTGTCTCTTCGGGGCCATAATCAATTTTTTATTTTTTTAAATACGGACCTGTCTATTTTATTTAAATTCATTGCTGTGATTTGAAGTATATTGCATTTAGATATCAGGAAATTCTATTTAATTATTTATTTATTAAATATTACTGTAACAAATGCTATTGTATCTTAGTAGTGCTCTAGGTCCAGAATCACTAGCAGGTGTTTTGTTGTCGCCCCCTCAGAAAATACGTAAAACCACGTATGTCATTGATCGGGCAAAACGTCACAGAATAATCAAGTGTTATTATCGTTGAATGTAGTAGTCAAAACCATTTAGTACTATTAAATAAATTAGACAGGTCCGTATTTAAAAAATAAAGTTGATGGTGGCCCCGAAGAGACAAAACGTCACGGAATAATCAAATGTGATATATTGAATTCATTATTCGAAGCGATTTAATAATATGAAATAAAATATTACCGTATTTAAAAAAATAAAGTTGATGGTGGCCCCGACGAGACAAAACGTCAGATTTAAAATTTAACTATGGCAGTTTATAACGATGTTAGAATACACCAAAAACTTTTAATAATGTTATTTCAAATTTTGTATAATAACAGAGCTTTGGCAAAAAAAACGATATTCCACAAATTCAGATTTTGTCGTTTAATTCCGGAACATCAATAGGAATATTTTAGGTTTCAAAAAATCGTTTTGTCTATTTTCATATTTCGCACATTTTTCCCTATTTAACCATCTTTCTAGCGTCTACCGTTTACGAGATAGCAAATACTGTCCCTATTAAAAAGTAGCCACACAAGGAAGGAAAAAATATTTCCTTACGCTTATAGACGACTAAAGTAGATTTTTCTACTCCTATTTCATAATACGCTTATTAAAAGACTAATACCAGTTTCATAATGAGATTCATTATGAAACTGGTTTTCATTAAGATACAGCTCTTTCAGCCAATAGACTCGAATTATTTTTAGCAAAGTAGGCGTTTATTTTGATAGTACGAATTTTTCAACGAAAAGAATCGAGTTATTTTTTAGCGAAGTTGACAATTATTTTGATGGCTGTCAAAATATTTTACATTGTTTAAAACGTATTAATATATTCTAGGAAGGTTACTAATTGATATATGGTTAAAAAAAAGTTTTTAGCCTTACACCCGTATTGGTATATGGGCAATATGGATTAAGTAAGTAAAAAGTATTTCTTTTCATTGTTATAAAAATGTTCCTTTTCATTTAAGATAATTAACATATAAAAGTCTTAAAATAAATATGTATTTCGTTTATTAATGGGAGTAGAAAAAATAGCGTATGCAACTCTCATGTAATGGCCATGGTATTCATGGCCATTACATATATACGAAACTCGCTGGCAGCTCGTTTCGTATCCTACAACATGCTCGTGTATTAATGACTATTTTTACATTATCGTTGCATAATATACTATTACCTCACAATCAAGTTTTTGAAAAGATAAAAGAGTTCGTAAAGGAGGTCAAAGCCCAGTTTAACAGAAAACCAAAGATAGAGGAGGAGAAAATATCTGTGATGAACTAATAGGTTTTTAGACTTCTAAACCCTAAACTCAAAAACCAAAAGAGATAGAGACAAACGGTTAACGGTAATAAACTCAGCATACGTTGAATAACTCCCAAATAGATTTTTAGATTTTTATGACTTCGGGTTTCAAAAATAGCAGTTCGACGTGAAATTTAATGGTGAATCAATATTTAAAAACAGATTTGAGACATCTTTTATGGTTCATCAGATAATGCGTGTTTGGACGTCGTCACGTGCCTGGTAACACGCAGGCGCTTCGGACTTTTTAAAGAAAGAAGGAATTACATCTGATTTCACCGCTCCATAGTGCCAACAATAGATTAAGGTTCAAAAAAAAATTATGGAGTTAACAGATAAAAATAAAGATTTGTACGAATCTAGTTCTTTTAAAGAACATTTTTTCGAAGAAAAACAAGAAATTGAAGAAAATCTAGTAAATACGAATGAGCATACTGAAGAAAGAAATCCATAACAAATTGAATATAGAAATGAGATTAGATCTCAGAGAAAAAATAAAGCTTCCCAAGATATACCAAGAAGTTACAACGCAGAATAAAGCACTTAAAGCATTTTTAAATGGTAAGTTTAATGGGGAGTTATATATAAAACAGCCTTTAAGATTTGTAAAAGACAACTAGAAGCAATCAGGAACATCTTGTCTGTAAACTTAATAAAAGTATCTACGTACGTACCTCCAAAGTACTTAAAAAGTTAAGATAGGGATATGTAAGCCGTTTTATCCAATTTTATGTCTTATGGCTGGAGTAATCATAAAAGTTGAAAAATGCGATTTTCAATTGTCTATAAAGTTCAAAACTATTTAGTTTAAAATAAAGGTGTAATAATTTTTTTGAAATCAGCTTCGCAGGACGAAACTAAAAATTTTAAAAAATACAGTGTTTTATTAAAAAAAAAACATTACTCTCATATGTATCAGTTTCCTGGAGCACCCTGTATAATTAAAATTATTTTAAGGATTCAAAAACAGAAGATTATCCATTCTCAAATGTGGTAAATTATTCAACGAATAATAAAACTCGAAGTCATACCACAATAATTTATAACTGGTAAAGATACAAAACAAATGGAGCTACATGTTTCGGCCAAACAATGGCCATCATGAGGCCTATAATACAAATTACAAAGATTAGATATGCAATAGAACAAAAAATTAATAAAAACTTACAAAATATATTTTTCGCAAATAGAACATAACCAGTTGTACAAAGACATGGTATAAAAAAAATTTGTAAATACAAAAATTGAAAGCTTCAAATAAACATGGAGAATTAAAATTTTGATTTAATTAGTACAAAAATTAAATTAAATATTTGACATTCATATTGCCTTCAAATCATCGTTTAGTACTCTGACAAGATTGGTGACAACGACAGGTCAAGATGGTTTGTTGAGGATGAGTTTGTGTGTGTTGTGTTAAGGTGGATTCATGCAACATCAACTTAATGAATTTTAAACTTATAATATGCTGGTGTTCATGCAGTAATAATTAAACGAAATTAATAAACTAGAGACATGCGCATTACGTTCGATTTTATGTCAAAACTGTCAATCTGTGATTAGAAAACAAAACAAAACGCACGTGTATAAACCATAACCTAAAATTGTTGTTGTTAAATTTATGAAAGAAATAATGAAAACTATTACCAGGAGGAAAAAGCGTGGTAGTGCTGAGGCTGCTAAGTGCATTAGTGATGGGAGTCTCTTGTGCATACAAATATCGGAGAAATAGAAGATATTGCGTTAAACCTTTTCTGAGATTGCGAAGTAAGTACGGACAATTGAAAAACTTTTTCAGTATATGAAATCTAATGATAAAAAGGAATTCTTTGCATATACTAGGATGACGCCTAAGATATTCCAGTTTCTTCTGAACATGGTGTCCATTCTGCTTTTTGAAATTGATGAAGAAAAACGGGAAATATATAAATTACATAAAAGAGTAAAAAAATATACAAAACGTAACCCCTAACCTATAAAAAGAAATCAGCTGTCATCTTTTGAATCTTATGATTCTTTTAGGCGGCAAGCAGATATTTGACAGTTTACAGCATGCGCTATTTTGAGTTATGGAAGAAATTAATTTCTTAGTTTAATGTTGGCCATCTTTCTTAGTTTTAATTTTAATTTTTATTGCTTAGTTTTTTGCATGAATACCCCCATTACATCACATGGTTTTATAATCATAATTTTAGTTTTAAATTAATTTAAGTTTTAATTTATGCTTGTATGAATCCACCTTTAAATTGTTTTCTTTCCCGCGTTCCTCCACGAGTTTTTACAATATTATTCTAGTATTGTGACTAATTCAGAATTAAATGGATTGTGGAGACAAGAGGTCATCCAATTTTTTCAACCAAGAAGTGAAGGAACTAATAAGGCTAGTGAAAATATATAATGACATTTTAAAATCAAAAAGATGTGATGCTGTGACTTGGAGGGAAAAGTAAGAATGCTGGCAGAAATTGTGCCTAGAATTTAACAATAGCAATATCTCGAAAGAACCACGTACCTCTACAGTACTTAAAGCAAAGTGGGAAAAATTTTAAAAAGAACTCCAAGAAAAAATTCGCAGCAGAGAGAGAAAACTTACAAAACAGGGCGAGGGAAAGGGAATTTTTCCAAAATAACAACACAGGATGATGATATTAAAGAGATCATTGGTATTGCTGTTACAGGTTTGTAGAACCTGCTTTGACAGTGATTATATTGACGTACCTCTTGAGCAAGAAGTACTGCAGCACTTTGATAATATCGAAGTAATTGTTGACAATAATAAGGAAGGTGAGCTTATTTGGTATACATTAAAGTGGTTTCTGAAGTTAACTTTATTGTGAGAGAATTAATGAAAACAAGTTTTTTTTCAAAAGAAAATATCTCATTCGAAAATTTCCATACTGGTAACTTCCAAAGATCAGAATTTTCAATAACCCCAATTAAATTCAAGAGACCTCTTCCCAGATCTGTAGGTTTGTAAAATATGATTCTTTATTATTATGAACCATTACTATCATGAAAAATAATTTTAAATTGGACAGAGGCATCAACATCCGAATTTAAATTTTAAAAAACCAAAACATCGAACATTGAGTCAGGTGAGTTAGTTATTACAGCGTATAATCATATATATGGACTTCTATTCTGTATTGATGTGAAAGTTCGTTCTCATGAGAAAGTGGGCAGAGTTCTCTAAAAACCTGAATAGTTTATTCTCTAATTATTCGAGCGCTCACTTCACGCGAAAATTTAGGGAAACTTGCTTCTCTTGGTAAATTGCAAGAGAAGTTAATCAGTTTGTGCATGTCAAATCGTCGCTGTCATTTAATTGGTTGTCTTTTTAGTTTAAGATTTAATTTTGTACTTATTACAAAATAAAGAAATTAATATTGCCGATCTATTAATTATTAATGAGGTAGTAAGAGAACTTTAGGAAGCTGATCAAAAAGAGCTAAAAAATATCCCTTCAATTTATCGAATTTACCATTTATAAAAAGATTTTAAGGTTACTCGATACGTTATTAATCATTAACTTCATTTATGTGAGCTCCACAAAAGTCTGGAATAACAATTAAGGATAAAGTAAATGCATGCTTTACTGTCATCTTTTTTATAATTTTTTGTGTTAATTTCCCACTTAAAAGTAGTTGTAGTTTGTGCATATATCGCGTTAATAGTTTTTTTGTGCTCCCGTTCATTGGATTCGATATCAATTTCAAAACAATTCTCTCTATTCTAAAATGATTTGTTTAGTTACGTCTAGATTGACATTAGATATTTTATGTAGTTATAAGATTTATCTACCTTTTGTGACTCTTCTATTGGTTGAAATATAGGAATAAACATTGGCAACTCTGCGAAGATCATATCACATCACTGCAGGTTCACTGTGATTGTAGAATAGCGTTTTTACATTACCTGAGAAGGGAATGTGATGTGAGCGTATTCCTCTCACTGCAAATGTTCACATTCTCTGAAATTGCAGAATAGCCACCATGGGGACTTGAATTGAAATATGCTTTTTTGGGTGATCAAGGTGAGGTGGCACAAAAAGACCAAAGTCCTAAAAATAATGCATATACTCAAGAAAAGTGGGCTAAGTGGACGCCATCAAAGTTAAAAACCCCATTATCCAAACTACTTACAGGTATGGTCAAAAAAAGCCTTATGCTCAACAATTAATTATAAATTCCTTCCAAATTACCTTCTTGCTCAATAACTTCAGTGAACTTCAGTGAATCATCCAATAGAGAAGCAAAATGAGAGTACCTAATTGCTGCCTACTGCAGTAAACCCTTACGGAATACAGGAGCAACAAGAGGTAGTTAAGTCATTTTTTGACATTGAGTACTATAACAAATAAATCGTAATGCTTCAAACTTTTTTTAAGGGTTTGCTGCAGTAGTCTGGTTCTATTTTTTGAACTCTTAATTTCATTACTAATTTTTCATGAATTCAATAGGGAGAGATGATCAGAGACAAATGAATAAGACTAAACTGACAGAGGATTCCAGCAAAAAATAAAAAGTGTTTCCGAAGCTAAGTTGGATTTTCTCCAATTGCTCATTTATTTGAAATAGAAAAAAAGAAATTGGAGTTGGAAATATTAAAAAAGAAACTTGAAAATAATTAATTTAATTCGTTTGTATTACATGTTTCTTAATCTAAATCCAGCATTATTATTTATCGAAAATAAAATAAAAATGAATATCTCAGACTTTATTTTTTTATCAACAAAGCAAGCCATAACAAAAGATTGCTGTATATTACCAGTATTATTATAATAATCATATACATAAAATTGACCCTTTTATTCAGATAAATTAAAAACAGGCTTAAGTTTCTTAAAAATATGATATATCTAATTTACCAATAATCATCTCAAGTGTTGTCTAGTTAAAATTCCATTTTCTTGAACCGGTCCTTCAATAATATCTTCAACAATGGGCTTGTTATCTTGTGGGTCAGGATTATTCTGAACAAGAGCAATATTATGTAAAACCCCTGTGGCTACTATAATGGATAGAACTGTATTCAGTGTCACTCTTAATTACCAGAATTTCCTGTTTAGAGTTAATGTAAAGTTATATTGCAAACACATACAATTTTTACAATACCAAAATGTTCATACAAAATTTTATAAAAAGAACAGATTTTTATTCTCACCTGTAAATTAAATCCTAATATGGGCGCATTCTACAGCATCAATAACATTAGGAAAGTTGGCTATATTCTGGAATTCTGTTTTTGGTTTCCTCAAGTTCTTCAATATTTCTAGGCATTTTAATATACATGGGTGACAATCTCGCTATTTCCCTTGATATATCACGAACAACACATGATGCAGTGCCAGTGTCAATTCCTCCAAAGTCTGCTGCTAAGTTGGGCATAGTTCTTGTAGCATAAAATCTCAACTTTACCAGGATTTGTATTAATGGAGTGAGAGCATGGTTCCTAAAATGAGATGTTCCATTAGATTACATTGGGTATAATGAGTATGAGGCTCAACTAAAGATAATGTATCTTTTGACATTGTTCTAATTTAAAAAAATACTTACTGCGGCGTATGCCAATTTGTTGAATTAATACCTCGACGGATGCTTTTGAAATCCTGAACCTGTTGATAAATTCTTGTTCTATCCAAATGTTCATTGTGTTGATTCGCGGAAAAAAATTTCGAGGTCTTCTTGGGTTTTCCTCAATATTTATATCATCTCAATCTTCTTCATCATCAAATATTATATCTTCAAATATTTCCAATATATCCATATTAAAAATATAATTATACTCTATTCCAATTCTGTTTGCAATTGAGTTGGCTGTGATTTGTTTTTATCAAGTTTAACATGCTGATCTTTTAACAAAGTAGGTACAATGATTTGTGTCATATTTTAAAATTTCTTATTTGACAACTACTTTACAATTATCTTGCCAAATATACAATGAATATCGGAAAGATTGTCATTCAGCAGAATGCATGTACATAGAAAGAGTATCTAAGTGTTTTGGGGTAAAATCTGATACACATGTTAATTTTTTTTCTGTTTTAGGTGGGTTCATGGACTGTACGGACTATTATACAAGAAAAAGACAATACGTTCCAATGTCACAAAAAAAGGAAAACTGACATACCAACAACTTTTGAAAAATACATGAATATGAATGACGTTCAACGACAAATTCAAATGTACGATGCAAATAACGAATTTTTTACTCTTGACAAACTTTTAAGCGATGTTAAGGAAAATGTCGGATATAAGGAAAGGCGTACATCTTTGTTTCGGCTTTTTAAATCTATCCTATAAGAAAATTATTGGGCGAAAAATTTTAACTGAACAAAAACGCATTGTTTCTGAAAAAAATTCCTAATTAAATTTATGGAATTAAAAGCAGGCAGTAATTTGGGATTTTTGAACGGATGTGACTTTTTATTAGAGTCTTTAAATAATGACCGAGATTACCACAGGACAATGAATGGTGACCTATTTAAAAAGTGGGTGGTTCATCAACTACTTCCTGCTTTGTCCAACATACAAGAAAAATGTGTAGTGGTTATGGACGACGCTCCATATCATTCGGAGCGTTTAGATAAACCACCATCATTTTCTTGCAAAAAATTGGTATTGCAGAAATGGTTGACTGACCGCAACATAACTTTTGATAGTAAAATGACGAAAAAACAACTCAACGACTTAATCAAACCTTTTCGACATGAAATAAAGAAATACAATATAGACGAAATTTTGAAAGAGCATGGCTATCAAGTTCTTAGAATCATTGTCAATATAATCCTAATGAATTGGCATGGGGGTTTTGTAAGGACTATTATAATAAAAACATAAGTTATGTCCACTCTTTCAAAATGTACATCAGACATGTGGAAAATTTTTTGTGGACACACCGAATCACTAATACTGACTGACTGGACAAAATACATGGGAAACTGTACTTTTCAAAATATGCCACCTGTTATTATTTCGCTCAGGGAATCAGATTCAGATGACCCCTATAATATGGATAACGACTCGAATAATTCTGATTCTGAAAGTGAAATAATGGAGGTGGAATAGTGAGGGTGAGGGTGGGCAAGTATAAGTATTACATATATCTTCAAATATGCAATGTAAACTGCTCATTAAGTTAAGTCCGCCTATTTTCAAATTTGGGCCTTTCTCTGCTAATTACCTTAAGGATGTAAATAAGGCCCTATGAAGACCACTTCAAATTCCAATCTAACCCATAGTTTTTCCAAGTTTCCAGTTTTCGCACGTTTTCAGTTACGTGCCTTATTAAACATTCCTAGTTCCCTGACTTATTAAATTTACAAAATACTTTGTATTTTTCTAAATAAAATAAATAATAATATGTGTTCTTGCATTTGATTCTTTAGTTTAGTTTAATATAAAAGCAAATGAATAATTTTATCTAAAAAATTTAGTTCATTTAAAGAATTTCATAAATTGACTTATCTTTCAGTAATAGTGGCAACGCAGCCTGCGTGAACATGTCAAAATACTTAACCTCAAATTTTTACATGCGGGGACAGTTATACATATGGAAAACTTTTTTATTATTAATTTTACGAAAAAAAGTTATTCCTTATAAAAAGTTCTGCTTAGTCCAAAACCTAAAATGCAACCATCAGACATTAATTTTTTTAAGCCGAATACGAGGTTTGTCAAAAAATATGAATTTTACTCAAGAGTAAAGTACCTTTAAATTTGACAACATCGAAAAATGTTATTCGAAAAAGTTGATCAGAACTAAAAACTAAGTTCAAATATGCAATTACATTTATTTACATTGAAAAAATGTATTTATTTTTGAAATGTATTTCTGGGTACAATAAATGTTCATTCAAAATAGAACAAATATTAAACAAGCACAAAACCTATTTTTTTAAAGTAAATGGATGTAATTGCATATTTGAACTTAGTTTTTAGTTCTGATCAACTTTTTTGAATAACATTTTTCGATGTTGTCAAATTTAAAGGTACTTTACTCTTGAGTAAAATTCATATTTTTTGACAAACCTCGTATTGGGCTTAAAAAAATAATATCTGATGGTTGCAAGTTTTGGACTAAGCAACACTTTTTATAAAGAATAACTTCTTTTCGTAAAATTAATAATAAAAAAGTTTTCCATATGGTGTGAACTTAAGTATATAGGGCGAAATTTAGCATCCTAACACCGCCAACTGAGTTGCAAAAAGAATTGGAATAGAGTATATATGTTTAAAAAATCGTGTCTAAAGTTAAGACAAGACAATAACAAATATTTTATAGAAGTTATAGTTTATAATATAGGAAGTGCATCAGCCAGTAGTATTTCAGTTTTCTTTCAATCCGCGCATGAGCTTGAAGTTTAACTAGCCCTCCATCCACCAGATGATAGTTAAACTCGGACTGTTAGTCACAGACACCTATACAACGACCTTTATTCATTAATCCAAAGTTTAACTAACACTTGAAGTTTAAACTGAACCTATACAAGTGGCCCTGACGGATCAAGTTGGACAATGCATGACGTAACGGCAGAGGATGGTTAAACAAACTCTAGCACCTTTATTCCTTAAATTTTTTCATTTTCGTTTCACATCGTCTATCATTTCAGATTAAATAGTCACTTGAGTTGTCATTTGTCATTATTCAGTTAGTTGCCGCATGGTGAAAGTGAAAGCAATCTGTTAAATTAAATTTGTTTAATTACTGCGGACCGCCCACACTTTACCTTTGATGAAGTAGGGCAAACCGTAGTATTGAAATTTTAAGTTCAATAATATCTTCGGTTGACTGTTTAGAGAAACGGATATGCGCTATTAATTTTTGGTCATTCCAGTAATCTAAAGTCTATATTCTAATCCTAAAAACCCTAGGTTAGAGGTGCCTCAAATATTTGAATAGGAAGTCGTCAAAAATTTAAAATAAACTTCTCACTTCTTCCATAATTAATTTTTAAATGTTTTGGATAATGTATTATATGTATACTTTATTAATTTTTAAATATCCAATAAAAAATGGTGCAAAATAATTTTTGACCATAGACCAAATGGTGGGGCAAGGTTAACTCACACCCTGATTTATAAAACGCTGTATCACTCACCGGTCACCGGGTTAACTTTTGGGGCAGGGATAACCCGAACTTATAAAACCGGGCATTTGTTTTGTATCTTCACTAGTGTTTTATTATTCAATATTTTTAGATTGTGGTATTTTCTGATATAAATTTCGCTGTGAAAGAGACTTTAAATAAGTTTAGTTTTAGCTTTACAGACTGAGGCGCTATCGGGAGCTCACCCTATATAATGTAACAAAAATCTGATGTGGCCAGCACATGACCTCTCGCCATTTTTGAATCAAAAATTTACAGGTTTTCACAAAAAAGTATGAAAAAAAATTATTTTTTTGTAAATCTGGCAACAATGGCAAAAGTTTCGAAAATTTTAATGAAATGAAAATAAACTATAGGGTATACAAAATATATGTGTAAAACTCTATTGCCGTTTTGTATAATAATGGCGTCATCACCCATAGCAACTGCCACTTCCGGTTGTGCGATTGGCACCAAAATCTAATCAGATCTAATCTAGGGTATCAGAATTCTGTATGCAAAATTTCAAATTTTTTTTATTCAGTAGTTTTTGAGTTATCGTTACTACAACATCCATCCAAACACACACACTAACACACACACACACACACACACACACACACACACACACACACACACACACACACACACACACACACACACACACACACTAACACACACACACACACACACAGTCATCATCACGAAAATATTAAAATCGTATTCTAGGGACCCTAAAACGTGTTTATCCATTGAAAACTCACTACCCAATTTTTAGCATGATTCCTATACCTCTCTTATCTGAACGGCGAGAGGTAAAAATACTTGGGATGCTACGATTTGATGTTGACTCTTCCCATAGACAGACAAAAAACTAATAACTATATACAAATGTATCAAATTAGTAGTGGTGGGATTAAGCAATGCTCATAGTCATTTTGGTAACTAATAGCCAATATGGATTTTACTATTTATTACTTATAAGCTCAGCAATTATATTTAATATTAATTTGTATTTAAAACTTGTAAAAGAAATTATTATTCGGTTAATAGAAAGGTACTGTTAACTAAACAGATTTTTCTCCGTGTGACGCCTCTTTTGTTAAAAAAAGATAAGATCGAGTTGAAATAGAAACACGAATCTAATGTATTTCAGTTTCAATTAAAATTTTCAACATATACAATATAGTTCGTCCAAATATAAATGGCCATCGGAAGTAACTATTCCATTGTTACAATCATCCAAGGATATTATAGGTCATTTATCTTTTGACGAAGTAAGACAAATTAGTGAGCGATGTCGAGAGGTCATCGCAACAAGCCATGAACAAGGCCTGCTAATGCATTCCAATTACTCGGAATCGAGGTTAGGCTAGTTTGGGCGGGAAATTTGCATATGTATGACGTAATACTGATTTTATTTTAACTTTAACAATAATTTTTTTTGATTTTTACGGAATATTTAACATTCTAAGAAAATTTTAAAAATATACAAATTTACGTTATACTTTTATATAAGGTTAAATACCCCATTTAAGATGTTACATAATAAAAAACATGTATTGCAATCCAACTTAATTGCACCACTGCTAAAGGTTAACAGTTTTAAATTAGACTAGCTATAGTCGTTGTTAAATTAAATGGCATAATCAATAATCGTACTTCAAAAATATTTATTCCTTATTAGAAAGAGAATGATATATTATACACAATCTTATTATTCCAGGATGGGAAGCTTGGCTAAGAATAATCTCTTCTATCATGGTTTATATATTATTTTTTCCACTACTAGAACATTTAATCATTTTCACGATGATTTGACATTTTCTTATAACTTTTCATTTTTTTTCTCCCAATATTTCCTTTGTCGTTTCATTTTTCTCTCCTATAGCTCAAACTGGGAGAGAAATTTACCTTCTTGACTCAACTAATACTAGTAGTGGAAAAATATATTTATCACACCTTTAATCTGAAAGAAAACTATAATTTAACATTTAAAATAAACACAGAACAGTTATTTTATCTCAAAGGAAACTATTACACTACGAAATTAAAAAAAAATCACCATAAAATTTCAGGTCAGTAATTTTAGTTCGGGAAACAAAATGAATGAAATGTCCACGGAAATACAAAGACCACCAGAAGAGTAAAGAGAGTACAGAGAAGAAAATCAAAGAGAAAAGAAAATCAAAAACTAATTGAGGATAATACCAAAATGAAGGAAACAATAATAGAGATGGATAATACACCGGAAATATTAAAAAACGAAAAAACAAAAAACAATGTTGTTATACACGGTCTACGAATAGATACAGATAACCCGAAGGAACTAAAAAACGCAATGGAAAACTTCCTGGAAAAGGAATTGCATATAAAGATCGTAGTAGAAATTGCATTAAAGTTAGGAGAAAGACCGTGCCTAGTAATACTAATGAACCAAGAAGAAAAGAAAAACGTAATGTAAACAAAAAAAATTAACATTAATAATTTATCTAGGATTACCTGTTGCAAAGATACAGAGGAATACAAAAAAATTAAAGAGAGGGTAAAATAAAAAGAGATAACGGGAAAAATGTTAAAATTCGGTTAAGGAGACAGAAAAATGGAGATGGAATATGGAGAAAGAGATGCTAGAAAAAAGACAACAAAAATTCAGACCAGGCAATGAAAATGGAAACGAATACACATATAAAGAGCAAAAAAAGGAAGAAATAATAAATATAGAAAAATGAAATGTAAGAAGCACGTATAGATGAATTTATAACAGGAATAGAAAACTACATATACATTTTGCCGTTACTCTTTTTTTGAATTCAGCATAGTTTCGCCGCTAGAGGTCGTGAAAGAAATATATACAGAATTTTGCGCCTTTTTTAGATTTTGAGCCTTTTTTAAGATTTTGAGCAACAATTGTGGATTTTTATAAAAAAATTACAGGAAATCGAAATTGTGGAACATAACTAAAAAGGTTTTTTTCCGAGTTGCGCATAGTTTAACACCTAGTTTTTATTTTAATTTTTGAATAATTTTTTTCTTATTGAATCAGTTTTTTTTAGTTAAATTTAATAATAATATTAAAAATTAAAAAGAAACACTGTTAAATTTGTAACAAAAAAATTTATAATAGACTCATCCAGTAACTTTATTTTATATTTTTATTTTATAATTTTGGCCTACCATAACACATTGCAACTGGTCCAGCCCTTCTGAGAGTTTGAATATCGGGGCTATAGTGGCTTGTGGCGTGGCCCAATTAAAACAGATTATATTTGGCTATGTTGTCATATCGATAAAACTGGCAACTCACGTTCTGATTTTTGTTATGATTAAAGGAAGGAAGGAAGGAAGTATGTCAAATGTTTTTAGAAACGAACAAAGCTACAATCTTGGCAATGCTGTAGAAAGTAAAACGTTAATTATTGGTCAAGAAGCAGCGCCACTTTCAAAATATATTAATTACTTTTTATTGTTTTTTATTAATATATGAATATTATAAGAACAATGAAAATCAACATAGGCAATTGGGTTCTTTAAGCTATTCATTCATTAATATAAAACCTATAAATTCGTTGCTACTGGATAAGTCCATTGTAATTTTTTTCAAAATTTTATTACAAAAATTGTGGAATTTTAAAAAAATGGCTGAAATTTTATTATGATTTTACACTAAATTGAATAACTTTTCAAATATAAAAGATATTAAAATTTGATTTGTACCATTCGAAAGAGAATATTAAACTTTAAATTTATAATGTCTTTTAGTTTCTTCTAAATAAGAATTGTCATTAGTGTTGAACTAGTTTTCAATACAATTTATATTGTGCTATCATATATGTGTGCGTCTAAAATGTTTTTGTTTATATATGTTGATTTTCGATATAAAATATCTGTCAATAAAAATATACATCAGAAAACCTCTCTTTCATAGAAATTGTACAATTTACAATTATATTCAATAGGTTATGGGCCTAGCTGCTTTTGAAGAAAGTAGGAGGAAATTGCATATATTTGTTTAAAAAAAAATTAAAATGGCTCAAAGTGAATTTAGTCACAGAATAGTTCCGCGTGTATGAAAAACCAGAAAATACTGAAGGAAATGCCAGAGGACTGCAACAATGGGAAAAAAATAATCAAGCTATGGTTATATTTTATCTTCTATAAATGAAAATCTTATTTGGTTAATTGTGAAACTGCCGGAGAAATGTAGAAGAAATTAATTACTATTCATGAGCAGAAAACTGAAGTTTCAAAACATATAGTTTATCAAAAATTTTATGAATTGAAAATGAATCCTAAACATAAGCTAACTACATTTATTTCTGAAGTAGAAATTTTAATTAAGCAACTATATGAATGAAAATATATCAGATATTGCGGTCATATAAAAAATTAGCAATAGTTTACCCTCAAAATTTTCAATACTGGTGACTGCCTGGGATTCAGTAGATCCATCAAAACAAACCTTAACAGATCTGGTTGCTAGACTTTTAAAAGAAGAATAAAAGTTATCTACTGATGAAACAAAGGATGCTAATTTAGCACTACAATTACAAACAATGAATTTAAATAAAGAAGATAAAAAGAAAAGAATCCATACTTTAAAACAAAAAACGAAGTGTGGATATTGCAAGCAGGTTGGCCACTGGTAGAAAGAATACAGAAAGAGGCTATCTAAGAATAAAGAAAAATATGATAATTCAAATTCTTATTGTCATTCTATTAATAGTAATGAAAATGCAAATGCTTTGATATGTAGTGCAGAATTTTTCAAAAATGTAGGTGATGAAGATGCAGATTTATGGTTAGCCGATTCTGGTGTTAGTGTTCACATGTCTAGATTGGTTTAAAAGTTTACAACCAATTAATAAAGATATTTCTGTCCGTACTGCAAATAATGAATATCTTAAAGCTTATGCTGTAGGTGATATTGAAGCTAAGGCATATGTTAGTGGTAAATGGCAAAATAAAGTTATCAAAGATGTTTTATATATTCCAAATATTAAGCGAAATCTTTTATCTGTTGGACTTATAACTGACGAAGGTTATACCATGATAGCTCATAAAGATCGTTGCGAATTTTTTGATGCTAAGGGAGATATATCATATATTGGAATTCGAAATGGAAATATGTTTAAAATGTTATTAAAAGTTGATACTATTGAATGCAGTTCTACCTCTATCAATCACTTGAAATTGTGGCATGAACGATTAGGTCACATTAACAAACAATGTGTAAAGAAGACCATTATAAATAAGGCAGTGAAAGGGGCTTTTCTAGAAGATGATTCTGATTTCTTTTGTGAAGCTTGTCAATTTGGAAAGCAGAATCGTAGAAGTTTTATCCACACCAGAGACATAAGATTAGAAAATAAAGGCGAACTTATTCATGCTGATGTGTGTGGCCCTTCTAACATTGAATTTCCTAGTGGATCCAAATATTTCTTGGTATTCAAAGATCATGCTACTGGTTACAGAATGACATACTTTATGCCTCATAAGTCAGAAGTTTATGAAAATTTTATAGAATTTGAAGCTGTGATAAGAAGACAAACTGGTAATATGATAAAAGTATTAAAATGTGACATTGGAAAATAATTTATAAATGAAAAAATGCAGTCATTTTGTAGACAGAGAGGAATAATTTGTGAAACATCAGCTCCATATGCACATGAACAAAATGGGACGGCAGAACATGAAATTAAAACTCTGTGCGAGAGTGCCCGTTCTATGCTTTATAAAAAGGTATCCCATTACAGTTGTTGTCAGAAGCAATAAACACTTCTGTATACATTTTGAATAGAACTATATGTAAAAGAGATTCTGATTGTACACCATATGAGAAATGGTTTGGAAGAAAACCTTCTAGACAACATTGTAAGGTCGAAACTCACCTATCAGCACAGCAACTGACAAGCAACAGATCACCACCGGCGAATTGTCAACTCGACGTTATGTTGTAATAGTCCAGTCTGTAGGGAGAAATATGGGTCTTTTACGACGTAAATTTGCTACAGGATGAAAAGTACACTAAGTTGTAGGCAGAGATAAAACTAGCATGCCTATATACTTTTACACACGAAAAAAACTTGCATAAACAAATTAGGAAGGTCCAAAGTTAGTGAAAACATGTTTTTCGCTTCTACAAGCAACAATACTAATTTTAGAGAAATAAGTCTTCAATACTTTTTTTTCGGCATTAACAATACCTTTAATTTGATCCATTCCGCGATTTATTTCGTCAATTAGTTTATTAAAAAATAGCGAAAAACCGTCAAAAATGTCGTTTTTTTGCAATAATGATAATTATTACAAAAAAAGTTTTTTTCATATTATTATTGCTTTAAAAGCAAGGTTTTTTGATTCTGAAT
The DNA here is from genome assembly GCA_963243735.1 of Neocrepidodera transversa. NCBI lineage: Eukaryota > Metazoa > Arthropoda > Insecta > Coleoptera > Chrysomelidae > Neocrepidodera > Neocrepidodera transversa. Next base: position 39,401,307 of record OY725336.1, read on the forward strand.
CAAACAAGCCATTGCAAGACTGAATTGGTTAATTTGTTGCTGAGATATTTGATATTGTTTATCCCAACACCGTAAATGTTTATTGCTCTAACCTTTTTTTCTTCTTATTCTCTTCATTGAGACTTATATTTTTAAGATCTTTTTGAACCAAATAAAAAAAGTAACATTTAACCCTTTCTTTATTGCCTTAAAAAGAGGGTACTTTTTTTGTTATAAACAATTAGAGCTGGTGCGCGCCCTGTACATCGTATCATTTTTTAACTTACAAATACCAAAAGCTGATTTCAAAACGAAAAATTTGAAAACAAAAAGAATACCCCACGACCAATAGGGACCGAGTTAACAATTTTTTTAAAAAAAATCACAGTTACATTGTTTATAACTATTTAGAAATAAATTTTACGGCATTCGATAGTCAAGTACTTATATTTTTGGAAGTGTATATTTAAAATTTAAAAAAATTGTTTTTAATTACTTAAAACATTGTGTGAATTCGTCGATTTTCTCGCGCGGTAGTCAAAAACTGATCTCGAGAATTTAAATCGGCGAAGTGCGGAGAAAATAGCTATATCTCGGAACTTTTATATCGGATTTAGGCCTTTTTACCTCTCGCCCTTCAGATAAGAGAGGTATAGGAATCATGCTAAAAATTGGGTAGTGAGTTTTCAATGGATAAACACGTTTTAGGGTCCCTAGAATACGATTTTAATATTTTCGCGATGATGTCTCTGTGTGTGTGTGTTAGTGTGTGTGTGTGTGTGTGTGTGTGTGTGTGTGTGTGTGTGTGTGTGTGTGTGTGTTAGTGTGTGTGTGTGTGTTTGGATGGATGTTGTAGTAACGATAACTCAAAAACTACTGATTAAAAAAATTTGAAATTTTGCACACAGGATTCTGATACCCTAGATTAGATCTGATTAGATTTTGGTGCCAATCGCAGAACCGGAAGTGGCAGTTGCTATGGGTGATGACTCCATTATTATACAAAACGGCAATAAAGTTTCACACATATATTTTGTATACCCTATAGTTTATTTTCATCTCATTAAAATTTTCTAAACTTTTGGCATTGTTGCCAGATTTACAAAAAAATTATTTTTTTCATACTTTTTTGTGTCAACCTGTAAATTTTTGATTCAAAAATGGCGAGAGGTCATGTGCTGGACACATCAGATTTTTTTAATTTGGGGTAACACGGAAAGTTATGAACAATGGTATTATGTTTGTAAATGATAATAAAAAGTCATAAGAATTATAAAAAAAATATTAAGTGCGAATTTTACAATTTTTTATCTCAGTAAATAAGAATTTTAAGGGAAATTCGCAGGAGTACAAAAAGTTCTATTTTTTATCGAAAAATAACTGATTTTATCAAATCGATCGAAAGAAATTTTTTTCATTTTTTTTTATAAAATACTATTTTATAATTTAATTTGCATTTTGAAATTGCAGGTCATCCAATATTCTCCGTTGCGATATTTTTCCTGTCGAATTAGCTTGACCAAAAATAACTCAATTTTTTCAAATCCATCGGAGAAAATTTTTTTCATTTTTTGGCCAGTTTTTGTCTCTCTGCAGTTTTACTTAATGAACAATAACAAAATAAATCTTCAACGTTCGTTTGAAGAGCGGTAAAAGGGCACAAAAAGATTTTAGGCAAGCGCACTAATCAGATAGTGAAAAAAATCGCAACGGAGAATATTGGATAACTTGCAATTTCAAAATGCATATAAAATTAAAAGATATTATTTTATCAAAAAAAATCGGTTCTGTCGCCCCAAAACTTTCCCGACGAGTATCCAGAGACGAATACTTTTTCATATATTTAATGTTAAAGTTTTAAATTTTGCTATTTTTTTATTTTTGGCAGGTGACAGTTGAAGAAAAAATTTTGACTGTTCTGAATAGAGTTTTTCAAAGGCTTTCGAATGACATAATCTCAAGTTAAATTCCGTGACATATTGCTTCTGTCATTTTTTGCCAGTGACACTTCCGTTTGACAGATGTCGTACAAAAACTAATGGGTTCTTCCGATGGATAAAGGAAACCCATATTTTAGCTGAATTAAATTAAGCGTGTGGCTTATATCGTGGAAGAATACACACAGACAGACAGACAGGCAGATAGACAGGCAGATAGACAGGCAGATAGACAGGCAGACCTGAAAATGGATATTTCCATTTTCATCTCGAAATTTTTTTTTGCACGTTCACTTTTCCCTACTCGGAGGTGGGTCGGGAAAGTAAAATAAAAAAAAATTTCTTCCGATCGCTTTGAAAAAATTCACAGTTATTTTTCGACCAAAAGCAGGACTTTTTGTACTCTTGTCAATTTCCATTTAAATGCTTATTTACTGAGATAAAAAATAGTAAATTTCAAACTTAATAATTTTTTATATTTTTTATTACCATTAAAAAAAATAATGCCATTGTCGATAACTTTCCGTCTTACCCCAGATTAAAAAAAAGACCAAAATCCGATATAAAGGTTCCGAGATATAACTATTTTCTCCGCACTTCGCCGATTTAAATTCTCGAGATCAGTTTTTGACTACCGCGCGAGAAAATCGACGAATTTACACAATGTTTTAAGTAATTAAAAACAATTTTTTTAAATTTTAAATATACACTTCCAAAAATATAAGTACTTGACTATCGAATTCCGTAAAATTTATTTCTTAATAGTTATAAACAATGTAACTGTGATTTTTTTTTAAAAAAATGTTAATTCGGTCCCTATTGGTCGTGGGGTATTCTTTTTGTTTTCAAATTTTTCGTTTTGAAATCAGCTTTTGGTATTTGTAAGTTAAAAAATGATACGATGTACAGGGCGCGCACCAGCTCTAATTGTTTATAACAAAAAAAGTATCCTCTTTTTAAAGCAATAAAGAAAGGGTTAAATGTTACTTTTTTTATTTGGTTCAAAAAAATCTTAAAAATATAAGTGTCAGTGAGGAGAATGAGTCCTTATAGAAGTTAAAATGTTCATAGAAAAAAAAGTTAGAGCAATAAACATTTACGGTGTTGGGATAAACAATATCAAATATCTCAGCAATAAATTAACCAATTCAGTCTTGCAATGGCTTGTTTGATTCAGAATCAAAAAACCTTGCTTTTAAAGCAATAATAATATGAAAAAAACTTTTTTTGTAATAATTATTATCATTGCAAAAAAACGACATTTTTGACGGTTTTTCGCTATTTTTTAATAAACTAACGGACGAAATAAATCGCGGAATGGATCAAATTAAAGGTATTGTTAATGCCGAAAAAAAAGTATTGAACACTTATTTCGCTAAAATCAGTATTGTTGCTTGTAGAAGCGAAAAACATGTTTTCACTAACTTTGGACCTTCCTAATTTGTTTATGCAAGTTTTTTTCGTGTGTAAAAGTATATAGGCACGCTAGTTTTATCTCTGCCTACAACTTAGTATACTTTTCATCCTGTAGCAAATTTACGTCATGAAATTTCCCTACATCCTGGACTATAATTACATATAACACTTCGGCATCGACACGGCAACAAAACAGCACCGCCAAAAAAATTTAGTTTGTTGTGAGAAATATAAGAAGTGCATAAAAAATAGTGAAAAATAAAAAAAGAGTATCGAAAGAGAAAAAAATAAAGTAAGGAATTTAGTTCCTAACAGGGGTCTCCCCCGACCGTATAATTTTGTTTTTAATGACATACTTACTCATCTTTACTACATCTCTCTAGTTATCACTTAAATATCATATAAATAATGGTAATTTCGAACTGCTTTGAAAAATTTTTCTCCATTGATCTTCCAACAGATGCTACAAAGTAAACTGAAAATACTGAACTAATTAAAAATACCAAAAATAGTGAAAAGTATCCTCGGCGTCGGTGTTTATGATGATTTTCAAATGCTATGCTGATAAGTGAGTTTATACTTTCGGCGAGACAGCATCACATCGCAAGCACGTCGCCCGCAAAATATTCTCTGGGAGAAATGTAAACCCGTTGAGGCGTCTTTGCGCCGTGTCGAGGCCGTGACGGTGTCGTTAGGTGAGAGCGCGTATACCTAAAAACACATAAGAAATAAAATATTCTCGTCATGATCCGTTGCTGTTCCCGTGCTGTGCTGATAGGTGAGTTTCGACCTTTAAGGATTTTTGGATGTCCAGCATACATGCACACTCCTAAAGAATTGAGGAAGAAATAGGAACCTAGAAGCCAGAAAATGGCCTTTGTAGGATATCAAAAAGAATCCCCCCTGGGACATTGAAAAGAAAAAGATATATATTAGTGCAAATGTTACTTTCGATTAAGAAAATCAAATTTGCCAAAAGGGAACACACGAAACAGTTAACTTAAAGATATTTTTTGGAAATGAAGAAAATGAACAAGAAGTAAATATACGCCAAGAAGTCGCAGAAGAAGACATTTGCACGGAAAACAGTAGTAATGAGGAACGTTTATCTTCTGAAGTAGAAGAAAACGGTACATCTAGAACATATAATTTAAGAGATAGAAGCAAAATTACCCGACCTGATCATTATGTTGCAATGGCCGTAAATATTGAAGCTCCAGCTACTTATGAAGACGTTATACCAACTGAAAATTCTGAAAAATGGTATGTGGCAATAGAAGACGAAACAAACTCGTTAAAAAAATGATACTTGGACTCTTGTAGATTATCCAGAAAACGCCAGTTTGGTTGACTGCAAATGGATATATAGAATAAAAACGGATATAACTGGAAATGAAAAATATAAAGCAAGACTTGTAGCACGAGGATTTTCACAGAACTATAGTACATATTACCATGAAACTCTTGCACCGGTAGTAAGATATGAGTCAGTTCGTATACTCCTTGCTACAGCTGCACAAGAAGATTTAGAACTGGCTCAATTCGATATAAAAACAGTTTTTATGTATGAAGAACAACAAGAAACCATATTTATGAGATAACCGCAAGGTTTTGAAGAATATAATAAAGTATGCAGGCTTAATCGAAGTTTGTATGGACTGAAGCAGTCTCCACGTTTGTGTTTATGTTGGCAATATTATTGGTGCTAAAATTTATCTAGATCTATATGTAGATGATGGGCTAATTTTGACAAAGTCAAAAGAAGCTGTCACAGAAATTTTAAAAATGTTAAAAAAGGATTTTGAAATTACAAGTAGTGTTAATACAAAATGTTATGTGGGCATGGATATTAATGGAATAATAAAAATGTCACAAGAAAATTGTATAGATAAAGTTTTAAAGAAATTTAAGATGGCTAATTGCTCATATTCTGCAATTCCAGCTGATCCTTGATTGAAATTTAAAAATAATTCAGAGGATGATAAGGTAAGAATATTCCTTATCGAGAAGTAATAGGGAGTTTATTATTTTTAGCTACAAATACAAGACCAGATATAGCTTTTATTGTAAGCTATCTCAGCCAGTTTTTAAATAATTATGGAAGTGAACATTGGACTGCAGTAAAAAAGGTATTGAGGTATCTCAATGGAACTAAGAATTATAAAATAGTCTCCAAAAAGGTGGAAGGTACTCCAATCAAATTCAATTTAACTGGGTAAACTGATGCTGATTATGCAGGTGATACTGAATCCAAAAAATCAAGTTCTGGTTACATATTTTTAATAAATAATTCACCAATATCATGGTGTTCCCAGCGTCAAGAAGTTGTTGCACTTTCAACAACAGAATCAGAATATATAGCTCTATCTTTTGGATGTAGAGAAGCAGTTTGGTTAAGAAATTTTTTTAAAGAGTTGGAAGTTTTTCAAAATTCTACAGTCGACATTAGAGTTGATAATCAAAGTGCTATTAAATTAGCTAATAATCCACAGTTTCACAAACGAACAAAACACATTGATGTCAAATTTCATTTGGTACGTGAATTGATTGAAAAAGAATAAATCATAATTACATATGTGGAATCGAAAATGCAGTTAGCTGATATGTTTACAAAAGCCTTGCCAAAAGAGAAGCTACGCTTTTTATTTAAAAATTTTGATATTTTTGAATTTTAATGAAATAGAGGAGGTGTTGAACTAGTTTTCATTAAAATTTATATTGTGCTATCATATATGTGTGCATCTAAAATGCTTTTGTTTATATATGTTGATTTTAGATATAAAATAGTTGTCAATAAAAATATACGTCAGAAACCTCTCTTTCATAGAAATTGTACAATTTACAATTATATTCAATAATTAGTATAGCTAAAATAAACAATTTTTTGTGGTTTCGGTTTATCAAAAAGTATAAAACAAATAAAAAAGTTAATACACTATCCAAAAGGGATCAAATCGTAATATATGTGTGAATTATTTCACAATTTTGGAGTAATATTTGAAATTGAGTTTGTTTAACCATCCTTTGCCGTTACGTCATAATCGGTGACGTTTTCTGCTGTTTTACGTTTGTCGTATATTATTTGAATGTTATTTTACACTTAACCTCAAAATTAAAATATAACTAATGACATATGTTAAGGATTGCTTTCAATCACCCATGTTAAGGTGTGTTTGTATTAATAAATTGGTAATGCCGAAAATTGTATTTTGCTTTATGGGTTGCGTACCTTTTTACATAATTGTAATTTTTTTTAACTTGATACCTCCGTTTTTTTTAACCGATTTGTTTAAAATTTCTAGTTTTAGGACATTTAACGTCCCTTAGCATTATTTTTGACTAAATTAAAAAAAATATGGATGATCTAATCTTGATTAAACGGCGAATTAGATAATATATATTAAAAAGTTATTATACGATTATATTTTTGGGGTGAACCCAAAGTTTATTTAAAATTAGATAGAATAACTACTTATTTTTGTAAAAATTGTATAGTAATTATTGTCTGTGTCATTGTGAGAAATACTTTCGTAAGTATTCCTAAAAATTGAAAAAAAACACATGTATTGGAGAAAACAGGCAATAAATAAATTTATTTATGAAAAACTCCCAATACAAATAGGAAAAAATAGTATCTTTTGCACTCTGACTATACCATCTCTATCGAATTATACTGGCAGTCATAGGGTGGAAGACGTAAAACCCATGACCATGTTTTTGGGCTAGTTCATCCATTCTGAATAAAATAAAGAATCATTAAAATTGGCAAACATATGAAATATTTTAAAAACATGTTCAGAAAATATCCCATCTATATCTTTTTTCTGGTAAGTGCCTTTTTATTACATCCCACAGTTGATCTTTCATAGCAAATTTTGGATAGTGAATTTGCTTCTCCTCGAGCCACTACACCACTGATTGCTTCGTCCAACTTTGATTTCGAATTTTCTCGACAAGGCCGAAATGATACGATGTATTGTCCATGATTATCAATGAAGGCTCAGACAAGTTTGGCAATAGTTGTTCAGTAAACCATTTTTCAAAATTTGTGCAATTCATTAAATCATGATAATCGCACGACTTGAAAACAAGACTGGTATTTTCCACAAAACCTTCCCCGGAACCTGCATCTAGGACAATATATCGAACACCTTCTCCAGTTTTTTTTCTTGTAGTTTTTAAAGACTCTTGTCAGCTTTTTCTAAATGCTCCTTTACTGAAAATCCAGGTTTCATCTAAGACTACTGGTTTCAATGAAAAATGGTCATTTTGATTTTTTGTATACTCCGGCAAAAAATGTATTCTTTTTTACCTAACTGCAGATTGCTCCATTAGATATTTTCGATTTGATATTGCGAATTTCCTCCACTTAAATTTCAGTTTGGCCAAAGCACCGGCCAAGGAACTTAAGGATATCTCAACTCCGTTAATATCTTTTTCTTGTAGGGATCTAATTTTGACGTGTTCTCCTGTTGAAATAAAATAAATAGGTTGAAGCTTGAAAATTGCAAAATAAAAAGTGAATATGCACCTATCTGCAGAATACATCGCATATACTCGTGTTCTTATTGCATATTGATGTATGGTAAAAATGGAAGATCCTCGAGCAGAAACATGTCCAGCATGAACTTTGATTTTGTATTCTTTATCTGTTTCTATTCCACTAGTAACTATTTTTTGAACGGTTCTAATAGATATGTAGAGCATCAGCAACACGCTATAAAATTTAATAAAATCAAATCAATAAATATTTACATTTTGCATAATATAGGTAGATACTTACGTTGTAGACTGCATTTAATGGTAAAAGCATCTCTTTCTCTTGAAAAGTAATTAATCAACTTCAAAATTAAAGTTTGCTCTTTCTCATTATACTGGGAAGGAATTTTGACAATGAAAAATTAGGCGAAAATAATCAAAAATACTCAAAAAATCAAAATTTGACAACTTAACTGTCAACAGTAATAAATAATGTACATTAGTTAAGAAATACGTTAATGACGTCATAATTCCGTCTCATCCATTTCATGATGGAGAGACCGAGATGGATAATGTATGACGCAACGGCAAAGGATGGTTAAACAAACTCTAGCTATAGTCAAAAATCTTAAAAGAAAAAAAAAATATCTTCTTCGGCCTGAAAAGTGCCTCTTACCGGCTAAGTATACAATGTACTATTACAGGTGCTTAATAGGTAAAAGGCCATAGTAGCTAGAAGAAGAAAGAGACATTTATTGACAGTGATCTGTCTAATTACCTATAAGGTGTGTTCAGAAATGCCACGAGCAGGAATATATAAAGTATAATATACAGGTTTACGTTCGAAAATATTATCTGCAAACTACGGATAGTGTATTAAATATTAATGGAAGGATATGTTTGTTAATCAAGATTAGAGTGACAAACACTAGACATTTCTTATGTTTTGTTTGTAAAAATAATTTTGTTAACAGAGTTAAAAACAAGCTATAATAAGTCTTTCTCCAAAAAATTAAAATACTGCACATAAATAGCGCGAAGGTGTGATGTTGGCCACAACACATATTTGCAAGTAGGTCATATTCATATTTAGTTGTTTTATTTTTGGGCTAATATTAATATTATTATTACATCTTTGCACCCAAATGAATATCTCGTGAAGATCATTTATTAACTTATCACTGAAATTACTCGTTTTTTCGAAAATATTGCTATATTCGTACAAAACATTCTGACAGTTGTTTTGACAGGTTATTTAAAATTGAAAATAATAACTTAACTACTCACTTTAAGATGTATAGATAAATATTTTTTTATTTTTTATATTTTTTCTACATTATATTTTTTAGAGTTACATATTTTTTGTACCGTTTTTATAGTGAACTCATATTCGCTGTGTGCAACTTGCCATGTGGCGACACCTGTAGGCTGAAATGTAAAACTTTCTCCCGTACAATCAAAATCAAATGCAGGCATTTTTATATTAAAAAGATGATTATAATAGTAAGAACTGGTTTTGAGGAAATAATGCATAATATAAAATTCAAACAAAATGCGCTAAAGAACGTGCAAAACCACTGGCATTTCGTCACATAGAAATAATAACTACGAAATGCGTGCAAACAACGTCGCAGAAGAAGTTTATAAAGTTTCATTACCGTAAATATACTGCACTTTGAAATACATATTTTTATATGTTTATTATTATTTAACATTCAATAGTGGTAATTCTGTAACTATTATGTTAATTATTAACGCGCGTTAAAAATATAACGTACGTTAATATATGAAAGCTATTTTGTAAGTGTTAAAACTATAATTTTAACATGTACTGCTAAGAGTAGTTCAAATATACTAACATTTTCCATTCTGTAATACATTTTATGTTAAAAATAAACGGAAACACGTTAAAATGTTAGTGTTAAAATCGCAATTTTAACCCGTACTAACCTACTACCCTCTAAAAGTTAACACCAACTTGAAAATGGCTTTAGATGGATTGATACATCTTTTAATTCAAAAATATAATGAAAATAGACAAAATATGTAAGTATTTATGTAATATTTTAAATGTTCTTATAGTAAGCTAAAATAATTTCAGTTTGGTTAACAACTTGAACTGTAGAAACTTGAGGGATGCAAGTAATCAATTTGAACTCCCAGAGGGACTATTTTTGAAACTATTTAGGTTGGACAAGCCAACATGTCAATATTTAATTGATCGTTTGGCACCATATTTTGACCAACCTTCCAGAATTTCTAGAATCCCAATTCACTTAAGGATATTATTAGTTCTTAATTTTTTTGGCCAAGGAAGTTATCAGACAGGTGTTGGCCTTGGGCATTGTTTTGCAATAAGCCAACCCATGGTTTGTAGAGTTCTAAATGAAGTGTGCTCAGTTATAAATGAACACTTGGCAAACCAGTGGGTTAGATTTCCATTGACAAATGAGGAGAAATATATCATAAAACAAGGATTTAGAGCATTGTCTGGTAATTTTCAAGACTGCATAGGAATTGTTGATGGTACTTTAATTAGGATTGTTTCACCACCTCACAACCATCCAATTTATCCAGGTCCAGTATTTTATTGCAGAAAAAATTTTTATGCGCTAAATATTCAGGTCATATGTGACCATAATAAGAAAATCATTAGTGTGAATGCTCGTTACCCTGGATCAGTACACGATTCAGCCATTTGGATGATGTCGAATATTCGACAGCAGTTACAAAGAGAGCACATAAATAATAATTCAAGAGATTTTCTACTTGGAGTTAGTGGATATCGCCTAGAACCCCGGTTATTAGTTCCAGTTGTAGATGCTGTTCCAGATAGTCCAGAGACAAGATATAATATTGCACTTTCTTCTTTAAGAGTAAATGTTGAACATGCAATAGGATTGGTGAAAAATAGGTTTCGTTTCGTAATAAAGTGGCAGAAATAATTTATAGCTGTGTAACTCTTCACAATATAGCTAGAACCAGAGCAGTACCAATGCCTATAGACGATGAAGCAGAAGCACATATTGTTGAAGTTCCAATAAACCTAAACCCAGTACAAGTAGGTTATAACTGGCTTAATGAGGGAGAAATAAGGAGAACTAAAATTATTCAAGACTATTTTGCCTAATAACTAAAGTTTGGAGAAAGATATATGTATAGACATTTTGTATATGGAATGCTTTACTTCAATAAAAATGATTTAAATTATCCTAATTTAGTTTTACTTTAGAGGGCAAGTGTAATAAAGGCTAAAGGAACACAGAGAGATTAAAATAAAAAAAAAAAAAAATTCTTTGAATTTAACCAAATATACATAAATTTCAAAATATAAAATTAAATTAATTAAATACAGAAATCAGGTCAGGTCATAAAACTCAATGTATCAAATTTAAGCTACAGGATATGGCAAAATTCTTTATTCTAAACAAAGTCATATTATTTTGCAACTTGAAAAAAACATATCATGTTGAATTCACTAACTACAGCACGTTCCGCGACTCTGCAAAAATTTTTCTTAGTCAACAAGAAGTACTCCAAGAAAAAGCGCACAGAGGCTTAACCCACTAACGGTACTACGTCAGGTTGGTAGCCAATGGAAAACGAGGACCAAGCGGCCATACTTGCTACGTAACACACAGTCGGGAAAACAAAAATGGCACCGCCAATCAGTGAGGGTGTACGTAAAAAAAAACGGAACTAGCGGGGGCTTCTCGACGGATAGTACGACGCGACGTCGTAGCTAAAAAAAATGAGGATTGGTGTTGTAATTTCATGACAACAAGGATTTTTATCTAAATTATTATAAAAAATCTCTAAGGCTGCAGGGATTTGAACACACATTATAAATAAAAAAATACATAGCATGTTAGTTATAATGTGAAAAAAAAGTTGTTGTTGTTGTCAATAATTTTACAAATTGTCACTTTTTGAACTTTCGCAATTTTGTAACTTTACAAATAAAAGTTCCACACATACGTTGGTTATTAACTACTTGCACTAGTATTATTTGAATTCAACCCCGGAAATGGAGTTAGGCGGTCAAACCCCAACAAGAGCTGTCGATTTCCGCACAACCAGATCTTCTTACTCCATTTAATGGTCCTTCGAGCCGGATCGTGGTATCCAGTTTAGGTGGATGGTGCATTAGCTGCAGTGATTATATCCCAAATCAAGTGGTGCAACAGAATATTGTAGGTAAAAGGGCACCTACTTAGGTATTAACTTTTTTATAGTTTTATTATTGATCAATTTAGTGTTTTCTTATATATTTACTCGTGTCCCCTTTTTGTAGTTGTTTTTTCAATTAATTGTTAAAAAATGGATTTAGAAACTTTGAAAAAAATTATAAAAACTAGTAAAAGCCAAATTACACGAATTTTCAATTGGGCCAATCTAAACCAAAGCTTAGTAAATGATGTAAATCAATTTGAATCTCGAAAAGATTGTTTAAAAGAAGCTTTTTCCAAATACTCAAAGGCCCAAGATGAAATTGAGTGCGATTTGGACGATATCGAGTTAGAGAGCGAAAATGAAAATAGAAATTTAGTAGAGAATAAATTTCATGAAACTTTATCAATTTTAAACACTTCTATAAAAAAGTTGAATGGTTTACAAGCTAATGCTAATTTGCATATTTCACAATTAAATTCCCCTCATATAAAGTTACCCGAAATTAAGATACCGTTTTTCACAGGCGAGTGTCAAGAATGGCAAAGTTTTTTTGAGTTATTTAATTCGTTAATAATTGATAACCCTCGCGTAAGCTCAGATGTTGAAAAATTTGTATATTTAAAGTCATATCTTCGTGAAGACGCTCTTAAACTTGTAGACAGTTTAAAGATTACACACGATAATTTTGCAATACCTCTCAATCTGTTAAAAAAAAGGTATGAAAACAAGTCAAAATTAGTAAATTCTCATTTTCACTCTCTACTAAGCGCACCAGAAATTAAGAAATGTAACCCTCCAGCCTTACGAGAATTTATCGTAAATTGTCGTAAAAATTTAGACTCTTTAAAAAATTAAATTATTCGACTGAAACACTTTTTGACGCATTATTAGTTTATATTTTGGAGCAAAAAATTGATTACATTTCACGAAAAAGTTTTGAGGAGGAAAGAGATTTTAACATGCTGCCCGCAATAGATGAATTTTTCGAGTTTATGGAAAATCGTTGCATTATTTTAGAAAATCTTTCAAGTTTTAATAATAATAATTTTCGCTCATTTGATGGTAAAAATAATAAAAACACTCATACAGTAAATTTAAATACTAATGTAAAAAAATCTCACCCTTCCAAATTTAATGGAAATTGTTTATATTGTAATAATCCCACACATACTATTTATTCTTGCAAAAAATTTACTTCTATGCCTTCCTTAGATAGACATAAATTTGTTAAAAATAATAATTTATGTTTCAACTGTTTAGGTTCGAAACATCGGTTAGATAATTGCATTTCACTCTCAAGATGTTCTGTATGTAGTCAGAAACATCATAGTTTGTTACATTTAGATAATGTAGCACCCAATCGTTCTACTTTTCAAGGGAATGGGGGAACATCTGACTTTGAACAGAATAATTGCACACAAAGAAACACTTTCTCACAAAATCGCTCTTTTCCTCCACATTCACAACCCCATTCTTCAAACGCACCCAAAAACTTGCATTTTCGGCCCTTGTCTCATACTTTACAATCAGAATCGCTTCCCGACTCTTCCATACATGTTTCAGCTTGTGACACACCTCAAAATACTCCAACTCACTCCACAAATCTTTTCTCATCCGCAACACATGTTTCACATGTGTTATTAGCTACTGCTCAAGCGCAAGTGTATCCTAAATATGGCCCTCCTATTTCAGTAAGAATTATCCTTGACAGTGGGAGTCAAATTACATTTATGACTAAGTCTTTGTCACAAAAGTTAGGATTTAAGTCACGTGAGCAAAGTTTATACATTTCAGGTATTTTTGATAATAAAAGTAATATATCACACGAAATGTTAGATTTTACATTACAATCTAAATATGACTCAACTCAAACATTTAATATTTCTTGTGCGATTATAAACAAAATTACTCAAAAGCTGCCACAAATTCCTCTTAAAATTAAAGAATTTAAAATCCCTGAAGAAATCGTTCATTCACTCGCGGATCCCGAATTTTACAAACCTTCAGAAGTGGATATTTTGGCTGGTGCCGATATCTATTACTCTTTTATCACTAATGGTTTTCTTAGACTCGGTAATGGCCTTCCCACACTCATTAAATCGCATTTAGGTTGGGTTATATCAGGTACAGTACCGTATCATTGTATTGAAAAACAAAACCATTTGAACTCTAACTCACATTCATTTTTGACCACAGAAGAAATATCTCATCTAGATGAAAATAAAATTGATTTACTCTTAGAAAAATTTTGGATTCAAGAAGAAATTCAACAAATCCCGTATCTCTCTTCACTTTCTCCTGAAGAAAAAATGGCAGAAACCATTTTTACTTCAACAACACAAATTTTGAATAATGGTCGATATCAAGTGGATATGCCATTGAAATCTCTTTCAGAGCACCGGAAATTAGGTGACTCATATGGTATCGCTCGTAAACGCTTTTTTACTCTAGAAAAAAGATTTGAACATAACCCATCTCTTTTAGCTGAATACAAAAAATTTGTAAAGGAATATATTGATTTGAATCACGGTCAAGTTGTACCTCTCACTCTTACAAACACATTCTCTGAAAATAAATGTTTTATCCCTCATTTGTGCGTCATCAGAGAAGATCGTACTACTACGAAAATACGCGTTGTTTTTGATTTTTCTTGTAAAACCACCTCTGGTTTATCGCTTAATGATATCACACTTAAAGGATATCAAGTCCAACCCCATTTGTTTGATATTCTATGTCGATTTAGAAGTTTTAAATATGTTTTAACGGCTGACATTGAGAAAATGTACAGACAAATTCGCATAAATCCAAAACACAATTTTTTACAGAATATTTTGTGGAGGGACTCGCCCTCAGAACCTTTACAGTGCATTGAACTGAATTCCGTTTCTTTTGGTCAAAATTGCTCTCCTTTTCTCGCCACCCGGGTGTTAAAAGATATCGCTTTAAAGAAAAAAGAACTCTCACTAGCATCAAAAGCTCTTTTGTTACACACATATGTTGATGACATACTTTCAGGGACTGACGAATTTTCAGAACTTGATAAATTATATGTTGAATTGAACACTGCACTCAACTCCCATGGTTTCACTCTTCACAAATGGTGCTCAAACTCTAAGGAATTCTTACAAAAAATACTTCATCCACAAATGTCAGAAATTGATTTAAATTTTGACAAAAACCCCTGCAAGATTTTAGGTTTAAAATGGAACCCTACCTCTGATATGTTGCAAATTTCAGCACCCTCATATCTCAATATCGATACTATCACAAAAAGAAAAATTCTCTCTGCTATTAGTTCATGTTATAACCCTACCGGTTTAGTCAATCCTATCATAGTGTCAGGGAAAATACTCATGCAAAAACTATGGCTTCAAAAATTAGAATGGGATACAAACATCACTGATCCATCGATATTAATTGAATGGACGAACTTCTTAAATAATATCAAACAAATTAAACATATCGAAGTTCCTCGTTACTTATTTTTGAATAAACAAATTGTACACATCTCTCTTCACGGTTTCTGCGACGCCAGCTTGCAAGCTTATGGTTGTAATATTTACGCTCGTGTACTATATATCGATCAGTCAGTATCTTGTACCCTAATCTCTTCCAAGTCTCGTGTTTGTCCTATAAAGAAAATTTTGACAATACCTAAAGCAGAACTAAGTGCTATGGTATTACTTGCGAAGCTCTCTCAAAATATTGTCAATATTTTTCAAAATTCTTTTAAGATTGATTCTGTAAATTTATGGAGCGACTCGCAAATTGCACTCTCTTGGATAAGATCCCTTCCTTCTAGATGGTCAATATATGTATCAAATCGAGTATCAATAATACAAGAGATTTGTAAGAATTTCCATTGGAGACATGTGAAATCTGCACACAATCCAGCAGATATTTTATCCCGTGGGATATTTAACGGAAAAAGTTTAAATTTTTGGTTTTTAGGAACACAGTTTTTATATACACACGATATCAATTTTACAGAATTTGACTCTTTTGCAAATGTTGCCTATCCGCCAGAAGAGAGAAAAGTTTCTCTAGTTACCTTGAACAAAGAGGAAAATTTTTGGGTAAATATTTATTATAAATTTTCAAAATTTTACACAGTACAGCGTACAGTGGCGTACCTTTTTCGATTTTCTTATAATATGCGAAATAAATATGCAAAAATCAGTGGTCCCTTACAGGTTAATGAATTGTCACAAGCTCTCACCTTTATTTTAAAAGTAATTCAGTCAGTACATTTTTAAAACGAAATTAAACAACTTTCTACTAATCAGATTATTCTAAACAAACAAATTTTGTCTCTCAATCCCTTTTTAGATCAATCAGGTATTTTACGTGTTGGTGGTAGATTACGACATGCAGATATTTTATATGACCAAAAATTCCCTATTTTGTTACCTTCAAATAATCATGTTGTTTCTTTATTATTGAAACAGGAGCACATTCGACTAGGACATAGTGGTCCTCAAAACGTTTTGTCAAATATTCGACTTAGATATTGGCCCCTTAACGGATTGCGCCAAGTTAAGCGCATTATTAGATGTTGCGTTGTGTGCCATAGATTTAATTCACAAACTGCACAACAGATTATGGCAGATCTTCCCAAAGACAGATTAACAATATCCCGCCCATTTCAGAAAACGGGTATTGATTTTGGTGGTCCATTTTTAATTAAATCATCTAGATTACGCAAAGCCCCTGTCATCAAATGTTATATTGCTCTTTTTGTTTGTTTAGTTACAAAAGCTGTTCACATTGAACTCGTGTCCAGTTTATCGACCGAAGCTTTTTTATTGACACTAAAAAGGTTCATTGCTCGTAGAGGTATTCCCTCTATAATATATAGTGATAACGCAACAAATTTTCTTGGTGCTCGAAACCAACTCAAAGAAATTTATGATTTTCTTAAAAATCAATCCCATTATGATAGTATTCGTTCTTTTCTTTCACTAAACGAAATAAAATGGAAATTTATTCCCCCTCGCTCACCCCACTGGGGTGGAATTTGGGAGTCCGCAATTAAAAGTGCTAAATATCATTTGGTTAGACTTGTAGGCGAAGAAGTACCATGGTAGGTAGGTAGGTAGGTTCAATGTGAGTGGAGCGTAGTAGTAGACATTAAAGGTGGATCAGCACTGGCAGTAGAAGTAGAAGGAATCGCTTCATTTTCTTATACTATAATTTCAATATTTTCAATCTAAAAGAAAATACTTTATTTGGTAAGCTAAAATTGAAGCGCTACATTTTAATTTAGATACATCAACATAAAAGTAATAGGTTGTACCAAAAATTTCCATATTAAAGAATTATCACTTATGATGATTAACAGTGGAATTTTATAATTTATTTACAGTATTCATTTGATCAAGAGCATTGTGATCAGTTATCATATATTCAAGTTCTTCATTAAATATAATTTCGGATTTATCATTTGTCCCCAATTCCCTAACTGCAGGAAGTCCTGTTATGACAACATTAGAAAGTAAAGCAAGCAGTCTTTGTTCTAAGTCCGTCAAATCTTTTTGATTCTGCGGACCACCGCCTGTTCCTTTGTGATCAATATGGAGTAATCTTGCTTTTTTTCTTGCATTTACTTTCATTTCATTAAGGGCCTAAGAAATGTGTATTAATTAATGTAAAATATATAAGTACAACACTAACTGTCAGTAACTTTAAAGACTCAACAAGTAAAGGCAATGAAGTTTAGAATAAAACTTTACAAGTTGATTTCTTATACAATTGTCACAATCTAAACGTCATTGTCATTAGTTATAGAACCGTTAAAGTTAAAGAACGTTCTATCTACTGACAATAAGACTTGTTACACTTACGTTCTTCCATTGTTTAACATTTTTTGTTGCCCCTGGCAAATTATTTAACTCCTCTGCCAAATCCTTCCAAAAATGTTTTATTTTTACGATCTCTTGTGGGGATACTTTAACATTCAACATTGTCCGATGACCTTCTAAATACCCTATTAGATTGTCCTTTTGCCTTTTACACATTCGAGCACTTCGTATTTTTTTCAAATTGTCTTCTTCCATGTTAATATTAATAGAGAAAAAACTTTCTTCAAACATACACAAAACTAAATCATAACCTAACTTAATCTTCTTCTGTTTCTTGATGCAAAATTTTATGACCTAATTTTAAACATATAGGTTAAATATCTTGAATTTAACAGTGCGTTAATTGATGGCATTACAGAATTGCTTATAGGTTAAAATGAGAAAATTTAACGTAGAGTTAATATTTAACGTAATCATTACAGAATTACCACTACAATATGTAATATATTTATTAAAACGAACCGTAAGTTTTTCTTTTGCCTGTCTTCGATTGACAATTTTGTTCCAAAAATTAAACTCCTTTGAGTGATTCTATGCCAATGAAAATGTTACTGCAGTTAGCTGACCACATAAACCGGGTTATAACGAAGCCCAAATTTTAAAAATTTGACTAAGTTGACTCGGATTAAAAACTTTGCCCGCGAAATTAAACTGCTTCGAGTGTTTTTGAATAAAAATTTTTCAAAATTATAATAAAAAAATAAAAAAGTTATTTGTTGAAAAAAAAATAACAAGGTTGGGGATTCGAACCGATGACCCTTTGCTTTAAATCCGTGTCTTAAACTGCATAACCATCGAACCAAAGAAAAAATGTGTTTATTTGAATATAACCTACGTACCTATATATTAATAACAACTTTAATTGTTAGCGGTTAAACTAAGTCAGCTTTTAAAATTCGTTACAACCCGGTTTATGTGATCAACTAACTGCAGTAAAATTTTCATTGTCATAGAATCACTTGAAGGAGTTTAATTTCGCGGACAAAGTTTGCAATCCAAGTGACGACAAAGCTCACATACCTACGGTGCGCTTTTTCTGTGTTCACATTTGTATGGACTTTAAAATTTTGTATTAGAACTATTTAAACTTTTATTCTGACAGCCCATGACAAAACGTATTTCTGCTAGACTTCGGCGAGCTTTCCGTATTGTGAGAACAAAAGATTATCCATAGCTCAAATGTGGTCATTTATTCAACGAATAATAAAACTCAAAGTCATACCACATACATTTATTAACCAGTTTAAAACTGGGGGCGACATGTTTCGGCCTTAACGATGGCCATCATCAGGCCTACAATACAAATATAAACCAAGTTAGGTTATAATTAGACAAACCAACAGCTAAGTGTACTTACAGTAAAAAATTGAAGGAAATTCAATATGATGGTGTGAAAACACAAATCACATTGTAAAAATTGATAAAAATTAGTAAAAAATGTAAAAAATTTTTAAAAAACTGTTGAGAACTTTAACCAATAACATTTATACTCCCATCTGTAGGACTACTAAAATTAAATTGACATCGAAGTGCATCCTACGATGCATAAAAAGTTAAGGAAAATAAGAAAAATTTACAATTTTTTTTATAACTTGCTACCATGCGGCAGTTAGTTGTTGAATGGCGACTTAAAATGACATTAGACAGATTGAATTTGACGCAATGGACAGAAACGAAAAGGGGTAAAGTAAGAGGCCACTAGCTGAAAAGTTGTGGTATGACTTTGAGTTTTATTATTCGTTTTCCGTATTGTTGTTGAAATTTAGGTCGGTTGAAAAATGTTCGGGACAAAAGTTCACGTGTTGATCACGGCAAGCGCTAGCATCGGCTGTCAAGATGCTCCGCCTTCTCGCACACAGCGAACAACAAAATAATTTACAACGTTACGTATATACCAAATATATACGCAATCAATCGAAATAGCATAGCGAAATATTATTTAACGTAATATATTTACTATTCAATACTACCGTCTTTCTCCGCCGCAACCGCGATTCAAAGGCTACGATATAGTTATTAGCAAGTTATTGAACACGTTATGAGAACTTTCCCTTATTAGGGTAGGCCTTATAATGACAGCTACGCATGCGCAGAAATTCCTTTTTAATAAGGGAACCATAATGAAATACTGCGTTCCCTTTATTGCGTTCGATTACGGTAAGATTATAAGGTGACTTTATTTCCCTTATAAGCTGCCAGCTGAGAAAATTCCTAACCACCAAAGATTATTTACTTTTGTGGTTCGTTATGTTTTACGTTATGTGATATTGATTTTATCTTTTTTGGTTGGGCTTTTAAGTATTGGTATTAAATACTTTAATTTTATATCTTATATGGCCACTATTTAATTGAGCAGGATTGCTATCTAGGAAACCATAAGAGATACAAAGTCGGTTAAATGGGATAAAAGTTGCGTATTGCAGAGACGATTTTAATGATTTTTTAAACTTAAGTTATTCCGATTAGTTTCGAAGATAATCGACATATTCCGAAATACCCCAATTTTTACTTTCCGAACAACAGAGTTGTATAGAAGGAAAGTATTGCGATCATGATATTTTGGCCATAATCAGATTTTAACAGATCTTTATGTTTTGAGTCACCTGAATCCATTTATACCATTTTTAGCATGATGTCTGTCTGTGTGTGTGTGTGTCTGTGTGTCTGTGTGTCTGTGTGTGTGTGTGTGAACACGATAGCGTCTAAACGACTGAACTGATTTAGATGAAATTTTATATATATATTTAGGGTAGCAAGGAGACGACCCGTATAGATTTTGGAGTTAATCGGACAACCGGAAGTGACAGTTGCTATAAGTGATGACGTCATTACTAAACAAGATGGCAATAATGGTTTACACATATATTTTTTATACGTTATAGTTTAATTTCGAATGATTGAAATTTTTAAAAACTTTTGCCATTGTTGCCAGATTTATCAAAAAGTATTTATTTTTCATATTTTTCTTAAATAACCAAAATAATGCATTTTATGAAAAATTACAGGATACGAAAGTTGTAGAATATAAAATTTTCTACACATTTCATTATTACCGTTTTTTTGATATCCTTATAGTTTCGCCGCTAGAGGGCGTGAAAAAAATTTATATAGACATTTGCGACTTTTTTAGATTTTGAGACAAAATTATGGATTTTTATGAAAAATTACATATAATCAAAATTGTAGAACATAAAATTTTCTACAAATTTTGTCTTTACTTTTTTTTCGAGTTCCGCATTGTTTCGCCCCTAGTTTTTATTTTAATTTTCAAGCAATTTTTATCTTTATTAAATTATTATTTTTTAGTTAAATTTTAATATTAAAAATTTTAAAAAATATCTTTAAATTTGTAATAATTAATTTTATAATTATAATTTTTTTCAAAATTTTATCATAAAAATTGTGAAATTTTTTAAAAATTGGCAAAGAAACATTTAAAATTATATTACGATTTTAAACTAAATTAAATGACTTCTAAAATATTAAAGTTATTGAAATGTGATTTTCACCATTCGAAAGATACTATAAAACTCTAAATTAAAAATGCATTTTAGTCTCTTAAAATTTAGAATTGTAATTTTTATAGCCAAAATAAAGATTATTTTTTAAATTTTTTGTAATTTCGCTTTATCAATAAATATAAAATAAATGAAAAAAGTAAATAGCATATCCGAAAAGGATCTAAAAGTACTATGTGTGTAAAATATTTCATAATTTTAACACAGTATTTGTAAAAGTTGTAGCAGAAAATGTAAAAAGTTAAAACAATTCAATCCCATGAATTTTTGACAAGCAATTTGATTTTTTTTAAGTCTGTTAAACTAACTTTATTAATGCATTTTGATCCAGAAAACCTAAAAAAAAGGTCTGTTTCCCATTTTGAGTAAAATTGAATGAGATATTAATTATTTATTGATTTTAAAATTATTCAAAAATAGGTTTTATTTTTTTTAAGGTTAAAATTAATATTAAAAATTTTAACAAAATTACCCTTAAATTTGTAGTAAAAAACTCTATAATTGTGATTTTTTTCAAAATATTATTAAAAAATTGTAGAATTCCTAATTTTTTTTTGAAATTTGATGAGTTTAAAAAAAATTGAATAACTTTAATATTAAATATATTAAAATGGGATTTATACCATTCGATAGGTAATATAATTAATTTATTTTAATGCAGAAAAACTAAAATAATCGATTAAACAATTACTTTACTAGGAGTGTTCGGAAAATTGGGTGGGATTACCCCTCATTTTTTCTTTTCAATCTGGCATCGTTGTTAAGAGAGATATCGAAAAAATGTTTTAATAAAATTTCGTGTATTAAAGATTTGTTATAAGATGCTGATATTGAATGTGTACTACAACGTTTCGTATTCTCGGAACCATCATCAACTTCTGTATTTGAATACGGGCCTGAATACCGCGAATAGTTCATTTAAATCAGCTTTTTATTCTGAATTCAACCAAGTAATACACATAGTGGTTTATCCTTGTTTTGGATAGATTGTGTCCCAAAACAAGTACCTAGTTATTTCCAGAATTTTTTTGAGTAAGGACCTTAATTAATTATTAAATTAAACATAGAATAAACTAAACTTTTAAATTTTAATTAAAACAATTATTACTGTCTTCATTCTTCATAATGGCCTCTAAACCTGCATTTGAAATTAAAGAAATTGTTCAAAGTGTCCTCCATGTTCCCTTATGCACAAATCTACCCTTGTGGACATTTGTCTTGTACTCGCAGTTATCATTTCGACGGTTATGCTCTCAAATGCGTCATTAATTCTTTGACGTAATTCATTAATGTTATTAGGGATGCCTCTATAGTAAACTTGAGTTTTAAGATATCCCCATACGAAATAGTCCAGTGGATTCAAACATGGCGACCTAGGTGGCCATCGGACCGGTACATATGTACCAATCTACCTTCTGTTAAATGTTCTATTTAGGAACTCTCTAACTCCAATAGCATTATGTGGCCCGCAACCAACTTGCATAAAATATCTTATAGCTCCTCTTTCATTTAAATTCAAATTGTCCAACATGTTTTCCAGTAAATCTACATAATTATTTTGATTTAAATTTTCGTCAATAAAAATAGGACCAATAATTTTATTATTAATGATACCACACCACAAATTTAAAGAAAATCTCACTTGAGGTCTTACTTCCTGCACTAAATGTAGATCTTCTACTGCATAAAAATGTTTGTTTTTTCTGTTGAAAACTCCAACGTTAGTGAACGTTGATTCGTCGCTCCAAAAGACTTTTTCGTTGAAAGAAATATCAATATTTAATTGACGCTTATACCAGCGACAAAATTGTAATTTTCTATCATAATCACCGGGATGTAAATTTTGTACTTTTTGGTACTTGAAATCATGATTTTTATACCGCTTGAGATTTTTTTTTTACATTGGACGCACTAGTACCACATTCTCTGCTTGAAGACGTTTCTGGATTTATATTGACCTGAGCCAACACATTAATATCGTTGACTTGGTTGTGCTTCAAATATTTTCCCCTTTGTTTATTAACGTTTCCGTTTAAATACATATTTAGTGAAACTCTGTATAAAGTGTGTCTGGACGGTTGTCTTCTTTCAGGGTATAATTCTAGATATTTATTGGCAGCATGTGCACTATTTCTATTTGATTTGATATATGCATCGTACATATATTTTATTTCATTTCTATTGTACCGAACCATATTTAAATTTAAATTCACTTAGGAAAAAAGATATTTAAAGGTTATAAATAAGTCAAAATGTGACACAGAACCTCGTAGTTTGACGTGTCATTTCATATTAATAAATCTGACATGCCAGGCTGACTGGATCATAGAATGAAATAATTGTTAAATTAAACATCAAGCTCTAGTAGAATTTAAAAATATCTGCCACATTTTTATAGTATAAAATTGAAATTATTTTAGATTTGGTCTATGCTATTTGGTAGACAATGAAATGCAAGAAAACAAATAATGTGGTGCAGGCCCGTACTCAAAAAAATATTGGGAATAACTAGGTGTTTTTTTTTGGCCACAATCTATCCAAAACAAGGATAACCCACTATGTGTATTACATGGTTGAATTCAGAATAAAAATATGATTTAAATGAACTTTTCGCGGTATGCAGGTCCGTATTTAAATAAAGAAGTTGATGATGGTTCCGAGAATACGAAATGTTGTAGTACATATTCAATATCAGAATTTTATAAAAAATTTTTAATACAACAAATTTTATTCAAACATTTTTTCGATATCTCTCTTAACAACGATGCCAGATTGAAAAGAAAATATTGGGGTATTTCGGAATATGTCGATTATCTTCGAAACTAATCGGAATAACTTCAAATTTCAAATATCATTAAAATCGTCTCTGCAATACGCAACTTTTACCCTACTTAACCGACTTTGTATCTCTTGTGGTTTCTTAGATAGCAATACTGCTCAATTAAATAGTGGCCACCCTGTATTAACAACTATATAGCAAGTTCCTTCTTGTTGTTGAAGTTATAGATTGAGTGAGCTATGTATATGGGTTTTCCAGCAATAGTTACTTTTTCTCCAGCATCTGTTACAATTATATCGGGTAGGTGAAATATCTCCTGGCCCGTCAAATTATTAATAGCAGGGACTTATTGCCTTATATTTCGTCCCAGTCAATTAAAATATTAAATATTGCTAACTCGATGTTCATCATCTCTATCGTCCTTGGATGAACGTGCCGACTGAAAAAAAATGTCAAAAAGATAAACACCAACACCAAATCAGTAAGGTTAGAAATAACTCCCGCTTTTAAAGCATCGCGTTCCAAAAAACTCAATTTTTAGCGATAAAAATAAGGTCTTGCCTTATTTAAATTAGCCATTCCCTTATTAAGACATTACCTTAACCGAGTCTGTTCAATAACTTCCTATTGACTAGGTATTTCTTTACCCAATGACGCTATTGAACGTTACCAATGAATACCGCGACCAAATAACATTACTAAAATAACGACACATCTCTACAGCATGTCGGTGACTCGAAACAACCATGATTAATGTAGATAGTTTGTTGATCGCGGGAACTGATTCTCAAAGATTTTTGTGGTTTTTTACGAGTATGTTCCATGATTTAAAAATTACAAAGATTAGACACTCAGGATTCCCAAATTCGTCCAAGTTTGCGCATGACGACAGCAGGAGTAGAAACAAAATAATTTAACATTGGATTGTATAGGATTATTGCGTCTTTCGGGTGGTTTTCATTTTTTTATGGCTATATATTTACTAAAAATTTATTGTAAAGTATTGTGCACTAAAACCTGAAAACTACTTTAAAAAATCGGTCAAGTGCGTGCCGGACTTCGTACATTTAGGGTTCCGTACGAAATGTAGAATATAAGCCGGCTGTGCAGAGGCAGGATTTTTAAAGGACTTAATTTTAATCGAACTAATAAGTCAATAATACTTGGTAAAAATATTTAAAGAAGTGAAATGAAAAATAACCTGGCGCATGTGGGTTCGACGAAGAAAAAAAATTATGAGACGAAAAATGCGTTACCTAACAAAATAATAATAGCACAGTGTGACGACCCTGTGAAGTAAATACTCAGCCCAGGCCGCTTTCTGTCGGTTATCCCGATTAAAAATAAATATAAGGCTCTCTCCGGCAGGAACAACGCTGGAAAATAATTTAAAAATTAGTACGCCGACAGATGGCTGGTCCTGTGAAGTAAATACTCACCCGAGACCGCTTTCTGTCGGTTATCCCGATTAAAAATAAATATACGGCTCTCTAGAGCTTTGAAAAACTTTGAAGAAATTTACAAACGGTGCCTTCGCTTTACCAATACTCTACTCACCGGTGTTCTGGTCTGGCTGGTAGTCTGGCGTGGTGGTTCGACTCGCGGTGCTGGCACAACTTATTTTATATTCTTCAAGTGAGAACCAAGCTTCCAAAATTTCCCACTCTTGCTTTTACTTTTGGTTCTGGAAGGAGGCGGACATGCGTATTGCCGAAATCGCGAAACTTAGTAATTTGACCGATTTATTTTAAGTTAAAACAACGGACTTTGAAAATTTCAGGAAATTTATTTCTATTTATACTTAGAATAGCTCACCCGGTATATCGTACGTCACGGCAGCTTTTCACAATGGTCGACTTGATCTACCGGTGTCTGTGAGTGGACTGACTGATCACTGAATTACTGAATTGATTTTTCACGGTCGATAGCCGTATTGAATAGCATACATTAAAAATCACGGATGCCTAGCCAATCATAACACGCCGACATCGAATGATTCCGAACGTTTCTTCGTTCAACAACGTTCCTCCGCTTATTCCGAAGTCCGAAGATGTTTTCGCGCTATTTTACATTTTTACATTGACTTCTTATGCGAACCTAAATTTTCCTGAAGGGGAATTCAGGGGTTTTACTAGGTTCGCTAAAAAGGTAAAGTGAAAATAGTTCCTATTCTTTTCTATTGTTTATTATAATGCTGCAGTTGTATGTTTCATATGTGCCATAGGGTTAAAGTTGACACAAAATAAATTGTTTTATTAGATACAAAAGATCCGCGGATTGATACCTTCTAGAAGACTCACAGTTGTAATTTTTAAAGACGCTGATAGATAAAAATAGGTAAGAATAATCAAGATAATGATGAATATCAGATTGTTTACGTTTATTTTATTTTTATGTAGTCAAATGTGAAAAAGGCTTATCTGGTTTTTGACGATCTTTCGGGAAGTCAGCGGCGTGCGTTTGGCTCTCGGCGAGAGGCTACCGATCTCTGGTGCTCCGGAGTCCCAATAGGTAGGGTGGGCCGGTGTTTCAGGCGAGTCCCGTTCAGACGGTGGCCCAGAGAAGGATGGAGCTCCAGATTAAGCGTAGAGTCGAACGCCAGGAGAAGTAAACGAGACAGATGTCAGAGTAATCGATTACGAAAAAGGTAAGAATGAAGGCCTAAAAGAGAGTAAGAAAATTAAGGAAGAGGTAAATGGGATTTGATTGATGAAGAAAAGTTTATTTTAGGTTTTAAGGCTTACCCAGGGTGGTGGGTGGCCTCAACGTGGCTTCAAAAGAAGCAGAAAATTTTGGAGAACTATTCAGGAAGAAAAATAAATCCACAAAGTGTAGTCCGGTACAGTTTCAGACCTTCTTAAATTTTCCTGGATAGTAAAATCCTGATTAAATCCGCTAATCCACGTGTCTAATTCACAACGAAATCGAACAACGATGAATATACAACAACAAAAATGGGAAATGGGAAAATTAAGAAAACACTGCAAGATATCTAAGATTCATCGTCGTCTGGGGGATGAGCCTTAAGATCCTTAGCATTCCAAATGTCTACTGAAACTTGACTATCATTCACCAGCTGGTACGACCTTGGCGAAACCACTTTGGAAATAGTGAAAGGTCCAATGAATTTTTGAGCTAGTTTGGCTGTGAATTGTTTAGCCTTATCGGACTGAACATAATTACGTTTCCACACCCTTTGTCGAGCTCAACGGCTTGATCACCTAAATCATGCTGATTTGAGGGTATGCGTTCGTCCCCTAATCCATTAAGGATTACTTCTCTGCCAAAGTTGATCAAATTCGGAGTAACACCAGTAACGTCATGTCTTGCTGACCTTATCGCACATGTAATTTTTGGTAGAATCACATCCCAATGTCGTTGATCATCTGAAACGTAGGCCGATAATATTGTTTTTATTACCCGATGAGTTCTCTCCACCGGATTAGCCTGAGGATGATAAAGGACAGTAAATTTAATTTTAATGCCATATCTATGCATAGTTTCTCGGAACAAATGACTTATAAATTGAACTCCATTATCTACGATAATTCGTTTTGGTGCACCGTATACTAAAATGACCTGGTCTTCTAATATTTTTACAATATTAGCAGCGGTTGCAGAACGAAGTGGAAAAGTTAACAAAAATTTACTGAAACAATCCATCACCGTAAGAATAAATGAAAAACCGGTGGTAGATTTTGGTAAAGGACCTACCAAGTCTGTACTTACTAATTCCCAAGGTCGCGTTGCGGTGACTTGAGAAGAGAGCATTTGTCCCACAGGTGGTTTTTGTTCTGGCTTAATACGTTGACACGTAGAACCATTCAGAGAATACCAAATCAGGATAAGCGGTTTTCGAATTTCGCAGCAGGTTTTCTCCTTGTACCATCCACAATGGATATTTACCCGGGGCGGCCTGAACTTTACGAAACATCTCTGTGTACCATCTATCGGTTGAAAGTGGCGGATTCACCAACGGAACATCGATCAAGTCCAAACAAGGAACAGCACGAGATAAAGCATCCGGTACTAAGTGATCCTTGCCTTTTCGATGTACTACCTCAAAATCGTACGCCTGAAGCCTCAATGCCCACCTTGCGATTCGCCCAACAGGGTCTTTAATACTGAAAAGCCACTTTAAACTATAATGGTCCGAAATGACAACAAATTTTGAGCCCTCTAAATAAGGTCGCAACTTTTCTACAGAAAATAGGACTGCAAGACACTCCTTTTCCGTGGTGGAGTATTTTCTTTCTGCCTTGGTGAGAGATCGGCTCAGGTAGCAAATAACGCGGTCCTCGTCTGGAAATTTTTGGGACAGAATCGCACCTAAACCATAATCACTGGCGTCTGTTTCTACCACAAAGGGACGTGTAAAATCTGGACAGGCGAGGATAGGAGCTCTTACCAATATCTGTTTGACCTTAACCAGTGTGTCGTCACAAGTATGATCCCAAACAGATGTTTTGTTATTTTGAGTTAATCGAGTTAATGGTGACATTAAGTCGGAAAAATTTGGAATAAAGCGGAGATACCAGGACGTCATCCCTACAATTCTCCTAACCTCTTTTACATTTCGAGGAGTTGGAATTTTTAGAATTGCCTCTACTTTCTCTGGATCAACCAATAGACCTGTCTCGTTGACTACATACCCTAAGTAACGCAATTCGGACCTACAAAATTGACACTTTTCTCTGTTCAGGGTAAGCCCCGCATCTTTGATCCGCCGGAGAACAATTCGAAGAACCTCCATGTGTTTCTCCCAGGTCGAGGTACAAATGATGATATCATCGAGGTATACAAAAATGAAAGACTCCAGATCCACACCTATGACTTGGTCAATTAATCGTTGCCACGTAGCAGGGGCCAAAAGGCATTCTCTTAAATTGAAATAACCCACGGTTTGGGACAGTAAAAGCTGTAAGTGGGCGACTTTCCTTGGACATGGGAATTTGCCAATACGCTGATTTTATGTCTAGAGTACTTAGAAAACGAGCATCCCGTAATTTATCGAGGATTGAGCTTACATAGGGTATAGGATACGCACCTGAAATACTGACGGCGTTCAATTTTTTATAATTCACACAGAAGCGCCATTTACCATCGGACTTACGAATCATTACAATTGGAGAACTCCAAGGACTTTTTGATGGTTTAATGATATCTGCTTTGAGCATGACATCCAACTCGGCATTGACATCTTTCTGTAGGGCAGGAGAAATTGGATAATATCTCTGCTTAATAGGAGGGGATGTTGTTTGAATCACATGTTCTACTAGATGGGTGCAACCAAGTTTTTCTCCCATATCTTTAAAGGCCTCATCAACGATTTGATCTAATGATTTTCGTTGTTGGTCAGTAAGAGAATCAAGATTGGTTATTCCCTTAGTTTCAACACTATCAATATGTTCATCATTCCTAAAACTCCACTCGCCTGTAAACATATCCGGAATAATACCCAAGAAAAACGGTTTCTCCGGCCAGTTTTTTTAGGCGCTAAAACTTAGTGCTAAAATAATTTATCAGATTGGCACTATGTGAAATCCGATTAATATCGATTAATAGATGTAACTGAGAGCAAAGGAAGAACAATCGATTTTTGAAGGGTGACACTTTTCATCAAGAAAAGAAGCGAGTATAAGAGAGGTTATATTTACCTTATTCTCGGCAATAATTAAATTGTATTTGATTTATATTTGAATTTTAGGCAGATAACAACAATTAAAAATATGATGGGCACGGAAGAGAGGAGAATGGTAGCGACTCACCGGCCTAAGCCTCCGAATAAAAGCTTTCCCGGGGTTTACTGAACAAATGATAAAAAGTCAATGTATTGTATGTAATTAAATAAAGTTTACTTTGGTCTATGTTTAAATGGTAAAATTATTTGGTGACGATTTTAACCCGGAACAATTTCTGTAATTTGTTAAAACTGATTTCATATTTGGCAATTGCTTTTAAGTTTTCATTTGTTAAAAATAAAAAATAGTAATTTTTATTGCTACACTAATATAAATTTTACTTCACAGCATACATAAATAAACATGGAATCCGAGAAGTAAATTTTTTTTGTGTCTAAAATAAATTGTTAAAATTAATTTTTCTTTATTTTTCATTTCCCACATCTACATTCACAGCATTGTTATATCCCAAAAGGAAATAAAGTACTATACATAATATATTTTGTACGTACCAAGTATTTTCATAATTTAAAAAGGAAAAATATATGATTCTGTAAATAAAAAATAAATTCTTAGATTTAAATTTAGCGGTTTTCAGGCCACGCCTCTGTGCGCTCTGATTGTCCAGGCATCTCTGATTTTTAATGTATGCTGTATTGAATCTCGATCGCCCGTCGCAATATAACGGTGTAGAGAGGGAAAGACTCGGTGGCTTCATTAGCGGTATAGTATTAAGGGTAACAGAGGGTTAACGCGTCGGAATAATTTAAACTAATGTATAGGGTATATTAAAATAACATTTTTGCAAAAAGAATGGATGTTGTACGACAATTATTAACGGAGATAGGATAATTAATGCTTTTTTAGTTCTTAAAATTAGCCGGGTTAAGTAACTTCGTTACAACAGATAAAAATAATAAAATATCGAACATCACAATCCGCATATATATTTAGATATATTAACAAATTTTGAAATGCAACGAACAAATTTGTTAATATCAGCGTAACCTACAAAGATAGAAAAAAAAATTTTAAGAGGAAAAAATAATAAAATATCGAATATCATAATTCTCATATATACGAAGGTACGGAACCATAAAAATGAGGGAATGGTAATGAGAAAATCATATTTATTAATATATTTGTATTTGTTGGGAAAATATACGTAACAATAAACATTATCACCAAATTTCAAGTTTATAGGTCAACGGAAAGTTAAAAAATTCTTCGGAACAAAACTTTGTAAAAAATGATCACTTTGGCGGCTTCTCATGACGTTTTGCAATATTTTTTTAAACAAAAAATATGGCTTTATCTACTCAATCAGCTCTAAACGAAGATACTTCACTCGATGGGGTAGGCCTAATTTTTTTTTAGCGTCCCCCTTTAGCTGTATGGGAGCCCCCTTGAAAGCACTTAAAAATATTTTTTACAATTCATATAGCTTTGGGTCAATAAGACGCATATACTATGAAAATTTGAAGACTCTAGCTCCAACGGTTAAGCTGCTAGACCGGAGTGACAGACGGATGGACGGATGGACGGATGGACGGACACGTGACTGAGAGCAATAGGGTACCGTTTCGACCCTTTGGCGTACGGAACCCTAAAAAGGGATAAACTTTTTTTACTATTCCGATATCCTTCATAATATAAAAACTGTATTATTGTAAGATGTTAAAACAAGAAAATGAACGATTATATATTATGGCTCATTTTATCGTTAAAAATTGTCAAATATGTTTAACTTGATGAAAATCCATCATTAAATTTAAATAAATAAAACAACGTTTTAAGATTTCCACAAAAATAATAACAAAAGTTATTAAATTAATAGTGACTAGTTTCGTTACATAGTAACTTCATCAGACTAATTATTACAGACAATTAACAATTCAATGGTATACATATTAAAAATATAAAACAATAAGTGGAGCACTCGATAGTATGTAAACAAAGCATACATATAAGTTTAACACTCCCACTCTTTGTTTGCATTGGAATAAATTCCGAGGGAACTTCTATTCTTCTCAAATAAATGCTTGGCTAAGTGTTTTGTAAAAATGTCGGCTAGTTGTTCATTTGAGGGGACATATTTTAACTGGATATCTCCTTTTTCAAATTCATCACGAATGAAATGATATTTTACATCAATATGTTTTGTTTTCCGGTGATTATCCACGTTCTTTATTAAACAAATTGAACTTTAATTATCAATACAAAGTTGTACTGGACTAGAAGCTTCATTGTGACATAAATCCGATAAAAACATCCTTATCCAAGCTGCCTCTTGAGATCCATCCGAGGCTGCTATATATTCAGCCTCTGTGGTAGACCTAGCTACACATTTCTGACTTCTAGAACTCCATGTTACTGGGCTTTCAGTTAGTATTGAGACATAGCCAGAAGTGGATCGTCTTGTGTCTACATCTCGAGCATAATCGGCGTCTGTGTAGATTGGTACTTTTACCTTGTTTGTAGAATATGAAATTCCGTAGTCTTTAGTACCTTGTAAATAACGAAAAATTTTCTTCACTGCATTCCAGTGAGCTATTCCAGGATTACTTAAAAAATTGCTTACTTGACCAACAGCAAAACATTATATCGGGGCGAGTTACAACAGCAAGAAACATGAGACTACCTACAGCCTCACGATAAGGTATATTAAACATTTTTGATTTTTCTTCTTCGTTCTGTGGACAGTCACTCGAAGACAAGACTACATTTGGATCTGCTGGTACAGATGCAACTTTGCATTCCTGCATTCTAAATTTCTGCAAAATGTTGGAAATGTATTTTTCTTGGTGAATAAAAATATTTTCTTTTATTTGAATCTGCATACCTTCAAAATATTTTGAGCGACACTGTGTAATTTCAAATCTTTTATTCAACTCTTTTAAAATTGTATCTAGTACATTTGTAGATCTGCAGAACAAGAGCCCATCATCTACATAAAGAGCTAAACATACTGATATGGTTTTTATTTATATGCGTAGTTTTAGTTCTGTTTTTGTATGTATTGTGGTTGACTGTGATTGAAAGGTATAGAAGGTTATTGTCAAATGTAAGTTTGACAATGAAAATAAGGTTATGATAAGAAGTTTAAGGTGCGTGTGAATGTATTTAAATGTGTTAAGATTTATTTAAGAATGTTTTGTGTTTAGATGATTATTTTTTATTTGATTTAATAATGAGTTCACAACAATTGTGGTACAAGTAAAAGAAAAAAATCTTAGTGTCGTTAGTCATTTAAATTTACAGATAAAAAAATATCTAGTTGGGGAAAAAAACAAATGAAAAGAAAATAATAAACAGTTTTTGGTTTTTGGTTTTTGATTAATAAGAAATTAGAAAATGTCAAAATAAAAAAAATATATTAGTTAGAAGAATATTAACGGGAAATAATTGTTATAGTCCAATTTAGAAATATAAAGTAAATAAAGAGAATTGAGACAATTTTATTGGGCAAAGAACATTATCAGAAAGAAATATAGAGTATAAAATAGGTAGGAGTTGAGATATTAAAAGTCACAGAAGTAATAGCAAATAACATCGAAGAAGACAAAGAGGAAACTGGAAATTATCTAGGAAGTGAGACGAAAAGACAGACATAGAGAGAGATTGAAAAATACAGAAGACAGAAAATAAACAAACTGGGAGGTGGTACAGAAAAGAGAAGAAAAACTGATTAAAGGAAGACACAAGAGAGAGAAGAACCAGAAGTATTTTAAGGTGCCCAAAATTATAGTTTTTTTTTTATTTATTTTTTTGTAATGTTTATTATTTTTTTTAAGGAACCCAACATTAAAGAGCATAAGAGTTTTCATGATTAAAACACAACTATTCTAATATAAATTGGCTCTACCACTTGCTTAGCTATTCCTGCAGTCGGATTTAACCATTTATTTTTCAAAATTGCATTATCTAGTTGTCCTCATTTTACTTTCTCTATTTCTTCTTCTATTTTATTATCCGTATAATTCTTTAATTCTTCTATTTTTTTGTTTATGCCTTCATTATTTTGTTTAATTTCTTGACTCTCTTGCTTTGTTTTTTCTAAATTCTTATTCATATTTTCATCCAATTTCTTAATGTTTTTATCCATTTTCTTAATATTTTCGTCCGTTTTCTTCATATTTTGTTCTCTATGTTGTTTTTCTTGATTTAAATTTGATTTGACTTCTTCCTTCACTTTTTCTAGTTCCTTAGTAACTGACATAATTTCTTGTTTATATTCTTCTCTATACTTTAATTTTTCGTCTCTGAATTTTTTTCTTAATTCTTCGTTTGTTTTCTTTATTTCATTTTTTAAAATCTCCATATTTTCTTCTGTTTTCTTACTTGCTTCCTGTATACTATTTTGTAATTTTTCTTCTGTTTTCATACTTGCTTCTTCTGATTTCTTACTTGCTTCCTGTATACTCTTTTGTAATTTTTCTTCTGTTTTCTTACTTGCTTCTTCTGATTTCTTACTTGCTTCCTGTATACTATTTTGTAATTTGTCTCCCATATTCATCATCATTTTCATCATCATCTCCATAATCGTCTCTTGTTCTTTTTTTAGTTGTTTCCTTTTCTTGTCCTTCCATATTTTCATCAGAATTTTCTGTCACATTATTGGTCTCTACATCTATCATGTCTCCTTGTCCTTCTAGATCTTCATGTTGAAATTCCTCATCAACAACTATATCTTCTTCTCTTATAGGGTTTCTTCTTGTATTCCTTCTTGTTTCCATTATCTTTTTTTTTTTAAATAACACTAACACTTAGCACTTCTATTGATAACTATTTAATTTCGTTCTACTATAATAATATTCCACCCCGTATAAACTTATTTTATCCCAAATGTCAAACTTTATTTTAATTTGAAATGTCAAATAACGTCAAATTAAAATACTGTAAAAAAAAACCGATGTTAAATTTAATAATTCTAATTTATATCCTAAACAACGTTAAATTCCAATCACTCAAATATCACTAGTTTCAAATCAAAAGGTTAGTTTCAACAATTGTGATACAAAATAAAATAAAAAAATCTTACCAATTTTGATGATGCTTCCGAAATGAAAATGATGTGGAATTTAAAATAAACCTGGCCCCACGTTGGCTGGCGACAATTTATATTAGAATAGTTGTGTTTTAATCATGAAAACTCTTATGCTCTTTTAGGTTGGGTTCCTTAAAAAAAATAATAAACATTACATAAAAATAAATAAAAAAAAAACTATAATTTTGGGTGCCTTAAAATACTTCTGGTTCTTCTCTCTCTTGTGTCTTCCTTTAATCAGTTCTTTCTTCTCTTTTCTGTACCACCTCCCAGTTTGTTTATTTTCTGTCTTCTGTATTTTTCAATCTCTCTCTATGTCTGTCTTTTCGTCTCACTTCCTAGATAATTTCCAGTTTCCTCTTTGTCTTCTTCGAGGTTATTTGCTATTATTTCTGTGACTTTTAATATCTCAACTCCTACCTATTTTATACTCTATATTTCTTTCTGATAATGTTCTTTGTCCAATAAAATTGTCTCAATTCTCTTTATTTACTTTATATTTCTAAATTGGACTATAACAATTATTTCCCGGTAATATTCTTCTAACTAATATATTTTTTTTATTTTGACATTTTCTAATTTCTTATTAATCAAAAACCAAAAACCAAAAACTGTTTATTATTTTCTTTTCATTTGTTGTTTTTCCCCAACTAGATATTTTTTTATCTGTAAATTTAAATGACTAACGACACTAAGATTTTTTTCTTTTACTTGTACCACAATTGTTGTGAACTCATTATTAAATCAAATAAAAAATAATCATCTAAACACAAAACATTCTTAAATAAATCTTAACACATTTAAATACATTCACACGCACCTTAAACTTCTTATCATAACCTTATTTTCATTGTCAAACTTACATTTGACAATAACCTTCTACCTTTCAATCACAGTCAACCACAATACATACAAAAACAGAACTAAAACTACGCATATAAATAAAAACCATATCAATACCTTTTCATTCTGCATATTGGCATAAAAGACGCATTTATCAACATTTAGTTGAATAAATGTGAATTCTTTTAAAAAACTTACAAATTCTTTATTCCAACATCGAGGACTTTGCTACAACAGACCATACAAGCTTTTGAATATTCTACAAACCAGAGATTTGTCTCCATTGTCAAAACCTTCCGGTTGATCCATGTAAATTTCTTCATTTAAAGTTCCATTTAAAAAGGCTGTTTTGACATCAAATTGTCTAATACCCATTCCCTGTGATACTGATAAAGCAAGAAGTATGCGAATCGAGTCATACCTTACAACTGGTGAAAATTTATCTGTGTAATCTGTACCATATTCCTGGTTATATCCTTTTGCAACTAATCTTGCCTTATATCGACTTATTGTACCATCTTGCTTATATTTAAGTTTGTAAACCCACTTACATCCTATAGATTTTCTTCCAGGTGGAAGTGGTTCTAGATGCCAGGTATTATTCTTTTCTAATGAAGCCATTTCCTCCTCCATGGCTTGCATCGAAAGTTCCTTTTTATCACAACTAACAGCTTCAGTGTAAAATTTTGGCTCATCGGTAACTGCTATACATGCTGTCTCATAGTTGAAACGATTAGGCGTCTTTAGCATGCTACGATCTCTTAGACACCTTGTTAAAATCACTTTAACTTTTGAAACTCTGCTACGCCACTGTTTAGTTCCCTTTTTTCTCAACCACGGCTCCCGCCAAGGTCAGCACCGTGACAACCCTCTCTTCCACTTCAACCGTCGAGCAGTTAAGAGCAATTGCTTCGTGCACCGTATCTCAGATAAAGGGGAAATTTCTCCTGTGATACCCCCACCATAAATTTTTAAGCGACCGAGGCGATTCACGTAAACATTTTATTTAACAGCGCTTCAACCACCGTGTTTTGTGTCGACTTTTAAAATACGGACTCAAGAAATTTTCAAGCCCAGTATTGTTGAGATTATTTTTAGTGTCGTTAGTTTCGCGGTGTTATTTGTGGATTTTTTACAAATTTTCTTTTTATCGGAAAGTATGGGGCTAAGGAATAAACGATATTTTCTTAAGAAAAGAGGGAAGAATATAAATGACGAATAAAATTCGAACAATTTTTAATTTTTTGCGGCATACTGTATACAACTTGCAAGAATTTTCTTTTTTGAGACAAACTGTATATATTTGACAATAATTTTTTTTGGGACATACTGTAGGTAAAAATATCAAAAGATTTTTTAAAAGGAAAAATCTTTTAACGACAAATAATATATACCTACTATTTAGAATATGTATTCCTAAAAAACTCAACTGCAGACACACTGTATAGATTTTACAAGACTTTTTATTTGTAGGACATACTGTATATAAGAATGTTCATTTTTGGGACATACTGTATATATCTTACAAGAATTTTTATTTTTGGGACATGCTGTTATAAGAATTTTCATTTTTGTGGCATACTGTATACAACTTACAAGAATTTTCATTTTTGGGACATACTGTACGCATCTTACAAAAAATGTTATTTTTGGGACATGCTGTTATAAGAATTTTCATTTTTGGGACATACTGTATATATCTTACAAGAATTTTTATTTTTGGGACATATTGTATACATCTTACAAAAATTTCTGTTTTTGGGACATGCTGTTATAAGAATTTTCATTTTTGTGGCATACTGTTATAAGAATTTTAATTTTTGGGACATACTGTATATATCTAACAATAATTTTTATTTTTGGGACATATTGTATACATCTTACAAAAATTTCTGTTTTTGGGACATGCTGTTATAAGAATTTTCGTTTTTGGGACATACTATATACATTTTACAAGAACTTGTATTTTTTTGACATGCTGTTATAAGAATTTTCATTTTTGGGACATACTGTACGCATCTTACAAAAATTGTTATTTTTGGGACATGCTGTTATAAGAATTTTTATTTTTGTGGCATCCTGTATACAACTTTCATTAATTTTCATTTTTGGGACATGCTGTATACATCATTCAAGAATTTTTATTTTTGGGACATGCTGTTATAAGAATTTTAATTTTTGAGACATACTGTATATTTCTTACAAGAATTTTTATTTTTGGGATATATTGTATACATCTTACAAAAATTTCTGTTTTTGGGACATGATCTTATAAGAATTTTCGTTTTTGGGACATACTATATACATTTTACAAGAAATTGTATTTTTTTGACATGCTGTTATAACAATTTTCATTTTTGTGGCATACTGTATACAACTTTCAATAATTTTCATTTTTGGGACATAATGTACGCATCTTACAAAAATTGTTATTTTTGGGACATGCTGTTATAAGAATTTTTATTTTTGTGCCATCCTGTGTGCAACTTTCAATTATTTTCATTTTTGGGACATGCTGTATACATCATACAAGAATTTTTATTTTTAGGACATACTGTATTTATCTTACGACAATTTTTATTTTTGGGACATATTGTATACATCTTACAAAAATTTCTGTTTTTGGGACATGCTGTCATAAGAATTTTCGTTTTTGGGACATACTATATACATTTTACAAAAACTTGTATTTTTTTGACATGCTGTTATAAGAATTTTCAATTTTGGGCCATACTGTATCCAACTTTCAATAATTTTCATTTTTGGGACATACTGTACGCATCTTACAAAAATTGTTATTTTTGGGACATGCTGTTATAAGAATTTTTATTTTTGTGCCATCCTGTGTGCAACTTTCAATTATTTTCATTTTTGGGACATGCTGTATACATCATACAAGAATTTTTATTTTTAGGACATACTGTATTTATCTTACGACAATTTTTATTTTTGGGACATATTGTATACATCTTACAAAAATTTCTGTTTTTGGGACATGCTGTCATAAGAATTTTCGTTTTTGGGACATACTATATACATTTTACAAAAACTTGTATTTTTTTGACATGCTGTTATAAGAATTTTCAATTTTGGGCCATACTGTATCCAACTTTCAATAATTTTCATTTTTGGGACATACTGTACGCATCTTACAAAAATTGTTATTTTTGGGACATGCTGTTATAAGAATTTTTATTTTTGTGGCATCCTGTATACAACTTTCAATAATTTTCATTTTTGGGACATGCTGTATACATCATACAAGAATTTTAATTTTTGGGACATACTGTATATATCTTACAAGAATTTTTATTTTGGGACATATTGTATACATCTTACAAAAATTTCTGTTTTTGGGACATGCTGTTATAAGAATTTTCGTTTTTGGGACATACTATATACATTTTACAAGAACTTGTATTTTTTTGACATGCTGTTATAAGAATTTTCATTTTTGGGACATACTGTATATATCTTACAAGAAGTTTTTTTTTGACATTTACTGGTATAAACTAAGAGATTTTCTGAAAACAAAAAATGTTTTAAAGACAAATATTATATACCAACTATTTAGGAAATGTATTCCTAAAAAAACCGGTTTGAGACATACCGTATACATCTTACAATAATTTTATTTTTGGGACACACTGTATACATTTCAAAATTTACAACTAATTCTAAAAATTACTTCGTTTGGTTTGAATTAAAATATTTAATTTAACTCTTGGAGTCCGACTCTGTTCTTTAAATAACGTCCCCGACAAACCGATCGAAACCGAGACTCTACGAACGTCGGCTAACGAAAGAATTGCAAATTAAGTAGTAGGGATAATATTTGCCTTATTTATAATTATTTTAGAGACAGAACGATATCTAGTATTTTAGTGATTAGAAGCTCATGTCGAATTGAATATTTAATTTGTTTTTTGCATTATATTACGGAAAGATGAATCTGCAGATTGCTCGAATTCTTTTTTTTCAATAATACATTTTTAATATAGTAATTGTAAGGTAAAGTTTTATTATTTTTAATAATTTCACTAAACCTTACATTTTTTTCCAGGCGGAATGGTTGGTTTTTTCAAAAAAAAAAATTCGACGAAATTGTAGATTAATCCTTTTTCTTTTTTACAAAACAAAAAGTAGTGAAATTTATTCAGTATTGTATTCTCTATCATTAAAACGAAATGCATGAAATTTAAAGGTTTTGACGGTGTTGGAGCGCGAAGCAATTGCTCTTAACATGTAAATTAATATAGTGCTTCGTTATCTACCTGTGTATGGTTTTAATCCTAAAATATAATGTCTAATGTGTGGAATTTAAGGTAACAGATCTTTTCCATTTTATTACAAATATGCAAAGACCACGGGTCTATTTCATAATTAATCAATCATATGGATCATCGTGCATGAGAGCGGTGTTGCCTAACTTACTAGAACAATTTAGAATTCCTTAGGACACGGTCCAGGATATACCAAGGGAGAGCTCCTCTTATGGACACCCTTTTTTCTGTAATTATATCTTTTTTATATGCGCTGTTGTAAAATGTATTGTGCTATATTCGGAAATATTTATGTCTTGTTCTTACTTTCATTTAAATGTACTGTATCAAACATTACCTATTTAATTGTTGTCGTTTACTAGTAGAATTTAATTGTTGTTTACTAGTAGATGAATTTCTGTTTAATTGTTGTTGTTTACTATTAGCTAAACTTCTATTGTTGTTGTTTACTATTAGATAAACATTGTTTAATTATTGTAAATTTATGTGTTAACCTTTTACGTTTAAAGCTTGCTGATTAAATCTTATCAGAAAGCAGGACGATATGTTTTATTGTCCCACGTCCCCTAAACGTGTAATAATTATAGGGTGGTCCTTCGATATCTTTATTCGACCACGCGATAGCTTATGTGTGATTTTTTGAACCAAACTTCTATTACTACAAGTCCACAAATCTACTAAATACATTCACTCTGATTCACACATATTGTTGTGGTCCTTCGAGCCGGATATGCTCACTCCTGTCAAAATGACAATTTTCTGAAACTTTAAATAAGTCATCCCTTCTGACCCTCGGAAGAAAATTCTCCTAAACATTAACAGAACTCTGTATAAAGCATCCTCTCTACCCTCAAATAAACATTCTTACATGGTTTATGAACGTTTCGCGAAAAAGTGAAATTTCAGACTTTAAATTTAAACAAAAATACAATTAACACTCAGTGCTATAACCGCGAGTGAATCTAGGTAAAAAATGCAACGCGTGGCAACACCGCTCTGGTTCTCTGCACCTGTCGACTCGCCACCGGCCGCTAGCTGGAAATTTGATGGTAGCAATCGTCTCTCCCTTTTGATCGACTATTCGTCGGAATTCGTCTAACACAAGGCGATTTTAGTGCTTTATTATTTTATTTAAATATTGTAAATATATTTTGAAAAATTATGGCATCTATTTAACATTTCATGTTTGGACAGTAATTCTTGTCTCTGTTTTGTGCGACCCTTCTTAACAAATTGAAGGCGCTCGAAGATGTTTTATTTGATTTAAACATTTTGTAAATTCGCTACTATGTTTATATTTTACTATAACATTTGATTAATAATTTCTATGCCTATATTTGCGCTTTACAAACTGATTGGTTTATTTTTAATATTTATCTGACTGATTCTAATATTTGTATTTTTTGTATTTTTATGTAACTGTTTATATCTCGCAATTTATTTGTTTCTATTTGACTGCTTATAATATTTGTGCGCATTTATTTTGATATACATTCTGACTAAATAATTAATTCTGAAAAATGGATTCCTTGACTCATTTAAAAAATAAACGCAGAGGATACAAATCTCAACTCACTCGAATTGAAAACTTTGTTAAAGCTCTTACTGGAACGGAGGAAAGCTATTTATTACGTGTTAAACTTAAAAATTTAATTGGTCATTATGACAACTATCAAGCAGTACAGTCAGACATTTTAAGCATAATTGAATCGCCTCTAGACGCTCTCTCGGACAGCTCAACTGCCGAGGACATTATCGCAGATAAATTTGAAACTTGTATTGCTACATTAACTTCTCTCTTAGACAAACCTGTCTCTCAATCAAATAATGGGATTGAACGCTCAAATGTATCGCTTCCTAAAATTAACATTAAACCGTTCAGCGGTCAGCAAGCCGAATGGACTTCATTTTTTGATCTATTCACGTCTTTAGTCATTAATAACCCTAAGCTACAAAGTGATAGCGAGCGGTTTTACTATTTAAAGAGTCTTTTACTAGGACAGCCATTAGAATTAATTTCTAGTCTCAGTGTTACAAATGATAACTTTTCTATCGCAATTGATATATTAAAATCAACTTATCAAGATAAGTCTAAACTATTACATACGCTATTTTCTAATTTACTTGATCAAAAACCTATGACAAAGGGCAGTGCCGCCGGTCTTAAGGAATTCTATATAGCTTCAAAGAAAATATTTGAACTTATTAAAAATATGAAACTGAAAGATGATGAATATTTTGAGACACTTATTGTTTTTCTGTTAGAGCAAAAAATTGACTTTCAATCAAAAAGGGCGTTCGAAACTGAACGGGAGCCTGATACTTTAGCCACAGTTAACTCATTTTTTGAATTTCTTAGAAAAAGATATACCGTTTTGGAAAATTTAAATTTCTTTGAACCTTCTACGAAAAGAGAAACCAAGTTCTCTGATCAAAATTCTAAAATCAATTTGCACTCTAGGGTTGATGATAGATCAAATAAATCATCTAACTCCTCTAATTATGTAAATAAATACAATTGTAAATTTTGCTCTGATAAAAATCATACTTTATATAAATGTAATAAATTTTTAGAACTATCTCCTACTGATAGACACCGATATGCCAAAGATACTAATTTATGTATTAACTGTCTTTCTTCTTTACATGCTCACTCTGCCTGTAAATCTTTACACAGATGTCTTAGTTGTGGCAAAACGCATCATACTTTGTTGCATTTTGAAACTAATATAAATTCTAATTTTAGACAGGGTTCTAATCACCCTAATAATACTCTTAATCGAACCAATCCAAATCCTACTCGTAACCCTACAAATGCTAGGGAATCTGTAAATACTTATAATTCGCCTGTAGTTAGAAATGTTTCTACTAATGTAAATTCTCATAGTAACGGTGCACCCGGCACATCCACTAATACTCACGCTTCTTTATCTGTCACTAGTTTTGAAAACAAAATAGTTTTATTACCCACTGCATTAGTTAATGTTCATTGCAGTAATGGGCAAACTCGTACCGCTCGCGTACTTTTAGACTCAGCGTCTCAAATCAGTGTTATTAAAAAATCATATGCTGATTCCCTTAATATCCGTTACTACTCTCGTAACGTTAGTATCTCAGGTTTGGGAAATAGTAACTGTACAAATACCTCTGACATGGTGGATATAGTTTTTAGCTCTATGACCCAACCTAATAAATGTTTTAATCTTACTTGTTCTGTTATAAATAATATAACTACGAATTTACCTCAATTTGCAATTTCACCTGAACGATTTAATTTGCCTGATCATGTCAGATTAGAATTAGCCGACCCTTTCTTTTTCCAGCCTGGAGAAATTCAAATATTAATAGGGGGTGATTTATACTTTCAATTATTAAAACCCGAAATTATTAGTATGGGGGCAAGTATGCCTACTCTTGTTAATACTCATTTAGGATTTGTTATAGCTGGACCAGTTTCAGATAATCATGTTTCTAAATTTAATAGAAGTAATTTTGTTCTATCTTTTTTAAATGTACATAATGAAGATCATTTGGATCAGCCTCGCCTTGAGGAACTAATAGAAAATTTCTGGGAAATTGAGGAAATACCTGAAACCAGAAAACAATCTTATAGTGATGATGTTGTGGAAAAAATGTTTGTAAATACTACTACGATTTTACCTTCAGGCCGATATCAAGTCGACATGCCTATGTTAACTGATACTAATAAAAAATTAGGTCATTCTTTATCTATTGCCAAGCGGCGGTTTACTCATTTAGAACAAAAATTTGTAAACAATCTACAGTTTTTTGATACATACAAGCAAGTACTTTTTGATTACCTACATCTGGGCCATGCCAAGGTGGTTCCCATGTCTCTGTCTTGCAATTTATTAAATGAACTTAAATACTTTATCCCACATAGAGCTGTTATTCGTGATGATTCTGTCTCTTCCAAATGTCGAATTGTGTTCGATTATTCCTCTTGCTCCGATTCAGGAGTATCTCTTAATGATCTCACTCATAAAGGATATCAAGTCCAAGATAACTTATTTGACATTATCTGTCGTTTTAGAACCTTTCCCTTTGTTTTATGTGCGGACATCCAGATGATGTACCGTATGATCGAAATCAATCCTGCGCAACGTCACTTGCAAAATGTACTTTGGCGCGACAACCCGTCCGATTCATTTAAATGTATCGAACTTTCTCGGCTAAGTTTTGGCCAAAATTGTGCTCCTTACCTAGCCACTAGAGTGCTTAAGGACATCGCTGATAAAAATCCTAATTATCATCTAGCTAGATCTGCTATTTTATCTCAAACTTATATGGACGACATCCTTGGTGGAGTCTCCGAATTTTCTCAATTACAAATTCTTTATAATGAATTAACCACTGTACTTAATAAGCATGGTTTTCTGCTACACAAATGGCATTCTAACTCTACTGAGTTTCTTGAATCTTTGTCCCTAGATCACGATATTGAATTGGATCTAAACTTGGAAAATTCTCATTGTAAAATTCTCGGTATAAAATGGAATTCTTCCTCTGATATACTTCAAATTTGTT
This sequence comes from Neocrepidodera transversa, assembly GCA_963243735.1. Classification (NCBI taxonomy): domain Eukaryota; kingdom Metazoa; phylum Arthropoda; class Insecta; order Coleoptera; family Chrysomelidae; genus Neocrepidodera; species Neocrepidodera transversa. The sequence continues at coordinate 39,445,851 of OY725336.1, forward strand.
CTTCTCCCTTCCCTAACATACCTCGTTTAACTAAACGTATTATTTTATCCATAATATCAAGTACGTTCGATCCTGCGGGACTAGTGAGCCCCTTGATCTTAGGCGGCAAATTAATTATGCAGACTCTTTGGCAACTCAACCTCGGATGGGACGAGGTTATTTCAGATAAATCTGTTATAAAGCAATGGCAATCTTTTGTTTCTATTCTCTCTGAATTATCTCAACTTTTTATACCTCGGCTTCTAGTAGAAAAGAAGGAAGTTTTAGAGGTTTCCCTTCACGGGTTCTGTGACGCCAGTCAACTTGCATATGGCTGTTGCGTTTATTTGGTAGCCTCATATTCTGACGGTACTAAATCTTCCAATTTAATAGCGGCTAAATCTAGAGTAAGTCCGTTAAAAACTAAACTTACAATTCCAAAGCTGGAGCTGTCTTCCATGGACCTCTTAGCTAAACTTGTACATAAACTTGTAAACATTTTTTCATCCAATTATCAATTCTCATCAGTTAATCTCTGGTCTGACTCCCTCGTTTCACTAAGCTGGGTGAAACGTAACTCGAGTGAGTTTTCTATTTTTGTGTCCCGACGTGTATCTGCTATTCAACATAATAGTCGAGATTTCACGTGGAGACACATACGCTCCAAATTCAATCCCGCAGATATGCTTTCTAGAGCTAATTTCTCGAAGGATGTTAGGAACTTTTGGTTACATGGTCCAGAGATGTTATGTAACTCGAGCAATTTTGATTCCCTTGATACTTTTTCTCCTATTGAACTTTTACCTGAACTAAAGAAAGTCTCTATGGTTTCTGTAACTGCCCCGCACAATAGTTTAAAGGAACTATTTTCCGAATATCCTAAATTCAATAAATTACAAAGAATATTAGGGTATATTCACAGATTTGTAAATAATATACAAAGAAAAAATTGTAAATACACTGGCCCTTTATCTATTTTTGAACTCCAACTTTCGTATGATTTTATTATTAAACAAACTCAAGTTGAGCATTTCCAAAAGGAGCGGAACCTCCTTTTAGCACAAAAACCAGTGATGGAGTTTATACTCGCCCTATCGTCAAACTTGCTGTTCTTCCTCTTGAACCTTAACTAGTTTAAAACTTATCACCTCTTTTTTCCTTTTATTTTTTTTACAGTAGTGTAGGAATTTCTTTCCCCTCCCCCCAGTATGTTAAAATCACTTTAACTTTTGAAACTCTGCTACGCCACTGTTTAGTTCCCTTTTTTCTCAACCACGGCTCCCGCCAAGGTCAGCACCGTGACAACCCTCTCTTCCACTTCAACCGTCGAGCAGTTAACATGTAAATTAATATAGTGCTTCGTTATCTACCTGTGTATGGTTTTAATCCTAAAATATAATGTCTAATGTGTGGAATTTAAGGTAACAGATCTTTTCCATTTTATTACAAATATGCAAAGACCACGGGTCTATTTCATAATTAATCAATCATATGGATCATCGTGCATGAGAGCGGTGTTGCCTAACTTACTAGAACAATTTAGAATTCCTTAGGACACGGTCCAGGATATACCAAGGGAGAGCTCCTCTTATGGACACCCTTTTTTCTGTAATTATATCTTTTTTATATGCGCTGTTGTAAAATGTATTGTGCTATATTCGGAAATATTTATGTCTTGTTCTTACTTTCATTTAAATGTACTGTATCAAACATTACCTATTTAATTGTTGTCGTTTACTAGTAGAATTTAATTGTTGTTTACTAGTAGATGAATTTCTGTTTAATTGTTGTTGTTTACTATTAGCTAAACTTCTATTGTTGTTGTTTACTATTAGATAAACATTGTTTAATTATTGTAAATTTATGTGTTAACCTTTTACGTTTAAAGCTTGCTGATTAAATCTTATCAGAAAGCAGGACGATATGTTTTATTGTCCCACGTCCCCTAAACGTGTAATAATTATAGGGTGGTCCTTCGATATCTTTATTCGACCACGCGATAGCTTATGTGTGATTTTTTGAACCAAACTTCTATTACTACAAGTCCACAAATCTACTAAATACATTCACTCTGATTCACACACACCTGTTTGTTTCTTCAGTTATTTTGATTGCTTCATTTTCTATAATTTCTTCATTTTTTGTAATTTCTTCATCTGCTTTATCTTGTCCATTTTCCTTATTTTCTTTAATTTCTATTTGTGGATCAAACATTGCAAAATTTCTAACAACTGCAGAAGATGTGTTATTGTTTTCTTTAAAAATCACATCCCTAGAAACTGAAACTCTCCAATTACCAGCATCATAAACTCTGTAGTTGGAGCTATTTCCGTCATACCCTACACAAAACATTGGTTTAGATTTTGACTGAAATTTTAATCTCTTTTGTTTAGGAATATGAACAAAAGCTTCTGATCCAAACTTTCTAATATGTTCTAAATTTGGTTTTTTTCCAATGAACTTTTCAAAAGGTGTTTTCTCACTATCCAAAGAGTTTGTTCTTCTGTTATACAAATAAACAGCCGTATTGACTGCTTCAGCCCACAAATTTTCTCGAAGACAAGTACTAGTTAACATTGCTCTAGCACTTTCTACAATGGTCTTAATTTGTCGCTCTGCTTTACCATTCTGCTCTGACGTATAAGGGGCAGATTTTTCATGAAGTATACCATTATTTTTAAAATACTCTTCAAAATGTTGATTAATGTACTCGGTACCATTATCACTTCTAACCTTTTTAATTTTATTTCCTGTTTGTCTTTCGATAAATTTTTCAAATTCAATAAATTTACACCATACATCACTTTTATGTTTGACGAAATAAACAGAAGTATATGAAGTATAATCGTCTTTGAATATTACAAAATAATTGGCACCACCAAGAGAAGTATTGGGCATTTTTCCACATACGTCAGTGTGTAAATACTCTCCAGGTTTATATACGACTTGATTTGATGTATTATAAAATGGTTTCCTTTGTTGTTTACCAAAAAGACAAGATTCACAAAAAATGTCATCTGTGATGTTTAATTTGGGAATATAACCTGCATTTGACATTTCTTTCAATGTCTTAAAATTGACATGTCCCATTCTTTCATGCCACAAAAGAGCATCAAAAACTACAGGGTTACTCTGGGAAAGTTCAGGCATTTTAAACGACATGAGATAACATTGGTTCAACTGTTTGAGTCCTATAGCTACCACTTGATTTCTACTTTTAATTTCTATTTTATTTTTAGTAAAAGAAACGGAAAAATTTTTAGCTGTTACGGCTCCCACTGAAAATAAATTTTTCCCCAACTTAGGAACAAATAACGTGTTTTCCAAAGATCTCCTTTCTTTGTTGCCATTAACAACTAATATAACTTCAACTGTTCCTATGCCTTCAGCTTGAAGAATAGAATTATCCCCAATTTGAATTGGAATAGTGGGATTAAATTTTTTAAACTCTCCAAACCATTCACGATGGAAAGTCATATGTTTCGAGGTACCGCTATCAGCTAACCATGTATCTTTAGTTCTTCTTTCTAATCCAAATATTTCTTCTGAACAAAATGCTTGAGCTTGAGTTTGGTTTTTCAGGGCTCTTGCACGACATTCATTCTTGAAATGTCCTATCTTATGGCAAAAGCAACAAACTACTTTTCTTTTGTCAAATTGTTTCCTTTTTGTGCTTCTTTCAGTGCTACTAGATGGTTCCATGGCTGCAAAAGCTGTCGCTTCTTGTTCTTGTTGTGTTAATCTAAGTTCTTCTTTTAACAATCTAGACGTTAAATTTTCAAAAGTTTGCTTTGTTTCATCATATGAATCCCAAGCAGTGATAAAAGATTCATATTTGGGAGGCAAACTTCCTAGCATTTTCGCTATTTTATCTATATCTTTAACTTCTTCACCAACATCATTTATTGCTTGAGACATGGACTCAATTTTGCTTACATGTTTTGCAATGGAATCTGTTTCTGACATTTTATAATTAAAAAAATTTTGTTTTTACATCACTTTGTTAACGGCAGACCTTTGTTCATGAATTGTTTTTAACCTTGACCACATTGAAGAAGCACTATCACAACTCATGATTGTTTGTACATTTTCGTATTCCATTGATGTGGATATTAACAGCATAGCTTTGGCATTATTCACTATCCATTCTTTCTTCTCTTCTCCAGAATCAGGGTACGTTAGTGTTCCATTAACCAAGTCTGATAAACCTTCAGCTTTAAAGATGATTTCCATTTGGTATTTCCAAATTTGAAAATTCGACCAATTGAATTTTTCAATGTGGATACCTTTTAATTTGTCCATCTTTTCCTTCACTACTTAATGTGTGAAAACTTGATGTGACAATCACACTAACGAAGTCAGCTCAATATTATTTTTTTTTTTATAATAATACCAATACTTTTAGTTACTTGCGTAATCTGGGCCCATAACCTGTTGTAGCTTCTGAATAAATTAATTATAGTTCCTGCTGGAACTTGGAATTACAAGAAAAATTATAAAAACTTTTAAAAACGACAACTATATTTTTCATACATCAAAAACTGACAATTAACAATTCAATGGTATACATATTAAAAATATAAAACAATAAGTGGAGCACTCGATAGTATGTAAACAAAGCATACATATAAGTTTAACAGTTCGACAAGTATAAAAAAATAATAAATATCGACCTTACAAGATGCAAATCCATCTGCAACTTCATGAAGATGATCCGGATAGAAGAGTTCAATTTTGTGAGGAAATGCTCGCATTGATTGATATAGTTCAAAATATTTGTTTTTCGGATGAGTGCACATTTTTTCTTGACGGGTTTGTGAATAAACATAATTGTTGAAGGGCATACTCAACATGTTCAAAAACTTAATGTTTGGGCTGGCATACTGGGCGATAAAATTATTGGGCCATTATTCGTAGATGGGAATTTAACTGGTCAAAAATACCTAGAAATGCTAGAAATGACCATTGACCCGCTAATTACTCAGGAGCTTAAAAATCAGGTAGATGAAGTAAGAAATCCTGCTCTAGATGAAAATATATTACATTTTCAACAAGATGGGGTTGGTCCTCATTATCATTTACCAGTCAGACAATGGCTAGATGACCATTTCCCACGTTGGATCGGTAGAAGAGGAGCAATCAAAAGTCGACGTGTCTCACTATTTTTCTCAAAAATTATTGTGCGAGAGTAAAGTGAGGGTAGGAAAAAACACCCTGTATTTCTGTTCAGGGGGGTAGTAACAAAAATAAACATAGCGATTTGAATTCTGCATTGAATTACCTTTTCCCTGATGTGTCACACATGGTATGTTCCCTATTTAAATTTTAAAGTTGAGTGGCGAGGGGTGAAGGGGGTTGACGTTAGAGTGATGTTTGTTAACAAAAATTTTGTCCCACTCAAATCAAAAATCGACGTGTCTCGCCATTTTTGCCAAAAATTATTGGGTAAGCCTAAATCGGGGGTGGAAACTTTTTAAAAAAACACCCTGTATACCTAATTAGCATTTTACTGAACGAGTATGGCATATGTAAATACGAGTATTCGCTGGGTGCAGAGTGCATGGAGGGGACAACTGAAAAAATCCAAGCGCTCGTAGTGGTCAAAATTTCGTGAAATCTGGTTCTTGTCATAAATAAACACGTCAAAATTAAATATAAAAATGGTTCATAATAGTTGTAATTGCACAAATACAGGGAGAAATAGCAAGTGCAGATTTTACACATTTTCAAGTCCTAGTTAGAAATTAAAGAAAAGAAAGAACTGGATAAATGCAGTTAGGAGAAAAAGGAAGTAATGTATAGCCTACTTCTACAGCATGCTTACTTAGACGAATGTGTGTTTTATTCTACAATTATTCGATGTGATTAAACAACTTTTGCCACTATGTATCAATTATTTCACATCTCTAACGAGATCAACCGCGACAAGTTGCTTCCCTTTCTCCATTGTTTGGGGTTGAAATGATATTTGATGAGTAATTGACTCCAATCCGGTTTGATTAAATAGACCAAAATCCTGTTTGATTGAATAATTACATTCATCAGCGCCTAAAAATTATTTAAAAAAAAGGTATGATTAATTATTGTGACTGAAAAACTAGCAAATATTTATAATTTTTTATTATTCTAGCTGTCATATATTATTTGTCTGGATGTCACTGATTAACCTGATACTAACCTAAGAATCATAGTTTTTGATATTTATTTACATGTTTTATACTTACTTTGTTCATCATAACACGTTTTACTGAATTTTTGCTTATAAATTCTAATGAGATTTTTTTATAACGAATTTTTATTTTTAATACATAACTTACATACTTTTCACAATTGTCGATCCAGATTTTATGCAACCATCAGATGAATGAACTCAACATACAGAAAAAACTTCCAAATCTCATCAAAATGACGCTCTACCAGACAAAAACAGATCAACACTGGTCTAAAACAAGAAGATTCACTGACCACTACGATATTTAATATTATATTAAAATGGATAGTACGAAAAAGTGGAATAAACAGAACAGGGACACTAAGAACTGAACTGTTGGAATACTCGGATAATACAGTAATGTTGTCAACATCAGAAAAAGATCTAAAACGTACCTAGGAGTTAATGAAGAGAAATTAAAGTTTATGAAAATGACAACAACACAAAGGAAAGAAACGAAAATAAATTTTCCAGTAGAACCAAACGGACAAAGGATAATGGAATTTGAAGACAATAGGATGCGGCCAATATAGGACGCGGGGACACTAGGACGCATGGACACTAGGACGCGGGGCTACTAGAGCGCGGGACCATTAGGACACGAGGACACTAGGACGCGAAAGTATAATAAGGATTGCCACAATGAAATATATATCTAGCACTTCAAAAGAAAGCAAAGGACCTTTTACGTTTACATTATAAAATAAAACTAGTAAAAGGAATAATCTCTGAGCGATATTTCAAGACTACGGCCCGTTTCCGTCAGCGGAAAAAAGTCCGATTCGAAAAATCGGTTTTTTTTTTTTTTTTTTTTTTTTTTTTTTTTTCTTTTTTTTTTTTTTGTCAACGAGCCGGTCTTGATTTACATAACACCTTAATAGAAATCAGTATCGACAAATTTGCTTTCCTTATCGAGAAGTTTCTCATAGAGCCTTTCTTTTTTGAATAAAAACCGATTGCCGAAAGAATTTTCCGGATCGGCCGTACCGTTCTCGAGTTATCGTGCGCACAGACACCCACACATTCACACAGACACACAGACAGACTTTTTTTTCGCGGAAAAGCATTTTTTTCCACGTTTCATGACATTGTAAGTCGTTTGGAGCAAAAAAAATTTTGAGATTTTTGCACAATTTCAATACTACGGGACCATAGGTGAAGTATTGGCGGGCCGTAGTAAAAGAATATAAAGAAATATTGCGACTTAGTGGCCGCGTCCTAATGTCCTAGATCCAATTTGAAGAATATTGCGATGGGGAGAAGAACATAGAAGCAATGTTAGCGAAAGGGAGTAGGCCAGCAGGAAATCTTAATAAAATAATTAACTCAAAGAAAGCCAAGTTATACGAAACAGTTACAAAACCAACGGTACACTCTATAGAAGTTAAACAATGGATCTTTAACAAGGAGGAAGAAAGTAAAATAAATATATGGGAATGGAAAATACTTATTTTGTAATACAACTTCTAATTTATATGAAACACGACTAACAAAATATATTAATTTATCTGACACAACATACAAAATTCAACAAACTCTTGCCGGTTTTTTAGATCTTACTTATACCCATTTTGGTAGTTCTATTTTTTTCTCACGATCTCTCGAATTTTTAAGAGATATCCCGTTGCGTCTTCATGCTTCTCGTTATAATACAGAGAATGCCAGATACCAGAATGACAAAAAAATATAGATATAGATCATACAGAAACAAGAAAATCTGATGTGGCCAGCACATGATCTCTCGCCATTTTTGAATCAAAAATTTACAGGGTGACACAAAAAAGTATGAAAAAAAATTATTTTTTGTCAATCTGGCAACAATGGCAAAAGTTTAGAAACTTTTAATGAGATGAAAATAAACTATAGGGTATACAAAATATATGTGTAAAACTTTATTGCCGTTTTGTACAATAATGGCGTCATCACCCATAGCAACTGCCACTTATGGTTGTGCGATTGGCACCAAAATCTAATCAGATCTAATCTAGGGTATCAGAATCCTGTATGCAAAATTTCAAATTTTTTTATTCAGTAGTTTTTGAATTATCGTTACTACAACATCCATCCAAACACACACACACACACACACACACATACACACACACACTAACACACACACACACAGACATCATCGCGAAAATATTAAAATCGTATTCTAGGGACCTTAAAACGTATTTATTCATTGAAAACTCACTACCCAATTTTTAGCACGATTCCTATACCTCTCTTATCTGAAGGTCGAGAGGTAAAAACGGAAGACCAAAAAAAGATGTTACACTGAAGCGACAGAAGATCTAAGAAAGGGATGGGAAGGTGAAATCAAGAGATAGGAAAGAATGGAAGAAAACCATCACCAAGCTATGGGTCTAAAAGGCCTGCGTGCACCACCCCATATATGATTTCTAGTTTACTTAAAATAAGTAAGCTAAAATTTAAAAAAAAATTAGGTAATACTTTTTAGTTGCACTGATAAAACCCGTGACGAATTCAAATATCTAATGAAATTTAATGTATTTATAATAATTTTTAAAATTTTCTGACGTTATTAAGTAGGCCCTTTTTCAAATTTTTTTAAGGAATAAAATTTCTTCATTTATTGAGCTATCAAATCAGTTCTCGAGATATTACGGGTGGGAGTAAATTCACAAAAATGGGCGTGGCCTTTATTATGGGATCTATGGCAAAATGATGGCTTAAACTTATACTTTTTTGGAGACTTTACCTAACCATATGGTCATATTTGATATACTAATGAAGAACACTGTTTTGTAGTGATTTGAGAACTGAAATAATTTTTTGAAATTTTCTGAAGCAATTTCTGGTATGGAGGAGGCCATTTTCCAATTTTATTTACAGAATAAAATTTTCTTCATTTATCGAAATCTTTCAAATGAGCTATTAAACATTTCGATCGGATTAATAATTTTCGCTCAAGGGGTAAAAGCTTACGTAAAAACAACTTCATCTTACAAATCGGTATTAAAAAAATTACTTTACAATTTTTTTTTCTACATTTTCTTTTTAAAATTTCACCAGGTCACTTAATTTTCCACATACTGAAAATAAATATACAAATATTCTAAAATGGTTAGAAACTCTTTTTGATCATATCATTTATTTAAAAATTATTAAATTTTTAGTGAATCTGGGAGAGATAGTAAAGGCTTTTGAAATTTTTAATCATTTTTAAAATTTGTTAAAATCCGAAAATTGAAAAAAATTATGATTACAATATTTTCCTTGCTATACAATTTCGTTATGTTTGGAAAGTAAAAATATAAAAATAAATATAATTTTGTTAATTTGTTATGACTAATAAACTATTCTTAATTTTTTTTCTTAATTATGTAATTTAATTTGAATCAGTCTGTACCTAGTAGTCGACCATTAAATTATATACTGCTAATGAAAAGCGGCATTAATGATTGCACTAGTAAATAGATAATGATAATATGGGATGTTACAAATACAAACCTAATTATTGACCAATAACCTTTTAGTAATTGCGAATATTGGGAAACTAGAATAAAAAATAAATTGTTCTAATAAAGTCCTAATGAAAAATATGTCGAAATATATATTGGTCTAATAATTTCATAATAAAAAACGAACAGGTATCGAAACAAAGCTTTTTATTTTTTTGTTAGTATTATTTATTTATGTAAAAATAAAAAAAGTAAATTTTGAAAAAAAAACATATGGTAAAAAAAATGTGATAAAATACAATCTAACTAACTGTTGTTTTGTTTGGCTATAGATTAGTTTAATCATTTAGTAAGGTGACGATTTTATTATTTACTCGATTTTATTATTTACTCGGGCCATTGCAAAGGACCATGCACTTTTCGTATTGAGCCATATGGATCATTTTTGCTCATTGCACCATGACTGTAAAAATTCAAGATGCTCCAAAAAAATGACTTTCAATAGATTGACTGTGTTTTACTATCTTATTTAAATTAGTAATTTTCTGTTCATAAATACTTATTATTATTGTTATTATTATTATAAAATAAAGTAAGCAATGCGTTAAAATTGAATTTCGTGAAAACAAACATACATGTTGTCTTAAAAAAGAAGTCATTACACTTATGCTTATTTTATTTTAATCTGTTTCATTTAAACTTGCTTCGCTTTAGCCGTTACTTAAAGAGTCATTTTTTGATAAGAATTGTATCTAAATATATACATATACAAAAATAGAAAAACAAATATTTATAAAATTGACTCAAAGGACTTCTACATAGTGTATATATTATAAATGTAACGTAAACGACAAATCATGGGCAGAACCAAAGACTAAAGAGCATTAGTGCCTAACTTTGTTATTAATATTCGAATTTTGATGGGATAAACGGTATAATGTGTAGAACTGTTCATACATGTGTAAAGTATAGGTCATGAGTCATGTGTATCATAGGTCGTGGATCATTTGTATCATTAGTCATGGGTCATGTATATCATGAGTTATGGATAATGAATGGGTCATGAGTCATTTTATGCTAGGTTGGCCTGGGTAAGGTTTTTGAAATCAGAACGAATTTAAAAATGTAGAAAATACAGGGTGTTTCAATTGAAAATACATGAATTGGATAAGTCACAGATTTATCAGATACCGTGTATGCTGGTACTTATTTTTGGAAGACAGTTTTCATTGCTTTTTACAACTTTTATTTAATAAATTAGGAAATAAGGAAGCAGTTATAAATTCAATTTCAACGCATCGTTGTTTATATTTCACGTTTTAAAATAAGTATTTAAGAACAGAAAACTACTAACTTAATTAGTAAAGTAATCCACAGTTCATGTATTGAATGTCAATGTTTTGAGCCACCCTGTAATTCTGGAGTCATGGTGCAATGAGCAAAAATAACGTACATGACTCAAGAAATGTATGTACCAAATCTTAAAAAATCGACACCGGATCCAACCGTCATATGAAAAGTGCCTGGTCCTTCAGACAATCTATTTCCTTAGAAGATCTGATAAAAACATATAGTAGGGGATGCCAAGCGGGGATTTTAGGATTTACTAAAGCGCGTCGGATTAATATATGGTGCGATACCTTACACCCAGTTGAGTACCTTTAGGGTGAGTTAATTACATCCTAAAAGGAGTACATTCCAATAATTTGACGATTTCAGTGTAACGCAAGGAAGTGTGGGAGATACAAAGTAAAAAAATTCCTGTCGGTAGGGTCGACAGGGGGAGATAGATTTCTGTTGTCTAAATTTGAGACTCATCCTCCCCCATCCCACGATATAGTCAGATCGAAAAAAGTTTCAAAATAATAAATTTTATAATAATTAGGGCATGAAAAAAGTCTTATGACGTTTTTTAATATTATCAAAAATAGGGGAGATATAAATTTTTTGAAATTTCAACCCCCTCCAGTTCCATCCCCGTGGGTCAGATGAAAAAAAGTTTTAGACAAATTAGTTTTATAATAATTAGAATATAAAAAGAGTCGTACGACCTGTTTCAATATTTTTGAAAATGGCGGAGATATAAGTTTTTGGAAAATTCAACCCCCTCCAGTTCCACCCCCGTGTTTCGGATGACAAAAGTTTCGGACAAATTAGTTTTATAATAATTATAAGATAAAAAAGTCTTATGACCTGTTCCAATATTTTTGAAAATGGCGGAGATATAAATATTTTGAGTTTTCAACCCCCTCCAGTTTCATCCCCTTGGGTCCGATTAAAAAAAGTTTTAGACAAATTAATTTTATAATAATTAGAGCATAAAAAAAGTCTTATTGCGTGTTTCAATACTTTTTAAAATGGCGGAGATATAATTTTATTGAAATTTCAACCCCCTCCAGTTCCACCCCCGTGGGTCGGATGAAAAAAAGTTTCAGACAAATTAGTTTCATAATCATCAGTGCATAAAAAAAGTCCAATGACCTTTTTTACTATTGTCAAAAATGGCGGAGATCTGAATTTTTTGATATTTCAACCCCCTCCAACCTTAGAGGTATAATGCCCATTTGCAATACGCAACGAATTACTGCCCCAAAGAATTTTTGTACCAAATTTGGTATCGATTGGACAAAAATTGCGACCTCTATCGTGCCGGAACGGAATGTCTACACATACATACATACATACATATATGCCGATAAATTTTTTTTTACTGATTCTTATTCTCCAGGTCATAAACGGCGTAGCGCCCCTATTCCCGATGCTGGGTCCCGTCACTGAATCGATTACAATAGGTAGAAATGTAAAATTTGAAAGTGACATTTGCTTTTTCGGCCGTTACCATGGGCAACGGCTGCGAAATTGAATTTCGCGGCCGCTGTGGAGAACGCGAAGTACTCACTTTGCGTACGATTGAACGAAAAAGTTATTTTTTATTAAACGTTCAAACAGTATCAGATGCACAATTAAAGATAAGAAATATTATAGCACGTTGGCCAGGTTCTGTACACGATCAAACTATATTTAATAATAGTATCTAAAAAGAAGATTTTGATAATGGCCAATTTGGAAACTATTTCTTAATTGGTGATGGTACATATAGTCTAACTAATGCTCTTATGGCACCTCTAGCAGCAGCGAATACTGAGCTGAAAATTTGTTTAATGAATCCCTAATTAGAACTAGAAATACTGTCGAAAGACAGTATGGAATTTGGAAGCGTCGATTTCCCATACTTTCGTTAGGTATGAAAATTAATGTTGAAACAACAATGGCAGTAATTGTAGCTACAGCTGTTCCACACAACATTGCAGTTGACATGCACGATTTGGTGAAGTATGGCAAACCGTAGTATTGAAATCGTGCAAAAATCTCAAAAAATTTTTTTTGCTCCAAATGACTTAAAATATCATGAAACGTGGAAAAAATAGATTTTTCGCGAAAAAAAAGTCTGTCTGAGTGGATGTGTGGATGTCTGTGCGCACGATAACTCGAGAACGGTACGGCTAATCCGGAAAATTCTTTCAACTATCGGTTTTTATTTAAAAAGAAAGGTTCTATCCGAAGATGAGCAATTTCGGATCCGAGGATCCCGGTCCCGCCTACTAAGTGAAACTTCTATTCGAGACATCTCAATAAGGAAAGCAAATTTGTCGATACTGATTTATATTAAGGTGTTGTGTAAGTCAAGACGCGTTGATTGATATCCATATCGCAACCGGCTCGTTGAAAAAAATAAAAAAAATTATTGGAAAACTTTCGATTTTTTCGAATCGGACTTTCTTCCGCAGACGGAAACGGGCCGTAGTCTTGAAAAATCGCGCAGAGATTATTCCTTTTACTAGTTTTACTATTTATTAAATTGAATATAATGTATGTAGTTTTTTATATCATTTTCTTTGTCAGTCTTAAAATGTATTAATGTATGTTTAGAATCACCTAATTTGTTATTGTGAAAATGAACTGTTGTATTTGTCAAAAACAATGTATATAAATAAACAATTTGCTGCTACAGCTAAGTCGAAACTTTATTAATAATAATCAAAAAACTATACTATACTTTACTACTACTACGTATAATAGTGTATTATACACCAAGGTCGAGAAGTAATTTTTCTCAGCCGAGCATTATTATAATAAGTTGCAAGGCTGAGAAAAATCTTCTCTACCGTGGTTTATATACTATTTTTTCCACAACTAGAACATTTAATCATTTTTACAATGATATTTTTTGGATTTTTTTGGGTACATATTTAAAAATAATTTAATGGCAGAGAAGCAGTTTGTGAAAACAATTGAATGAGAATATTAAATAAATTAAATTGACATTGCATTATGAATTTTAAAACTTTCAAGTAGCGATGAAAACATGAAGAATTCGTTTCATTTGACACTTAGATTTCAAAAACTATTAAATTGATTTTTAGGTTTATTTTATGAACAGCTATTATTGCATAAATAACACTAATTAATATCAAAATATTTATTACATAACCTTAAACTATTTCAAGCGAAAATATATCTGATAAAGAATTACTTACCCCTATTTTATTTGATTATTTCGAAAATTTACTTTAAAAATATAGGACTTCAATTAGGAATTAAATAGAAAGAGCTTATTTGCTGTCGAATTGTTTATTATATTTCAAAAAAAACTCTTTTGACAAACGCAATGACAGTTGCGTATAATTAATTTGAAAGATTTCCAAAGATTGCCTACCTCTGACATCACGTTTCGTCTTCAATTGTTTTTATTATCTACTACTAGTAGATAATCAAAAATTATCTACTTGTAGGAGAGAAATTTAACTTCTCGACCCAAACGTAGCATAAATAATGACATCGTCTAATACTAGTAGTGGAAAACATTTATTATTAATTAAACAAAACTAATACTAAGGTATTTTAATAAAGTAGCAGTTATTGATTGTTGAGTCTCTGTTTTTCATCAATTTCTAGACTGATTAACTCCATTTTTTTTTAAATGATATTCTTCCTCCATTTTAATTTTTTTTCTTGGCGAATATCTGCTTTTTCTAGAAATTGCATGTTCATTTTTAAATACTTCTCCCTTAAGCATATAACTGTGTATGTTTCAGTTCTGTTGGCTGTACCCAATTTAGGGCTTTTATGTTTTTTTTTAACATCTTAGTGTAGTTTGCCCAATGTGTAGGGCTACTGCTTCTCTATGGCAAAACAGTGGAGGTACTACCTGCCTCGGGCAATGTTATTGTTAATGGAGAATCTAGCATGCAGACATTTGAGTGAACTGTAAATTGCTCATGTCAAATTCAATTATCACGCGTGATACTTTCTGAACTTCTATAGGATCAACAATAGTTGGTTGTACTGCTAATCGAATATCACTATCCCAAAGATTATCTATACTCGAAACCGTTTTCACATTTATAATTTGCAAAATAATATCATAAATTATGTTTCTTCTATCACTGCTTTGCGCTGGCCCTCCTCCAGTACCGCGCATACATTTTTTATTATACGCTGCGTATTTTCGTGCTTGTGTTTTTAAATTGTCAAATTTTGCCTTCAATTGTTCCACCGATCTGCAACTTCGATTGCAATTATTGTATTGCACAGACATTTTTTCCCAGACCGCTTCCTAAAAAACAAAGAAAGATATCCAAGTGCCTTATGGTTTATAATTTATAGAAGTCTTCCTGTTACCTTTTCATGTGATGAAACAGCATTGGATAAATTGTTTTCGATTATGTTCTGATAATCGAAAACTATTTATGCTAACGAAAGTTCTTCCTCTAAACAAAAATTAGTACCTCGTGGTCGCACATTTTCTTTGTTTTTTGTTACTTTCTTTACACCAATTTCTGCTTTCATTCTCAATCATACAATTATATTAAATATAAAAGTCAGTAGGTATAATTAATGTGTTCCCGAGCGTTGTCAAAATTAACTTAACCTATAATGTTTGCTTTAAGTTTTTAAAGTGACGTTTTTTAGGTTAAAAGTGGCTTTAAGTATTAAAGTTGTATTATGAAATGAGATTTCAATTTAAAGTTAATTTTATATTTTAAAGCTATTTTAAACTTATTATGAAACTGGCCATAAATATAATGAGTTTTACATGAACTACGACAATGAGTGAAAATATTTCTATACCTTCGTGCGGCCACCCCAACTAGCAAGCCGGCAGATTATTGTCTCTCCGTTACTATAAGCACGTATGGCGTATACGCTATTAATGTGTGGCACGCTCTAATATGTCTTTGTGGCCATTTTTTTACATTTTTGAAAATCTATAAACGCTCACCTCCCCTCCCCCAATAAATGTTTTTTAAAATCGTCAGATTTATGAAATTCCTCCGAATAATCGTCAGATTATTGGTCAGTACGTTTAGGACATTAAGATGAACTATATATAACTTAATCTGACGCGCTCAAGTATTTCAAAACGACGATTTTTTTCTGCATTTTTTAAAAATCACAGAGAGTTTGCTTTACGTCCAAATCGTCATAATATTAAATGAGAAATTTCTTTGGGTATACTTGCCACCCCGTTTCATACAGCCACCCCCATCATGCAAACCGTCAGATTAAGCAATCTCCATTATTAGTGATACATTGGACATACATAATGTCAATGTTTGATGTGCATTGATAACGGTTTTTTTACATTTTTGAAATTCTATAGACGCTCCCCCACCGATGAACGCGTATACATTATATAACATTTTTTTTTTCATCTAAGCTTCGAAATCTAATATGTCTTCACGACGATCGAGTAAATCCCTATTTAGCATCGTGGCATCCAATACTAATACATTAGATACTTATTCGCTGCAAATTAATTAGTAGAAAAGTACTCTAAAACGTTCGATGATTAAAAATTCATAAAAGTTCATTCATATTTGTTAATAGGCACCCTAAGACTAAAATATCCACATAACTCCATCCACACTTACTTATCAGATCTTGCAATATACAGGGTGGTGCAAATTTAATTGAACACTATTGGCATTTCGTAAACGGTTATAGATATAAAGTTGGTTAAATGGGAAAGCAGATTTGTATTTTCAAGACGAAATGATTGGTTTTTCAAAATCAAAATATCTGCCAATTTTCATTTCATTTAATTAACACTTTAATTTTTAACGATAGAAAAAACCTTTTACCTAGGAGCAAGAAAAATATGAATCTTTGTAAACGTACTCCTGATCTGCTTATCCCATTTCGAAAATTTAAAAAACTTATAATTCAGATTTTTTTTGTGCAAGAGTTTTAAAAAAGAAAATTTTAAAAATAATGTTCAAATAATTTTTTTATATAGGATTTTCTTTAAAAATGAGTATTTTACACTTATTTTAATACGTAAAGATACGCTTTATGCACAATTTAAAACAGTGTGCAAAAGACCAATACATTTTTAATGAGAGTTTCATTATAACACTCAAATTGACTCAAAACTATTTTTTAATGAACAATCCGTTTTAA
Organism: Neocrepidodera transversa; assembly: GCA_963243735.1. NCBI lineage: Eukaryota > Metazoa > Arthropoda > Insecta > Coleoptera > Chrysomelidae > Neocrepidodera > Neocrepidodera transversa. Next base: position 39,462,930 of record OY725336.1, read on the forward strand.
AGGGACTTTCATTATAACCAGAGATATGGTAGGGTAGATCAGAGAAAGAGCAGTTGTATCCAACATGAAACTCTAATGCCCGGTTGCACCAACGTATCCTAGGATGCATTTTATCTAGGCTCGACCTAAATGTGTGATGGACTTATGATACAGTTGTGTTGCACCAACGTTATAAAACGTCATTTTACGTAAGATGCATTTTATCTAAATTTACAATGGCAACATTGCAATATTGTCAAACTACTGTATAATAGATGGCGCTGATTGTTAATATCGGTAAAGCAGGTCATGCAATTATTGGTTGAATGTTTCTTTTTCTCAGTTTTATAATCAAGGATGTTTATACACAAATTATGATTTTCGATATTACATTTTATTTTTTAGCAAATTTCAATTTTTTTCCTCAAATTTTTCATCTTTCAAAATTGTATAATTTTTTTTTTTTTTTTATACTTTTTCAATTTTGGAACCGATAACGATGAATTATTTGAGGAAAAAATTGAAATTTGGTAAAAACTTAAATATCGGAAATTTTTCAAGTCCATAAATACGACAAAGTGAAATTCAAGGAAAGACATTTTTATTTTAAATTTTTTAAATAATTAATAGCATGAATCTAAACACAATTTTTAATTTTTATTAACATTTTCAAATTGTCATTTTTTTGTAAAATTAATGATAAAAAATTTTCAGACCTACTGTATATACAGTGTGTCCACTTAAGTTCGCGACATATGGGAACTGAGACATATAAAATTATTTTCTCCACGACCATTATTGAATGTATGAATTCCGAGATCATTTTTAATAATAGAATGTAAACATTCACCCTCTAGAGTCTGAATATTTATTCTAAAACACTTGCTTCTTATGTATTTTGCATGTATTTTCATTCTTTATCAAGGTAAAGAATGGATTTTCTGTAATCGAAATAAACGATATGGGATTGCCATGGATTTCAAAAGTGTCAGTGTCAGATACAAAATGGCGATGATAATAATTATTTTCAAACAAGTTTTAATCTAAATAAAATAATGAGTGAAAAATCAAGTGAAGTAGATATAGAATTTAATAATATCTAAAATTGCAAATTATGAAAAAACATCAATGCAACAGATTTTAATTTCGGTAAGTGTACCAGAACACTATAAATATTACTACAATGTAATACAAATATGTCAACAAATAACTTGTGTTCAGATTTAATTTAATTTTGATTCATACTTTTTGATCGTGGAGAAAATATAGTCTGTTACTCGGTTAGAATGAAAAAATTCGACACTCGTGGTTCCTCACACTCGCTGACGGAATTTTCCACTCGTGTCGAATTTTTCATTCTAACCTTGTTACAGAATCTACTATTCTACAAATTATGTTATTTACAAATACAAATATTTTAAGATATTTTCTTAAAATATTAATTGAATATACTTGTAGAATATTTTTTTTATTTTTGTTCAAGAGTTATTCTTTGTTATATGTAAATAAAAATAGTTTCCTGTAAAAATTACTTTTTCTTCAAGCGTATAATAATAAATATATTACTTTCGACACCATAGACCGTAGAAAAATCCTATTGTTTTACTAGTACAACAATAATGAGTAAAGATAGCAATGGGCTTTATAATCGAGTAGGTATGAACTGTCATTTTAATATTTATTTAAATGGACGTTTTTCAGTTTTCAAAATGTCTATTTTTTGATACAACTTAAATTATTATTTCTAGACTTGAAGAAAAAACTAGTATACTAGTATATGTATATTACTCGGAGAAGAAGCCTTCGTTATTTCTGTTTCGCTCAGATTACACTGCCTCGGCCGTAAACTTGTAAGCTCAACAAATAATAAGCGCCTTCTACTCCTAGTAATACAATATATTATTTTTTCTACGGCTATAATACAAAACTGCTCTTTCTTAACTGTTCTTGATAGATCAATGAGGTACATGTATCCAATTTTATTTCCGTATCTGATAACACAATAATTCATTGTGTAATTATTTCAATAAATCAGGTATTTCATGGAATGTCAATTTCAAGTAATGACAGTTCTATTTTCGTATATTTATATAGCTGTGAAACGTTTAAAACCCTACGATGAGCAGCGAAAGTGAATTAGAACTTACTCCTCCAGAAATAACTGCTGCCGCAAATCATGCATGTTTAAGTTTAATTCCAGAATTATCTAAGGAAAAATATGAAAAGTCCTACAAATCATTTTTCAAAACTTCTCATTTATACTAAGTGTAATTGATATTTTAATTGTACCTAAATAGAAATTTTGAATGACGTTAAATTTGAAATTCATGTTATTTGTTAAATCATTTCGCTATTATCTATTACAGTCGTAGAAAAAGTATAGTGTTTAACTCGCATGGAATGCTAATTTCCCACTCGTATGATTTGCAGCATTCGCCTGCGGCTCATGCTGCAAACTTCATACTCGTGGGAAATAACTATCATTCTTTGCTCGTTAAACAATATACTATATAAGTACCAATCGTAAGAGATGATATAGAATATTATTTCTTGAACATTTTAATATTATAAAATATATAAATAAATAAAAAATATATATTCCTACATTCTGGCAAAATAATTATTTACAAGATATCGTAGGTAATCAAAATGTTCATTATTATTGACTGGAATTGGAATATCTTCATCTCTTGGCGTTTCTTAGAGGTGACGTTGCATCACTTCCACTTCATCGGGTGATAATTGGGAAGATATTATTCAACTCTGCTTGTTATATGGCTTCTGTTGAAATTTCTCTCCCCTTCGTTGAGTGGTTCCAAAAAAGGAGTAAACAAATATGATAAATTCATATATCCGCTCACCTATATATTACAAAATAAAAATGTCATAAAATAATCAGAATACACCCTAATAACACAAAGTAGTCCTACAGATATCCATAGGACGTCCTCTTCGGACATTCCGGATATCCTTAGGACATCCTTTTCTGGTACACTGGACGTTCTATGGACGTCCGAGGGACGCACTAATGTCACAACTTTGAACTGAATTCGAACGTCCGCCGCGGACATCCATTGGATATCCCCCTGGGACATTCACAGAACGTCCTATTTTGGTACAGTGGACGTCAGAGAAAGTGATTTTTTTTATTATTATTTATTTAATTGTGAAATTGTTATTTCAACACCTGCTCGTGTCGGAAACTTCATCTACGTGAATAATAGCCACCGTTTATGCTCGTTGAGCGAGCTCGGAGCAGACTTAATAGGATGTTTTAAATCGCGATATACCATACTATTCGTGGTGTCTAAGAAGCATCAGCGCAAGTGTCTCCATCTTTCAGGCGGAGCTTTACTTTTGGTCCATATTATGTCGAGTGAGGACCACTCTTAGGTGTCTGTCCCGGACATGTTTTGGACATTGCCTGTATTAAGTCGGCGAGGGACTGTTTTAAGACTATGGTATGGATATGTTATATTATATCCATCACGGACAACTACTGGATATCCGGTATGGACATTGTACATAAATTGTACAAATAATGGATATATATCGTGGACGTCTTAATACTGTCCAAAAACTAACATCCACAGGACATACATATTAAGTCCATGGACGTTCCGACATTAAATGGACATAAATTGTACGTCCCAAGGACGTTGTGTGCTATTAGGGCATAAATATCCAAATATCGTTTACCTAATAAAATTCCATTGGCAAAATCTTCCTATCTTAAACCGTGCTTTTAATCTGGAATTGTTGAACATTGTCACATCATGAGTCGAGCCAGGCCACCTGGCTACAATATCCTTGAAAAGTAGATCTGCACTCGATACTGCTTGGACATTTAGTGAAAAGTAGCCTTTTCTATTTAAAAATTTCGCCATCGAGACCCACTGTGAAAAATATGTACATAGATTATAAGGAACTGAAAAATAAATAGGTGGTGAAATCAAACCTTGTGATAAAATTCTTATGTGAGTGCCATCAATTGTCCCCACAACACAAGGAAAAGCAGCAACATCGAAGAATTTATTTTGCTCAGCAGCAATTTCAACTTCATTTTTTGGCATTATATGTATTTTTCTTTTAAATTGGCAATTATTCGTGACACTTTTGATACAATTCTTGATATATTGGATTTATCAGCTCCTATAAAATCTCCAGTAGCTAGTAGATGACCGCCAGTAGCAAAAGTTCTTATTGTATAAAAGTAATTGATTCATTTGACTTAATGAATTGTTTATGAAAAGTTGTATTTATTGTTACTCTTTGTAATACATATATTAGTTCAATTAAAGCTCTTTGGGCAAGTAATTGTAAGATGGTCCCTTTTTGTAATCGAAACCTTTTAAAAAATTCTTCCTCGGATAAAGTTTCAAAATAATTCATTCTAGGGCGAATTTGTCTTGGTAGAGTATTTATTTCTTCGTCTATATCCATCCATTACATCCACCTTATCCACAATATTTATATCTGCGTCTAGATCCATCACTTTATTTAACTTAAAAATTACAACCGAACTTTGTAAACTAATACGTAAAAGTCTTTTTATTTTTGTTAATGTGAAATATAATATTCTACAGAAAAAATGTTTATTTGTCTCGTTTACATTCACTTTAATTAACTTTCTAGCAGCTTTTTCTAGTAAATGTCAAATGACGTATATTTTAGAGGTTATAATCCTCGCCCTAAGTCGTTGAAATCGACCGCCTAGGATCTGTGATCAGGTTACATCACAGGCCAGAGATTTTTCGTTGGTGCAACAGTATAAAATCGATTTTAGACTTAAGTCTGACTTAGGATAAGAATCCGTCCTAGGATGTATTGGTACAACCGGGCGTAAATGTTTACATTATTACTCATAACGAACCTTTGAAAGCGTCGTTGACAGATTTAATATATATAATATATTCGCATTTTATCATTTTTATAAATACATATCAGAGAAATGTTATAAAAATTCATTGTCACTGAAAGCTGGGTAAACAAAATACTGTCGGCAAAGATCGGCAAGTGAAGGTAGATTTCTGTTTAATTTTGAGACATTTTTATCCTTCCCTATCCCATGATAAAGTCCCTAACAAAAAAAGTTTCAAGCAAATTAATTTTATAATAATTATGACATGAAAAAAGTCTGATTACATTGTTTCCATATTTTCAAAAATGGCAGAGATATGATTTTTTTGAAATTTCAACCCCCTCCAGTTTCACCCAGGAAGGTTAGATCGAAAAAAGTTTCAAACAAATTAATTTTCCAATAATTATAAAATGAAAAAAGTCTAATTACCTGTTTTAATATTTTCAAAAATGGGGGAGATATGGTTTGTTTGAAATTTTATGACCCTCCAGTTTCGCCGCTATATATCGGATGAAAAAAAGTTTTAAGCAAATTAATTATATAATAATAAGCACATGAAAAGAGTTATGTATCCTGTTTCAATATTTTCAAAGATGGCAGAAATATGATTTTTTTTGACATTTCAACCCCCTCCAGTTTCCACCCGCTTCAAGGTAGAATGCCTATTTGCAATACGCAACAAATTATTGGCCCGATGAATTTTTTACCAAATTTCGTTTCCATTGGACAAAAATTGCGACCTCTACCGTGCCGCAACGCTAGTTAGTTAGTGAAAAACATCAAAAAAGAAAAGAAAAGCACGTGGTAAAGGAGTTAATTAAGCTATTCTTCAAGACGCCATTGTTTATCCAATTTGATCTATGTATAAAGTTACTTTTTCATCTACGAATTACTAATTTTAAGGAGAAGTCGTAGATATAAAAATAAATAACTATTATGAAAAGCCCATTTAAAATGCATTGTTCATTATAAAAAGTTTTTAGTCAATTTGAGTGTTATAATGAAACTCCCATTTAAAATGCATTGGTCTTTCAAGCACTGTTTTAAATTGTGTATAAAGTGTATGTTTACGTACTAGAAATAAGTGTAAAAATGCTCGTTTTTAAGAAAGGTCGTAGATAAATAACTATCTTCTACTAACATACATAAATTACTGACTAACGCTAAGTACATTTTATTTTAAAAACATTAAAAATAGTTATTTTACTTTATGTAATACATTTATTCATTAGTACTAAGTATATTATTTAAAAATATTTAACTTTGTTTAAAAAAATGAGTAAATTAATTATAATTTTGAGTTTTAATTTATATTATAATTTTCACAAATTTCACTCTTTAAAATGAATCAAGTCATGGCAATATTGTCATTTTTACTTTCTCGACCAACCATCCGAGAAGGGAAAATATGGTAAAGGAACTAAAAAAATTTTCGAGATAAAGATGAAAATATCCATTTTAAGGTCCCATATGTGTCTGTCTGTGTGTATTCTTCACACGCTTAATCCCATGAAGGTGAAATTTGGTATATGGTTTTTGGTTATCCATCGGTAGAACCCATTAGTATTTATACGATATCTGTCAAACAAAAGTGGCACTGTCAAAAATGACAGAAGCAATACATCACGGAATTTGACTTTTAAGATGTCATTTGAAAGCCCTTGAAAAACCCAATCACAAAATTCAAAATTATTTCTTCAACTGTCACCTATTAAAAATAAATAATGTCAAAGTTTGAAGATTAAATATCTGAAAAAGTACTAAAATCTCATGTTCATGTATTTTTGAAGATAAGCAAAATTTATTTGTTTTACATTTGAGAAATTAAATTTAAATTTGATAGGACTGATGTGACTTATTGCAATTTATTATTGAATTCTTAAAAGATGGAAAAAAACGGTTGTGTCGCCCCAAAACATTCCCGACGAGAATCCACGAATACTTTTTTCGATATTTAAAGTTAGAGTTTCAAATTTTGACATTTTTTTATTTTTGACAGGTGACAGTTAGAGAAATAATTTTGACTATTCTGAAGTTTTTTAAGGGCTTTCAAATGACATATTGCAAGTCAAATTCCGTGACATATTGCATCTGTCATTTCATGATAGTGACACTTCCGTTTGACGGATGTCGTACAAAAACTAATGGATTCTTCCGACAGGTGACCCAAACCCATATAACAAATTTTAGCTTAATCGGATTAAACGCGTGGCCTCTACCGTAGAAAAATACACACATACAGACTGACAGACATACAGATTCCCATCTGGAAATGGTCTTAATCATCTCAGGTGACCTCAAAATGGATGTTTGCATCTTTATCTCGAATTTTTTTTTTAGTTCGTTGTTAATACTTTCCCTTCTCGGAGGTTGATCGGGAAAGTAAAATAAGGCATATAAGAATCTCAAAATAGTCGAGGCAATGAAGCACTAAAAAGGTTAAAAGTTCGGAATTTTTCGGACTAAGACGGATCGGGTTGCATTCGTTTAAAAAATTTTTTTTTGGAAAAAAATGCATTTTTTAGACGGCATTTGGAAGATTAAAGAACTTTGTAAATAAAAGTCAGAATTGGCCAAAATCTGGTTCTCGGGGGCTTTCAAAGTCGCTGATCTTGATTATGATGTTTAAATTGACCCATAGCCGACCTGGAGCTCAGGAACGCCGATGAACGTTATCTCCGTGGAACTCTCCCGAAATTCACTCGGAGAAGGAGAGAAACTCGGCGCCCGGGGTCGCTGAATTCAAGCGTTGCATCGTCGAACGCCACCCAGACATCTGGTGCGCCCGAATCTGCACTTGAACTTCATCCCCGAGAGTTTTCCTGACAAGATCGCCAAACAACACGATAAACATTGCAGGGGCGTTTTATTCGGCGCTTAATCCCAATTTCACATCGTAAACGATCCCCCAAACAATTATTGCACTAGAACCTGGGCCTGAACGTCGTCTCCGAGGGTTTTTCTCACACAATCGAAGAAGACGAACCCAAAATCGTTATAGGGGTTTTTTGTGGCGCTGAATCCGAATTTCACATCGAAAACGACCCTTAAAACACCTGGTAACCGGAACCACGGCCTTAACGTCGTCTCCGTGGGTTTTCCAGTAAACGAACGCAAAAGACTAACCGAAAATCGTCTTATAATTTCACACAGTCATTGATGTGTAACTCTCGCCTGGGGCCATCGAAAAAGTTGATCCAGTCCTGTAAAATTTAAATTCCGGGTTTGAATAGAGCGAGGAGAATTAAAAAGACATCTAAAACATCAGGTTTGGTTGAAATTCATGGGAATGACATCGATGTCAGGATAAAGGTTCCGGTGCACCAGCTGTTGGGAGTGTCATTTTCGACGTGAAATTCGTATTCAGCGCCACAAAAAACCCCCATAACGATTTTCGGTTCGTCTTTTCCGATTATGTGAAGAAAACCCACGGACATGAGATCTGCGTCCAGGTTCCGGTGCACCAGTTGTTCAGGGGGTCGTTTTTGACGACCAAAAAAACGCCTTCATAATGATTTTCGGGTTGTTTTTGGCGATCTTGTCAGGAAAATTCTCGGTGATGACGTCCACGTCCAGATTCGCTGATGTCATATTTGAATTCAGCGACCCAAAAAACCCTCTGACGCCGAGTTTCTCTCGTTCCTTCCCAACGTGAATTTCGGGAGAGTCCTACGGAGATGACGTTAATCAGTGTTCCTGAGCTCCAGGTCGGCTGTGGGTCAATTTGAACATCATAATCGTGATCAGCGACCTTGGAAACCCCCAAGAACCCGATTTGGGTCAGTTCTGACACTTATTTACAAAGTTTTTTAATCTTACAAAATCCGTCTCAAAGAATGCATTTTTTGAATACATTTTTGGAAGAAAAATGTACTTGCATTCTAATATATAGGGTATAAAAATTATTTTTTTCCGATTAATGTTAAGCAATCCTGCCCTCTAGTAATTTTTTCTGTGCAGTACAAGGTAGGGCGCCACAAAACATATTTATTCGTTTTCGGACGAGATCTCGCTTAATATAGCAACTAAAAATATGCGGTTTTTCATGATATTTAAAATATTTGGTAGAATAACGCGTCTGCGCTACATTTTTAAAATGTATGGAGAGAAAAGTTAACAGTCGTATTACTTTTACTAAAAATAATTAAAAAGAAGCTCTACAGACGCGCTTTTAAGATTGGTGCAAACCGTAGCTTCCTATCTGTAATATTAACGGAGCGCCCGTCCAAAAACGATTTCAGGCAAGATAACATATGATATTGGTGCCTCTTAAGAATGGAGGTACACATTTCAGAAACTGCCGTATCGATTTATCGTTTATATCCTAAGTTAACTACAACATATACCTACCCTATGCACCCAATTGAGTTTAGGGTAACTCAGGTTACTACCAACTCGAGTAGATTTCCGAAAAGACCTATAGTTATATCTACTCTTACTGTTACCGTTTCTGAATCTCTAGAGTTTAAAAAACTCATATTATTACATTTTATTAGTGGCTACTGCCACCATTTAGGTAAGTATAATAAAATATAAATAAAAAATATGTACAAGTAGGTGTTTTACTAAACCGGAACTTTAAATAGCTGTTAATTTATTTTAAAGCGACCAACGTACGTACCTATAATATAATACCTTTTTTAATCCCACGACTAGCCTTGATGCTTATTACTGGTTTGTTAACAACCACTCAGAAATTGTAGCAGTTTCATTTTTTTGTTAAACAACCTACTATTCTTTCATGAATATATTTATGATGGCGCCTAATTGGATCTTTGTTTTTAAATTAACAAAAAAATAAATTTAAAAATAAAAAACACTAAATCAATACTATAACAATACAAACAAGAATGTTTTCAGTGACCATTAAAAAAATAATGGACTGAATTAAATTCAAAACCACTGTAAATTATTAATTTATATTTACAAATATTTTTACATAAATTAATATTACTTCACTATAAAAAATACTAATAAAATAAAAAATATGCTAGGTAATTAAAATGTTTTTACTTTAAACAATTATTTTCAAAATAATTATTATTGGCAGTAGTAAATTTTTTTTAAATTATTTTTCCTATTCCGTTTTTTTGTTATAGTTGGAATTAACTAAATTCTAAAAAATTATTTATTCTATTGGATACCAAACAAATTCAAAGTCCTTGAGTCCAAAAGTCTTCTCAGTCTTCTCATTTGGAGTATCAGCGGAATCCAAACCGAGATTAATAAACTTAAATTTAGGCCTATATCCATTAGCATCCGCCACATACGTCACAACCCTACTGATCCCATCCCTACCGTTAACAAAATAACCTCCGATCTTTGTACCATCTTTAAGCCCCCTTTCGTAGTGTCCATGGAATCCCACTGTATATTTAAATTTATATAAAATATTGGTAACGTCACTTGATTGTACACCATTTGGCAAACCATCTGTCATTCCTGGGTACTTGTCTTTGATAGGTATGTCGAAAGGTTTCTTGCCCATCACGTGGATCATATTACCGGAAACTGAAACTGGAGGCAGGGTCGAGATTTCCTGGGGCTGAAGCAATGGATTGGGACCTGAAGTGCCGAAAGGTGGGGCCATCAGTCGCCCAAATTTATCTACAAAATAAACAAATCAATTAAATTATACTTTTCCATATTCTTTCAACTATCACTTAATACCTTGGTTTAGTTTATATTTTATATTATCCTTCCTTAGATCTTCCTTAGCCTTTTTATCAACTTCGGGAATTACTGCACCACCAGGATAGAAATCACCACTTCTTGTAGCTCCATTTTCATCTAAAGTCTCAATACCAACACCTGAATTAAGAAATCTACCTCCGTCTTGACCTTTACCAATATTCTCTGATTGAATCTCATTTGCTGTCACAGAACTTTTAAATTCGAGATGTGATTGTGGAATATTTTGCTGCGGTATATTGGGCTGCGGAATATTGGTCTGCGGAATATTTCGCTGTGGAATATTTTGCTGCAGAATATTTTGTTGTGGAATATTTTGCTGTGGAATATTCAATTGTGGAATATTTTTTTGTGGAATATTTTGCTGTCCAATATTTTGCAGTGGAATATTTTGCGGTGAAATATTTTGCTGCGGAATATTTTGCTGCAGAACAGTTTGCTGTGGATTATTTAGTTGTGGACTATTTTGTTGTGGAATATTTTGCAGTGGAATATTTTGCTGTGGAATATTTTGCTGCAGATTATTTTGCTGTGGAATATTTTGCTCTGGAATACTTGGCTTTGAAATATATTGCTCTGGATATTGTTGTTTACTTTGTGGCATTTCAGCAATAGGTTCTGGTAGGTTTCTAAGAAGTACTTCCCTTGGGTAACCTGGTGGTAAAAGCTCTGTATCAGCAGGAATGTCACTGATCTTACTTCGGACCTGAGGAATTGGTGGTTGTTCATTTTCAACCATTTTTGCAGGAGTTCCGATTGATTTATTTAATTCGGGGCTCTGGAAGACGAATTTTTTTCCTGGTGGAGATGGTGTAATTAATCCACAACCTGCACAGGCTGGTCGAATCGTGCTGTGAGTAGTAAAGACATATTTAGTAGTGGATTTTTGAGTCGTTATGTCAACGGGAGCTTGCTGAATTTTTTGAAATTTCTGTAGTGGTACTGTGGAAGCTGTCGTAGGTGACGATTCTATTTGATTAGGTTTTTTAAGATACTTTGAGGCTTCAGAAGAGATTGGACCTAAAGCTGGTGAACCATCTAGAGCTAAAATATAGTTGTTTTTTTGTTGGTATACCTAATTTTATTTTAGTTTTACTTACGTGCACTGATTCTTATATTTTTCATGCTTAAAATTTTAAAATTTCCGTTTTCGTCAGTGGCGTATACGGTTACGTGATAAATGCCATCTGCTGTGATGAATCCAAATTCTCCTTGAATAATTCCGTTTTGATCTGAAACACAAATTTAATACGAATTATTTAAAGCAAAATTACTATTGACAAAATGCACTCGAGCGGTAATTTTCATTTCTTAATAAAGTCTTTTTACCGAATATAATATTCCGTGTGAGAATATCATATTTTTGAATAAAAATAATGAAACAAAGAAATGTTATTTTTCAGTTCATTGTTATTCCTGCAACCTTCGATACCACCTACTCCAAAATTACTGCTGTGAACAATAGGGAAGTGTAAAAATTTACAGGGTCGGCCGTCGCAAGTTTAATTATTTTTGATAATTTTTAATAATATCGTTATTATATAAATTACTATTTTTTAAAAATTTTAAATGAAGGAGATGAGTTTTAAAGTTGTAAATTAAATCTAGTACACTTTGATAAACGTCAAATTTATGGATTATGACTAACAGTCCTTTGGTCATAAATACTGCCATATTATATTTCATTCTTATAATATGAATATTTTTGTAATACCGCTTGTTTAATTTTATTTTATTGGGTGGCTTAAGAAATGACACTAAAAGTTGCACCAAATATTATTTAATTTAATATGGATAAAACATAGACCTTCGGCATTAATTACATTTTTTTTTCTATAAGGTAGCTACTATTCCGTGATTAAGAGTTAGACAAAACCATGTAAAAATGAAAAAAATAATGTCGTTCCTTGAGCTACCGTGGTGCCGGGTGGCCAAAAAGGGAGGGACTATGTCTGGACTGAAAAGGACTATTTACGTGCCTCTCTCGGATTACGGAAAAATGGAAAAAATGTCTGTAAGACAAAGATCAAAACTACAAGCCAAAGATTAATTTTTCCATCAATAATTCTTATCCTCTTGTTACTGAGTACGGAAGAATTATGGCAGATGTTTGTTTTTGAGGTACAAACACATGTAAAATAGGTAATGATTTGCAATATTTATTTATATTAAAATAGGACTTTGAAAAATACACGGAATTTCTCCAGATGTACTTTAGTGCATTCTCAACCATCACACTTAAATTTGAAATAGAACTGAGAGACGACCAATAAAACTTTATGTTGGTTATAATAATTTTACCGTATTTATAATTATAATCTCTTAATTCTTAGAATAATATTCAGTTATCAAGGATTTTTACTGAGATATATTAGATTATTTTCTAAATTATAAAAACCAAAAATTATTCCTGTTATTTAATTCCATTTCCTTTTACTTTTATGAATGTAATGCTTAGTATTTCGTATTTAAAATAATCCTATTCTCTACAGCCGAACCGGGAAAGTTCTGGCGTGACACAGTCGATTTTTTTTCTATGGCTAAGGTCATAAAATTGATGCAGACAATACTAATACAAGTATAACTAATTGAACGTAAGGTATGTTGATAAATTAAACCAAAAGTTTTAAATTTTTAAATAAAAAAAAAATAAATTCCGTTCCTGAAAAATCCCGGCACGCTTCACGGACATTTTCCATTCCGATTCGAACAAAGCTTTTATGAAACCTTTTATGAAGGGCCTTTCATCCCGGCTTATAGAGTTAATATTGATTTTTATTCGAGATATTGTTTGATAAAAAGGCCCCGTTCCTATTCTATCGCCTTCTAACAATGCTTTTCAAAAACTTTTGTGTCGACAACGACGCCAACAATGTAGAAATAATTAATTGAAAAGGAATGAGGTTTTATTTTTTTTTTTGTAAAATGGATACAAAAGTTGATAAAAGGGGGTTTATTAAAAAAAAAAATTTCAACCTTGTATAGGGAATTTTATAAATAAAATTAAAAACATTTTTTAGTTGATATGGGTATTAGTAGATGTTTATAATAATAAATGAGTTAATATACAAGTTAATAATTAATTTTTTCCACTACTACTATTAGAAGATGTCATTATTTATGCTGTGTTTGAGTCAAGAAGTTATTTCTCTCCTATACAAGTAGATAATTTTTGATTATTTACTAGTAGTAGATAATACAAACAATTGAAGACTAAACGTAATGTCAGAGGGCGATCTTAGGAAATCTGTCATTGCGTTTGTCAAAAGAGTTTTTTTAAAAATTATTAAAAAAAAATCGAAAGCAAATAAGCATTTTCTTTTAAATTCCTATTAGTTCAAGTGAATTTAAGACTTAATCAAATGAAATAGAGGTAAGCAATTCTTTATCAGATATATTTTTGTTTGAAATAGTTTAAGATTATGTAATAAATATTTTGATATTGATTAGTGCTATTTATGCAATAATATCTATTCTAAAAGTAACCTAAAAATCAACTTAATAGTTTTTCAAATCTAAGTGTCAAATGAAACGAGTGCTTCATGTCTTCATCGCTAATTGAACGTTAGAAAATTCACAGTGCAATTAACATAATGAAATATCAATTTAATTTATTCAACATTCTCGTTCAATTGTTTTCACAAACTGCTTCTTTTCCATTAAATTCTTTTCAAATATACACCGAAAAAAATCCAAAATATATCATTGTAAAAATGATTAAATGTTCTGGTAGTGGAAAAAATAGTATAGAAACCACGGTAGAGAAGATTTTTCTCAGCCTCGCAACTTCGCATCTCAATATAATAATAATGCTCGGCTGAGAAAAATTGCTTCTCGACCTTGATGTATAATATACTATTATATATGATAATGTTTGAAATACTAGGACAGAAAATAAATTAAGAAAAGGCTAGAAGCAAAGAAAGGGAACAAGAGGAAAAATTTATATATTTTTCTTTATAATTTTGTAATGTTTATTATTTTTCTACAGAACCCAACCAAAATTGAGATAGTGTAAATAGATATTAATACAAATGTCGCTAACCAACGTGGGGCATAAAGTCATCTGGGCATAAATTCATCTGGGCAGAGAGTCTTCTGAGATTAATTCTTCCAAATTTAAATTCAATAGGGATAATTATAGAAATAACCACATCAGGAATAACTATTGGTAAGATTCTTTTACTTGTACTAAAATTAGTTGCCAACAGTAAATTTAAAAATAAATTAATAGTTCAATCAAATAATAAATTTTAATAAAATAGTTTGACATAAGTTGACGATATACAACGACGTGACAGTAAATAATTCATAAATAATGACATTTCTGACATTATCAACAACATTATGAACAATTATTATTCTAATAATATTTAATTATTATTGATACAAGTGAAGTGTTAGTGTTAATTAAAACAAAACGAACTTAAGAGGGGGAAAAAAGATTGGACATATGGATGTTTGATAAGATGATATAATAAAAGATAGGAAGCAAAATTTAGATGAAATATTAATACAAGAAAAAGAAGAAATACAAGAAAGAAGTAAACAATCAAGACAGGAAGAACAAAGACTAGATAAACAAATGATGATGCAGATGAATAAAAATAATAAAAAAATTGAGGAAGAAATTCAAGAAATGGGAAAACAAATTGGATGAAAATAATAATAAATTTGAAAAAACAATGCAAGAAGACAAAGAAGTAATCCGAAAAGAAATGCAAGAAATGAGAAAAGATAATAAGCAAGAAATTAAACAAAACAAATTCGAAATGTTTAATAAAATAGAAGAATTTAAGAATTATACAGATAATAAAATAGAAGAAACAAGAAAGAAGATAAGAATAGAAATGATAGTATTTCAGGCGAGTTTTCCAGATTTACAACTACCGTTGAACCCAGACCGGAGCCAAGGAAGTAATTCACGCGAGATTTCTCGATTTACTTCCTGGAGCACGATTGTTTAGAGAATTCATGTACCGGGGATTCATTCAGTCATTTTATATACCAGGGTTGGACGAAAAATAGCTTTAAAATAAATATACTCTCCGACCAGTAAGATTTCAAACATTTCATTGGGCAACCGCACGCATTGTTTCACCCGCATCATTTTCACCGCCTCTCATCCCCGCACGCATTTTTTTGAATTAATAATTTTGGCTTGAGTCTTAGGATTTCATTTTGCACCAGAAAATTTATTCCCGCCAGTTACACACTCTTTCTCTTTGAACAAGTTTGGTTTCATTACAATAAAATTGGTATATCGAACTAATTGATTTTTATTTATTTTTTTTCTGTCCATACGTTAACCTGATAGCAGCGGATACTCCGGAACGCAGCACGGTAGGGCAAGTAAAGTCTGCCCTACCGGCCGACACGGGAATGGTCGAGACCATAACGACCCCTGGAGTATTCTTTCTCCACTGAAGCTGCCTGAGCAAGTGGCCTTCACACTTAAAACGGAAGGTGGCGCCCGAGGAAACCCGAAACCTGGACTTAGGCGCCCAAGTGACACGTAACGACCGAAGTGTCGTCGCAACCTGATTTTAAAAACCTATAATACTAGTAATGTAAACTTATTAGTTTTGAAGTTATAGACAATTGAAAATCGCATTTTTTCAAATTTTAGTGATTGCTCCAGCCAAACGACATAAAATCGGACAAAACGGTTTACATGTCCCTATCTTAACTTATTTAGTACTACTTGGTAAAAAATGTATACAAGGTTATCAAAAGTACGAAAATTTTGATCACCCTGTATACATATATAGAAATTTTTGTTTAACTTGTTTTAGTATAAACAGTATCATTGTAGAATAAACATAAAGAAGGGGAACCGAGACGCCGATTGGTGGATTTTCTAAGAAAAGAGCAGAAATCCACAGACTTTTTAACCTGTCCAAAAGAACTGGCAACTGGGAGGGTTATAAGGCATCCAGAATTATGTGAAAACATAGAGAGTCTTCCTGAGTGCTGCAATTAGTATAAAGACAAGTATGTATTGGGTCTTTGAAAAATTTAAATAGGGAGTATGCCAGCACCGAGCAGAAGACTTTAGACTTGTTACTAAACTCACATTTCCCAGGTTGCTTATTTAACCAAATAGAAGTGAGGTGGCCATTGTAGCAAGGGCGACAAAAGAGGACTGGACTTTGGCAAACAAAGTTGTATATAGAGAACCAAACTTGCAAAAGAGCTGAACCGGAAGACATATACCTGACCCTTCTTCAGAAAACACAGGAGGAACTAGAGCATCTACTCCGTGACATCCTAGCATTGGGGTATGTACCAGAAAAATAAAAGTCTACAAGAGTTGCCTTCATACCTAAACCAGGTAAAGCGTACTACGCAGAAGTTAAATCTAATAGATCTATCAGTCTGACGTGTTTCTCTAAAAGCTAGAAAAGATGATTAACAGATATTAGGATGTATTGGTAGACAATCCGATATATCAAAACCAGTTCGCATACCAATCCTATGACGCTGCAATTCACACGGTGGTATTCAAAGCGAAACAAGCATTCGACTATCAAAAAATCGCTCTAGGGGCATTTCAGACATAGAAGGGATTTTTGACTCGGCTTCTTACAAATTCATATTGGAGCCGCTCAGACCATTACCGGATGGGTATACATTTCATGTAACAAAAGGAATGTTTAGATCCCTCTTTACAACGTAAGAAGGGAAGTCGTTGTTGTCAACAAAGGATGCCTCAAGGGGGAGTACCTCCCCACTGATATGGTGCCTGGAGATTGATGACAGATGGTCAGCAATGAAAGTGGGGAAATACAGTTCAAACTAGTCTTGGATTGTCATAAAAGCCTAAATGAGGGCATGGAAGGAAAAAAAGAGACAGGCTCATAATTGGTATTTTCTACCAACGTGTAAACATTTAAAGAATAAAACAGTTAAATAACAAACATAGGGAACTTTCAAAGCACTTATAGCATTGTATAAAGAGTATTACTACAATGCTTATAGAAGGTCCACCCAGGAGGAGAGACAATTTACTATTATGGCTAAATAGACGGGAACTTAAACAGGATACTGCGGGCTTAGAAGAAACCTGAATTTCATAGGGGTATTAGAAGATTCCCTTAGCAGGAAATGTGAGGAAGAGAACGAAACTCCTCTTTGTATATTATGGCTATTGCTGGGAACTGAATATTGAAAGGGAATTGCATACAGTATCTTGAACCCAAAGACTTAGCTAAAGCTAATATCAGAACTATTTTAGACTCTCTCAAGAGTACTGGACGGGGCAGAATAGGCCTAGAGCCTCAATGCATGTAGGGGATTTCCACGCCCGATTCAGCTAATAGATAAAAATTGTAGAAACTTAATGAAAACTTTTGTGCAGTTCATACCAAGAAGTAGATAACCACTCATCAAATAAAGCAGAAAACTAGAAAGAAGAAATAAGAGATCGCTAAAAATCCCATAAACATGAGTATGCACATGAGCAAAATCGTTTTATTGTAAGAAACTTAATGACATATTCTTAACAAAACTTAATCCTAAGATTACTAAACCTTCAAACCCTACCTAGACAAGTGCCAGCAACTACCCACCCAGCTAATCCTTTAAAATATAAACCAACGTTCTATATTCAGGCCCAGAGGACTTTGGTCAGAAAAACAAACCCTCGATATGTCCACAATGGCGGGCATTTCTGGGAAAACCCTGGGGGAGGTGGCAGGGGATCAAGTTCTGATTAGGTACAATATGCCCTTGGCTCGGGCTCACGAAGTGGATTCTATATTCCCTCCAACACGCCAAATATTGATACCAAGATCTTGTCCATTATCCCAATGAACTATACAATTTCATCTAAGTGATAATTTTTGATATTTTTTTACAAACATTTTGGTTCTTATGAACACATGTTCCCCATGTGTTCTATAACAAAATCTTCCCAATTATAAGAAAATATCAATAGTATTCACAGTGAGTTTTTTTAAACGGCCGTTTTCTAGAAATCAATGTAGACCATCACTTTATTAAAATTTCAAGAAGAATCAGAATTTGTTGCCCAAGAAAAAAATAACTAATATTAATTGTGGAATAGCTATTTGTGTATTAAGAGCGGAAAGTGATACTTTGCCGCTTGAGGCAGAGAGTTGCCCGCGCGACGCGTAGCGGAGCGCGGGCAATCTGCCGAAAGCGGCAAAGCACTTACTGCACGATTTGCACACAAGATTTTTTCTACGATCACATTATTTTTAGACATATAATTAAAAAAAAAACATGAAAAATACACTTTATTAGAATGTGGTTATTTTTATTTATTGGCTACAATATTAAAATTGAACGTACAATTTTGGCAATTTTTAATATTTATCCCAGGACCTGAAGAAGTCGAAGGTAGGGTAATATCTTCTGAATCTTTTTCTTTGTTTACTGCCTGATAAATCAAGTGAAACATATTACAATGTATTCCTCCTTTTAAGTAATAAGTGCAAAGCATTTGGTTTACATTTTAAACCAATAGAGATTGTGGTAGACTTTGAATTAAGCATTCACAACGCAATATATAAATATTTTGGGACAGAGCTTATTCTTTTGGGTTGCAAATTTCATCTCTGCCAAGCATGGTTTCAGAAAATCCAAGAATATAACTTAGTTCCGGAATATATGTATATAGATGTACCTCAGTTCTGAGAAAGTTGTTGATTTTTTTAATAAGGAATTGCACTATTTGCTACGAAATGAAAAAAGAGTAATTAAATTCCGCAATTATTTAAAACAAACATATGTATCAATATTCCAACCAAATAATTGGGCAAATAGTGCTGATTTTTTTAAGAGGACTACTAACGCATGTGAAAGTTTTCATTCGCATTTCAATAGCTCATTTTATAAAGTACACCCCAATATAATGCATTATACAAGTGTATTATTAGATTTCCAAGTAGAGACTTATTCAAAAATGCGATCAGCTAACAATAATCAGAAAAAAAAACTAAAAAAAATGTCCAAGCGAAAGTCAACACCATACAAGAAAATATTGAAAAATATAAAAATAAATCTATTTCGCGGTTTATGTTTGTTCAAATAATGTATTTTAAAAATCTTCCCAATGTATAATTTTATTTTACCTACAACGCTTTTGTTATTTGTAATTTTAAATTAATTGTGTATTGTAATTTTGTATTCTTGTAGTTTTTTACTAATTTTGTATTGTTTTTTTTTGTATATGTATATAAAATAAATTCGAATAATTTCTTATGTTGTTTTTATATATTATTGCATATTTTTATATGTAAGTATCACAAATAGTAAACAATATCATCATTTTCTTGGATACCTACATTGATAATCATATCGGACAGACCACCTAATGATTTAGGAACCTAGTCTCTAAAACTATAATAGGTGGCAGAGTTCGAACAACAATTTTTCGTTACCTGAAGTATATGGCAGAATTCGGAAACTCCGTGATTTTCATTTCAAAAATGCAATCAGTTTAGTATATTTACTGATGTTAATATTATTTTTCACTTGTAAAGTGCTTCGAAGCATTGAATATTGTGACCACAAGGTTGAAGATTTTAGAGTTTAGGATTTTTCGCCAAAATACGTCAGCAATACATTCTCCGAATATTTTTTAATTTTCTTTGAGCGTCACCAATCCATGAAAATATTATATTGTTTTTCATATTTATCTCTGGATTTAGTCGGCAGAAGATTCAGAGAAATATTTTTAGCAAAATCTGCTACATCTGGAGGTGTGCTTGAAAATTCACATTCACTCTCACTCTCCATTTTTCAAATAGCTTTTTCATAAACTAAAAATGAAATAATGACGTTTCATTAATTTCATAGTCTACTATTTGCACAAAATAGTAAGTAGGTACTTAAATATGCAATCACTATTGCATATAGGTGTACCTAGGTGTATCTTGGTGTACCTTCTGACTGTTATATTTTTACTAGATAAATTTTATAAAATAAAGTTTAATTTCGTTCGAAATATCTTCAAATATTAATATTTCAACTAAAATATTCAGACTGCCCTACATTTTGTTTTACTATATCTATTATTTACTACCTTTCTTTAGTTTATTGTAAATGAAAACAGGCGAGCGGAAAAGTACGCGCTAGAGCGACAATAATGTCAAATTATTACAGATCACGGAAAACATCAACTTTGCGGTTAGATTTGAGTGTGCAAAAGCCTACTTTGGGTAGTGATCGTAGGAAAAAGCATATCCATTAGTCCCACTGAATATAAATACTATACAAAATTGAATAGAATCCATAAAATGATTTGAGATTTTATTTTTAATAAAATTTTAAGATGAATCAAAGTTTGTTTGCCAAACTAAAAAAATAACTGTGAGGTACCTAAATTACTAATGTGCTAGTCCATCCCCTAAAAAAAATTTCAATTTGATTAATAATTTTCCAAAAATATATTTACTGTTTTTTAAACTTAAATTTCATAAAGGAGGGTATCGTTTTTTTGGGTTTTTTGCGACCCCGTACGAAATTTTTCTCACTAAAAGATATTTAAAAAAAAATGAATTTCCCTAATTTTTTTTTTAAAACGTTCCGGAACATACTTTTTTTTAATTTTGAAATCTATTTTTTGACAAAATCACAAGGACTGACAAGGAGGATTTGGCAACATGGCGACCGGCTGTCATTTAGCATAATAGTATACCGGAGTGCTCGAAATAGACCAGTTATCCACGAATTCTATTTTTTTATTGTTACACTTTAAATCCATAAATACTGGTATTATTACTACAAAAAATGGAAATAAAGAATTAATAATGTAAAATGGTTGAATTCGTGATGTCATCAGTTGTCATCGAATGATAAATACAAAAATTAATTTGCAATCTGTCACATAAGATGTATTGTTGTCACCACAGTTGTTATTGGTTGTATATTGCTTAAAAATAAGTTCTAACATTGGATCGCGGTTAATACAGCATAAATCGGAAGAAGCTTATAAAAAAGAATACGACAAGTTCATCACATGGATGGAAGAGCAAAAGGTATTAATTTGAATAGCATTTCCTCTAATTTAAAATACCGAAGTTTTAATATTTCAAACAATACTAACTATACTTTTCACGTTAAATTAAGAAATTAAGATTGTTAAATATTTGAATAAAGCTTTTAAAAAATGTGTTGGTAATATTTTATTTGACGTTACAAAGTACTCCTGTCAGAACAATAATAAAAAGGTTATTTCTGCCGCAGTATAAGACTACAATAGTAGCTGAATTTTATTCGCAGTCGGATCAGTTCACTTCTGATCTAGATTACTTCAGATACAGTTTTCTTTGTAAAATAATCGGAATTTATCCGATCTGGATCACTTCCCATTTACCGATGCTGCTCCACCCGCAAAAATTGTTCAAAAGTGAACTATAGAAATGTTAAGTACAAGGGGTAATTAAATTGACATATATTATCATCTATAGACCAATCCAAGATGCTGTCAGATGAAATTCAAGATGGCCGCTGGTAGGCACACAAACCCATGTCTTTCACGTAGTTAACATGAAAAGAGCAGTTTATTTTAACATATGAAACGATTGGAGCTTAAAACGGACATTTTAATTTAGAATAGTTGTGTGACTAACTACTCGGGATGCATTATTGATATTTAATGAAGTGAAAATGTACAGAAAAAATATTGTTTGTTAGGAAGAACTAAACATGCACACTACTTGTTCTGTAGTCAATTGTGGTAGCCGAAGAGGTCGTAAAACTGTTAGATTTTATAGAATACCTAGTGAACTACATTTTCCACATAAACCAGAACGGAATGATCTCTCAAAAACCATGAAAAATATTTATATGCTAACAAACTCTTGTAGACCTTGACTTGTTCTTTGCTGTAAAAACTATGTGTGAGGACCAAATATTAGATTATGTGGAAAGCAGTAAAGCAGTCACTGATGATGGAAAGTCATCTTCTCGAGTTTTACATCAATTCCAGGAGTATTGTATATGTATTTTTTTATACTCTCATTATGTATGTTATAAGCTGTTATCTTTTTTTCTTATTTGCTTATTATTTGAAACATCAATTATTTTTATTTCAAACACTTTCGTAAACCACAAAATACATCAAATAAAGATAAAACACATACGTGGTCACGTGTTCTGGATTGCCTTATTTAAACGTTGTTTAGGTTTAAGGTATAACCTAAAAAAATATTTACATCTATTTGGAGAAATATTTATTTCTTATTACGAATGCTTATTCTTCTTGTTACATATACTGTGGTTCTGTGTTAAGACATGCGTTGTTGCCATATTTACAAATTGGCTTAACAACTGAGATTTTAATAATAAATGTCAAACTTCTCCAGTTCTTGGATTTTTCAGTTTACAATTGTTAAATATTAGAGCCATTTCAGGCAGATGTAATATTTTTAAAAATATTAGTGATTTATTTTTTTCCATTACAAAGAGATTTCTTGCATTAAAAATGTTTAATTTATTAATAATTTTAGCCGTCGCGTATACACCCTAAATATCAGGTAATTTAGAATTTCACACAATGGAAATTCATTTTAAGCTCATAGTTTTAATATAAAAACAAATTTTCATTTTCCTCTCTTTGATTTTCAAGTTTTTGAAACATAAAAATTGTTTTTATGAGAAACCCAAAACACCCATTTAAAACGATACCCTCCTTTAAATTCATAAAAATTAATCTTTTTAATACTAATTTTTCATTTATTTTCAAATATATTATTTTTAAAGTCAAAAATTTTAAATTGTCTTAAATTTTTTCCAAACATAAATATTTTTAAAATGATGTCAAACTGTTTATAAATTTCATTGTTCACAACATTTTTCATATTTATCGAAAAATATTAGGTTTTTACATCATTTATGGATATAAAATGGCTGGTTAAACTTATAGATCCGTAATATTGGTTGCATACGTGAGTTTATAGAAACATAAAGTAAATAAAAATCGTTAACAAAAACTGAAAAAGTAAAGTCACAGGATATAAATTATAT
The DNA here is from genome assembly GCA_963243735.1 of Neocrepidodera transversa. Lineage (NCBI taxonomy): Eukaryota > Metazoa > Arthropoda > Insecta > Coleoptera > Chrysomelidae > Neocrepidodera > Neocrepidodera transversa. The sequence continues at coordinate 39,486,457 of OY725336.1, forward strand.
GGGATTTATAATAAATTCTATTATGGATTAATTTTTATCAGAAATTAAAATATCTGCAACCATAATTTTACTACCTCAAGCACCATCTATTAAACGATACTAGAATCACCAATCTAAATTAAATAATCATAGATGGCAGAAATATTTTTGTAAAAGTTTAACGTTTTTTTCATAATTTCATATTTAAACAAATAAAAATTCAAGAATTATTTAAAAATAAACTGTTATTATATATTTTTGTCTAGTTTACTTATTTGTATGTTTCTTACGGTTGTAGCGATTTGTATGTTGTCGAAAAAATTTGAAAAATTAAAAAGTGATATGTGGGATTTTTGGTGTCAGAGGTTATAAAATTTTTGTCAACAGTAAAAACACAAGAGCTTTTTTTTATCGGATAAATTTCTCTTTATAACGAAAAATTTTTCCAAACAGCAATTTCACGAGAAAAACTGACATTTAAATATCGCGAGACCGGAGGTCGAGCGATTTTGCCAAATGTTAGTTTTTCGAGGAAAATTACTGATGGAAAAATTTTGAGTTTAAAAGAAATTTATCCTTAAAAAAAAGGTTGAGTGTTTTTTGGCAAGATAAATTAACGACAAAATATAGAATGAACAACAACAATAATCTATATTGATACAATTAAATTATTTCATTATTACTGTTTTTTATTATTTTATTATTCATCTTCCATATTTCGATACTAACCAAACAAATAATTTTAACTGAGAGAACTAAAGTTAAAGTGACGTGCCGACGCGATTCGCAGCTACTAGATATAGTCCGATTATGAGGAACATGCATTTTTATCGCGAGGAACAGGCATTTTTTTCGCGATAAAAATGGATGTACCTTTTTTATCGCTGGCAAACTGACAAAACTGTCAACATTAAATGACACATTTTATATAGGAGTTAATTTATCAAAATTAATAAATTCAAGGCAGCGACTCTAAGATGGCGGACGAGATTTATGGTTATGAACCGATTCTATTTGAAATTAATGTATGCGGATTTTTGGGATCGAAGATTATGAATTTTTTTGTCAAAATTATTAAATTCAAGATGGCGGGCGAGATTTATGATTATGAACCGATTCTATTCAAAATTAATGTGTGAGGGTTTTTGAGGTCGGAGATTATGAATTTTTTGTAAAAAATTATTAAATTCAAGATGGCGGAGGAGATTTTTGAGTATGGTTCTATTCATTTTTGTTTGTTTGTTACGGTTGAAGCGATTTGCATTGTTTAAAAAATTTTAAAACATAAAAACATTCTTCGTTATAGTGTTTAGATGTGCAGAAAACCAATTTTGAATTTTTTGTAATTACAGGATGTATCATACATAGACGAGAACGCCGTTCCTGATAAATCTAATAAAAATACGCATAAAAATATATGAAAATTTGTATAACTTTTTTCATTCATAAGAATTCTAAAAAAAAATGTAAGGCGTCTGGATAATTTTAATTAATACTTATAAGCATTTTAGCACATACACTACCATGTTAAAGAACTTTTTTATATTTAATTTAACAAAATTTTAGCTGGGTCAAATTAAAATGGACGTATAAGAATAATTTTGCTTTATCTGCCATAAAAAAATATATTCGTCTAAGAGTCGAGTTCTCTTTTTTGTTAACAACTCAGTAATTATTTCCAATAATTTTTAATTATAAGGTTTATCCTTTTTTTGTCACATATATGAAATCCACTTTGTTGCAGTCTGCCGGCCCTCTCTCTTTCACGAAATCGTCTCCCAACAATTTTCCGCCTTTTGTAACAACAAATACTTGATATTTATATAATTTCTATCCGTGAAGTTTTTTTTTTTATTAAATTTATCATTTTTGATCTCCCGCCCCTGCTTTAATCTTCCTGGCCACTCAATGTTTGGGAGAGCTAATGAAATCTCTCTAGCTATAAATATTGCAAGTATCTTATACCTTGTATTTTTATGTAGGTTCTTCGTCTATATATAGAGAACTATTTTTTACGACTTCAGATAAAATAACAGAAAATCAAAGAAAAAACAGTTTAAAAGGAACAAAGATGGAAGGATCAAATTTGATTGTAACGAGAAGTGTTGTATTGAATAACCGGGTGATGATTGGAAAAAATTTTGATAGGAAATTATGGATCCCAAGTATCACGACATGTGGAAAATCTAGCATGTGGAACCTGCCGATGCCAACAGGAAGAAACATGTTCCCTAGGTTGGGCAGATAAAAGGAAAATGTAGATGGTATTTATTGAGAATAAAACCGGTAAGACACGATGTAAGAAGTGGATGCGACCAACTAGATTGCGTACCGATTGTTGTTTCTTCCCTAGTAAGTACCATATATATTTTCCTTTTATCTGCCCAACCTGGGGAACATGTTTCTTCCCTTGTATTGGCATCGGCAGATTCCACCTGCTAGATTTTCCACATGTCGTTACACTTGAAATCCATAATTTCCTATAATGGTACCCGGTTATTCAATACCCAGTAACACTTGTTGTTACAATCTAATGTTATCTCTCCCTCTTTGTTGACTTTAATCTTTTTTCTCCAGTGTCACAACAATGTCCTTTATCTGCTTTATTTTATATCATTTTAATTTAAGTCTTCAAGACTAGCTCTCCACGGTTTACCTTGATTATAAAGGCCTAATGATGGCGATTAGGGCAGACACTAGTTTCCAACTCCACTTTCACTAAATTATCGTTATAAATATATTGTGATACTAACTACAAGTTTTATTACCTCATCTGTTGACCACATTCGAGACATGGATAAACTTTGGAACTTAAATATATGTAGTATAAAATACAGGCTACTAGACTTCTAAGCAAAAGTCGATGTCTCATATTCTTGCTTTGTCCGTCCGTCCGTCTGTTGGGATATAGCGAGCTTCAGTGCATAAATGGTAAAAGCTAGAGCTAAGCGGACAACGGCGTTAGATTCAGCATGGTCTGAAATCTCTACAATGGAAAAGAAAAATTTGACCTTTGCTATTTTAAAAACTATATTCCTTACAGCAAAAAATGGTTAGTTGTATACCAATGTTGAAGATGATAAACTCAAGTTTATGATCAACTCCTGATGATACTAACATAGTTAGCGAAACGCACGTTAGGTGTTTAAAAAGTGTAGTTTTCGTTAGTGGTGACGATATTGTTCAACATTGTTGAAAACCAAAGGTTCTAAATTCCCAATTCAAGTTGTATACCTATATCTTTTTAGAGGACCAAAAGAAAAAATAATCTTGAGGTCGCTAAAAAGTTTCGCGGCCGTCGTATACACACTATTTTTCGTCAAATCGTTAAAATCATTAAATTATATAACTACAAATACATACATTATTGCTTAAAAATAACAGAAGTTTAATTTAATAAAAAAATGACCATGTTTGAATATATACAAAATATTTTGACAGTTCTTGACAAAAAGATAATATGTCTGACATTTCAGTATCTTGTTGCTTTAGATTCTATAGGCTAAAATATAAGTAATAATTCGAATTGCCCAATTAATTTAATGTTCATCCTAAATGATATAAGTATACATATTGTTATAAAATAAAATATTTCACCCTGTATATGGGAATTTTATAAAGTAGATGAAATTTTTTTTGAGTTGAAATAGTTTTTAGTAGATGTTTATAATGGAGTTAATATACAAGTTAATAATTAATTTTATATATGATAATGTTTGAATTGATTTGAATGTTGATAAAATTATATTTGAAATTTGATTTATTAAAAGATTTACTGTCAGTAGATAGAACGTCCTTCGGTTTAAAGACTCAATAAGTAAAGGCAATGACGTTTAGAATAAAACTTTACAAGTTGATTTCTCATACAATTGTCACAATATAAACGTCATTGTCATTAGTTATAGAACCGTTAAAGTTAAAGAACGTTCTATCTACTGACAGTATGTATAGTTAAATGTCATGTTTATTAAATGGGACAGAAGAGTTGATGTGTGAATAAAGAAAAGGAAACGAAGGTATTATATCTAGTTAAATTGGCAATAAATTTAAAAGTGAAAGAATCTTAAATTAAATTAAAATAATGAAAAACGCTATAGTAAAATTGAAATTTTGGAGGTGTCATATATGAAATTTAAGGTAGTCAAAGTCAGATAGTAAACAGGGAATATAGGATCAATAAACTAAACGAAGGCTGGGATATTAAAAAAAAAATCTAGTGGTAACAAAAATTTTTGGGAAAAAAAAACAAATCAATAGAATTTTTAAGAAGAGTGTCAATTTGATAGAAATTGGCACGATATAATTTTTTTGGAAGAGTAATTATAAAGATATTAAAGGAAATTAATAAAACTAATAATGATATCTGAAAAATACAAAATTTTATTAAAGAATTAAAAATTAGAAAAGTAATAAGCAGATAGAAGACAACAAAAAAAACAAGAGCCCAGAAAGAAGAGTATCGAGTTACAGAAATTAAGAAGCAGAGACCAGTAGATCAATTTAAGAGCAGGCAGTAAGAAAAAATATATGGTCAAAGTAGAGAAGTGAAACTTGTACAGGAGATAGAAGAAATGAAATAGCAGGGCATATACAATTTTTTTTTATATATTTTGTAATGTTTATTATTTTTTTCCTTTTTTTTTGACTAGAACCCAACCCAAAAGTGAGATAAGTTGTTATTATCATAACAATATATTGTCGTATTTCAGATATGTTAAATTCAAAGTGACTTTTGGTTTATCGGCCGTTGCTAAGGGGAAAGGCCGCGAAATTCAATTTCGCGGAATATATGCAGAACGCGAACTACTCAATTCGCGTACTATTGCAGGAAAAGTTATATTTTTATAAAGCTTATCAAAAAGTTAATCACTTGAGATACTTCCACTGGTAATGTGACTTTCCGTTTCAGAAATAAACTGAGTAACGTGTAATTACTTGAACTGTTTAGAAGTCTACGTACAGAGAACCTGCATGACCTTGATAATTAGGCACTGGCGTCCATAGTGTCGAAAATCAGCATCTCTTGTATGGAAATTTTATACCACGAAATTTCAAAAGATCAATGTCTGGAATTTACGATTATCATCTAACGATTTGGCTCGTCCGATTAAAAATCGTACGTTACAATATTTTCAGTCGACTGAAGAAGAGCATGGCCCCATTCACATTACACGATTTCATATTATACGATTTGGCTCGTCCGATTAAAAATCGTACGTTAAAATATTTTCAGTTCATTACATGATTTCAACCCGGCACGATTTTCAATCGTGTTGACAGCCGTCCAGTGCCACTGGAATCGTACGTTTATTTATCGTCCGTCTCACGCTCCTTTCACATTATACGATTCGGCTGGTCCGATTAAAAAACGTACGATTTTATATCGTGTTTTATTGTGGTTTCACATTATACGATTTTTTGCCGTACGATTTCTCTTGTTTAAATATTAATTTATTAATAAATACTTTCCATATGCATTTTTCTTTGTATAACTGATCTCATCAATATCTGATTTCAGTGCCAAATAAACTTCCCTCCAAGCATTCCGTGCCGCGATTCGGTCTTTGTAAATATCTAAAGTTTTGTCCCACAATACAGGTTTGGCTTGAATAAGCGAAATTAAAACTTCAACGTTGATTTCTTCGATTTAATCAATAATAAACCAAAAATATCAAAAAGCAATGAAATAAATCGATAAAAAGTACTATATATGCACAAAGTAGCTACCGGACGGCTAAAAAACGGATAATGTGAAAGCGCTTATTTAGTTATGTGTACCACTGAGACAGGCGAACGATAAATAAAGGTACGATTTTTAAACGGACGAGCCAAATCGTATAATGTAAAAGGAGCGTAACAAACATGATGAAATTTTATTCAAGAGTGCATGTAAAAAATGTTAACGAGTGTATTCACACCCATTATCACTCCATTTTAATTATTACATTAATATTTCTTGTTTCAATTCACTTATGTTGATATTTATATATTAAATTTGTAATTTGTACATATTAAAAGAAATAATGAATAAGAGACTTCACACGTGATAGTGAATGTATGTAAAGAATTATGTTGCTAAACAGAATTTATACAGGGCCGGCATAAGGCGAAAATTGCAAGAGTGCAAGACTCACATTTTATGCCCCTAGGGGGTAATTTTGAATATTGTGGATACGATCCGTAACGCTATCCATAGGTTGACATAGGCATCCGTGCTTTCGGTCAATGACAAAAAGTTTATCACATCTATTGAAGACTTGTGTTTGTCGATCGGGTAGTTTGTCTAGCTTGAATAAAAATTCAAATTTAGAAGTCTTGGCTTTCAACTACTCAAATCTTGGGAGGGGAGGTAGGAAGATGAGTCACAACTCTTCCCGCATCCCCCCAGATGGTTAGACGACTGCTCTACTGACCTCGGTTCTTCATCAACGGCATCAGACTACTGTATTTCAGAACTCATTGGGGTAGATCTTCGCTTTTACCTTGAATAGTTTTGGGACAAAGTTCCTTCTAGTTCAAATACTTCTGCCCAACATTTAAATCAATTTCTATAAATTTACCAATTTTATGCCCCTCCAAAAGACTCGAGTGCTGCGGCTGCATACGTCGCACACCCCTCAGGCCGGCCATGAACTTATAAAATAACCAGAAGAGGCGCCACTAGTTTTTACGTAGGTTAATATATGCCACACTGTGGCTCATCGCTACTTGTTTTTCTACTGTATATTAATAAATAATGTGAATATTTACAAAAGTAGGACATTGATATAATATTTGAAGTTGACTGTAACCTTAACAATGCATTGGCAATCTAGCAAGTATGCAGTATTTTCTTCATTTGGTAATTTTTTCAAAGTGGGAGATCCTTTTGATGAGACGAAAAATAACAACTAATAAAAACTGAGAACAATTGAATTGAAGACAGAAATTATTGTCAGTCACTTTAGGGACTGACAATAATTTCTGTCTTCAATTCAATTGTTCTCAGTTTCTATTAGTTGTTATGTAGAAAAAAAAGTCACTACACTGTTCGAGTATTTTCTCAAATATTTTACCTCACCAAAGTTAGTATTTTCGCACTGACTGTATTGGTCAGTAATTTAATATGTGAACTGGAATTTATTAAAATAAAAAGATATTAGTTTTTATAACTAGTTACTTAAAAATTAATTAAAAAATTACCTTTTTTCTCATGTCTGTGTTGTTGTCCATCTATGGTAAATCCGAATTCGTAAGGTCTGCTCTCGTCACTGTCTTTTTGGCATATTATAACATTCAAGGTGATCAGCACGCAAACGACAACCTTAAATAAACAAATTTACGTTTAAACTTATTTTTTTAAGTGAATAAACAGTGAAGGTTGTAAGTAATATTTACTATTTTTCGTCTATATTTTTTTAACCGTGAAACGCAAATTTTATTTACTTTCGATATTAAAAAAATGAAGTAAGAGTGTTTTGATGGTTTTGTTAAAAGGTGTTTGGTTAATTGTGTTAGCACTTTGAATCAAGGTTATTTTTAGATTTTCAGTTTAAATGGACTATAGTTCCAAAAACGGAACTTCGCTGTTATTAATATAAAAAATAAATTTTTATTAAAACAATTTTAACTAATCATTTATAACAAATACATTAAATTTTTTTAGTGAAATATTCATTTTTTACCTATGGCATAATATATTTAATTATATTGAAAATTTTACACCGCCATTTTTAAGCCAATCAGAGTCTATTTTTTTGTTTGGTTACCATGGTAACCCTAAAAATTTCCGGAAATTTTCATCCTCCAGGGTACCCTGAACGAAATTAATAAGTGGAAATTTTTATGTCAAAATAATGACACTTATAATGGGCTTGATTCATATAAGACTTTTTGTTTACTGTTTGTGCAAATCAAAATTAAACAATTACTACTTAACTTTTAACATACCAACAAACACTCATGACTAACTAGACCAAAACTAGTCTTTCCTTCTAATCTTAATGTCAAATAAATAATTAATTACTTTTAAATTTTTTAGGTGTGAAATTTTCTTACCGAATCCCTCACGATCTTGAATTAATAACCCGAAACTTTTCCTCGTACACGATTTTTTAAGAAAATTATCCCTCGTCGCTTCGCGACTCGGAATAATTTTCAAAAAATCGTGTACTCGAAAAAAATTTCCGGTAATAATTCAAGCTCTAGGGAGATTACTAGTGAAAATATATTTCCCTATGTCGACTGCATATTTGTTTCCTTATCACATATTACTTTGTGAACATGAGCAACAAAAATATTAGCCGTCAAATAATAGTAAATTACATACCGTCGCGGGAAATGCATCATTACTGTCGAGGGCAAATATGGATCACCGAGGCGCTCGCGCCGAGGTGATCTATTGCCCGAGACAGGAATGATAATTTCCGCCAAGGTTTGTATGCTATTTTATTCACAATCATTTTATTTTAATCCACAATTTAATAAAACATGTATTAATTGTGTATGAAAATACTGTGACATTCAGATGACATGACTTTATTTTTATATTGTCATTTAAAAAATTAAGAGCAAAAATAGTTAATTAGCTATAAAACTTAACTTATTATTTTGAAATATTTGAACCATGTATGCCACCGGAAATACAAAAAATAGCCCAAATGGCTATTGAAGATTTATTATCTACTAAAAGTAAAGAGAGATATGAAAATGTGTATAAACATTATAGAAACTGGTGTTTTGAGAAAGAAATTCAAAATATAGGATCTGAAAGTGTTCTTTTTGCATACTTCAATATACAGTCACAAACTAAAAAACCATCAACTTTATGGGCAAATTTCTCTATGCTGAAATCTACACTCAATATTAAAGACAAACTCGATATATCAAAGTTTTCAAAACTTATAGCTTTTCTATGGAAAAAGAAAATTGGCTATAAACCAAAAAAGTCCGCAGTTTTTTTCTGAAAATGATATTGAAAATTTTATGACAGTTTAGGTTGCTCTATGATCGAAAAAATTAGAGGCTCACGGGCGGGAACTGACAGATATCACTTCCCACCTGTGGGCAGGAAGTAAAGGTTGTAATAGCTGATTTCCCGACCTTTAAAAAGTGTGTAATTGAGCAATTACATATATACGATTGTAAATAAAATTTATTATCCTGCAACCAAGCCTCTGGTGAAATATTGTTAAAATGAGTGATATTCCTGAAACCGACGATTTGTTGAAGTAATGTGTATTAGCAGGAGAATATTTCAAATTATTTACAGGTAAATAAGTGAGTTAAATAAAGTCCAAAGTTAGACTCCGTGGTCGGGTAATTTTGTCTGACCGCTTAAAAATCAACCAAATCACAAACATTTTCAGTTCAGGTCTAGGTAACTTAGTTCCACTTTCTGCATTTAATTTAAGCAGAAAAAAAATTATAAAAGTTTTTTTTTAGAAATGATCTTTATACAGGGTGTTTCATTACTAATTTTTATAATTTCAACAATAGAATCCTGAGCTCAAAATATGAAGATTTAACCCAATCACCTAGATAAAATGTGTCTCCTGTCTGAGTTACGGGGTGTTTTATTTAAAAAATTTAAAATTATTTGTGCCCGGTACTTTAAAACTATTCAACGTATAAATTGTCATATTTGGCGGGAAGTGTAGGTACTATACACCATACTAAATTCTGTCAAATAAACGTTTCTGACCAGAGGCGTATGAGAGGGACAAGTGACTGGTTAATTCTTCAGAAATTCTACCTCACTGGTGGAATTGCAATTTGATCACAATTTTTCGAATTTCGAATACTTTATACGTAAATATGGAACTCTTTCTTCATAGCCATAAAGTCGTTATTATTCGAGATATTTAAATATATCTAATCCAAAAATACAAAACTCTTATACCGGGTGCCCCAGATTTTTTGCGCAGCTGATATCTTGGTTGTTTGATGATATAAAATTCTGAAAAAATCTGAATCATGTATGCATAGAAGCCTTTAAAGGTCTACTACTAAAAGCCACCCTTATTATTTCATCCCTTAACGACCATTAACTTTTTTTTTAAATGCTACCCCTATATTTGTTTTTCTAGTTGTTCGAATACAATGATATGTTATTTAATTTACATTAAGTCACAAAAGAATAAAAACGTATATTTGGCTTAATGTTGTGAATAATGTTCCACCCTGTATTTTACCTTCAACTTGATAAAATATTACTATCATATCTTATACTTTTTTGCTGTCTTCACCTTTTTTGCTTTCTTTTTGTTTCGGAAATTAATAAGACTTTTATACCAGTACTGAAATCTTTCGCTACGTTTATCAAAACAACAAAATGCCTTTTACATTTACTTCAAGTGAATATGTTGATATGCTTTTAATTTTTGGTAAATACCAAAAAATTCTTAACAGATTGAGAAAAGTTTCATTTCCAGGAAAAGGAAAACATCATCAACATGCTGAACCTGCAAAAACTGAAGAAATGTGAATTAATATGTTAGCTTACTTGCAGGTACATCCAAATATTTCGACTCGGAGCTTAGCTAACGAGGTTGACATCAGTAAGTCATCAGTACTTAGAATCCCTAAATTTTATAATATCCACAAGTTCAAAATTCATTTGCATCAGGAACTAAGAGCTGGTGATTTTTTGAAAGAAGAATTACCTTCATTACTCATTTGGCAGGTTTTATTGATCAAAATCCTAATATTTTGAACCAGATACTGAGGAGAGACTAATCAAGGTTCCACAATAATGCGACCGTAAATCGTCACAATATGCACTATTGGTCTCGTGAAAATCCTCACTGGATTCGGGAAACTAATTTCCAAACCATTTGGTGGGTTATTTAACGGACGGCTTATAGGTCCTTATTTTTTCAACACACGTCCTAGATACCGAGATTTTCTAAAAAATGATCTTCCCAAACTTCTCGAAGAAATTCCTCTAGAGGAAAGAGATGCTATGTGGTAACAAAGAGATGGAGCTCCTGCTCACAATAGTAATGTGATAACAGAATACTTAAATGGACGTTTTGGAAATCGGTGGATAGGAAACAGAGTCTGTCTCAGGTGGCCTGCACGGTCTCCAGATTTATCACGTCTTGATTATTTCTTATGGGGATATCTTAAAACAGTGGTGTTTGAAATATGTTTGAAAGAAATGGTAAACACTTCGACCAATTTTTGTAGCCATGGAAATTAAAAAAAAAGTATATTAATATATTTTTTTAACTATTTTTTATTTTTCGTTTTTTTAATATTAAAACTTAAGGGTGGAATTTGAAAAAAAAGAGTAAAGGGTCGTTCCTAAATTGATGAAATAACGATGGTGGCTTTTAGTAGTACAGATTTAAAGGCTTCAAGGCATACATTAGAGATTATTCTTTTCAGAATTTTATGTCATCAAACAACTTAAGATATCCACTGGCCGAAAAAATCTGTAACACGTATAGTTTCAGAAAATATAAAAACTTTTACGGTCGAAAGTCAGCAATCTCACTTTTCTGCAAGAAAAGTCAGTGATGACCAATATATCTGTTTGAATTTTTATTCCTTTTATTACATCTTCCTCTTTGTATTATATTTCATCCCTTTTGACTGACCACTTCCATTTTTTACAAAATCTCTCTAAGGCATTTACCCGTTATATGAATTTCTTGGTATATTGCTCGTTTACATTTGGAAACGCCCTGGATATTGCCCCATTTTATTCTGAGAAACATGTCTTTGACATCCCTCGTTTTCGACTGGGGAAATGTTCTATTAACAAAAACATTCGTGACCTTGAAAAAAATTAGTAATTCTGCTGCTAGAGAGATTATAAGTGATTACATCATAAATTAATTACATTTTAAAAATTTGACAGCTCAATAATTTACATTTACAGTTCAAAGAAGTTAGAATTGATGAAATTGGAGATATTTTTTATGATTTGGTATTTATATTGCAAATCTCAATATGGATTGGGTATAAATGTATAATTTTTTAATTTGTTTATTTTCGTATTGGAAGTGGAAGTAGGAGTTTCGGGGGGAGTACTTTTACTTTTTAGGGTTCCGTACCCCAAAGGGTCAAAACGGAACCCTATTGCTCTCACTCGGGTGTCCGTCCGTTTGTCTGTCCGTCTGTCACACCGGTCTAGCAGCTAAACCGTTGGAGCTAGAGACTTCAAATTTTCACAGTTTTTTGAGTCTTGTTGACCCAAAGCCATAATAACTGTAAAAAATATTTTTAAAAGTTTTCAAGGGGGGCTAACATACAACTAAAAGGGGCCATTGAGTGAGGTATCGTTGAATAGAAGAGTAGATGAAAGGTATATTTTTTGTTTTAAAAAATATTGCAAAACCTAGGCATGAGAAGCCGCTAAAGTCAGCATTTTTTACAAAATTTTGTTCCGAAGAATTTTTTAACTTTCCGTTGACTTATAAACTTGAAATTTGAAATGTTTATTGTTACGTAAATTTTCCCAACAAATACCAATATATTAATAAATATGATTTTCTCATTACCATTCCCTCATTTTTATGGTTCCGCACCTTCGCATATATGTAACCTAACCTAACCTAACCTAACCTAACCGTTATACGGGGTGTTTCAGAGTGAAATGTACATACGTTAACTAAAGGTATGGGACACTTGGATGATTCAAAATCACTTAACAAAATCTGACCATTTCTTTTGGCCTCAAAACAACATCCTGTATAACAATATTTTGTAAATCTGATAAGGTATTCGAAAATAGCGAAAAAAACTGATTTAGATTAAGTTATTGTCAAGTTTGCCCATCTCGTTTCAGAGACCCTAATTTTTTTATTAAAAATTGGTTTTGTAAAAAATTGTCAACTTAAGAATTTGAACATAATTTTCTTAGGGTAACCTACGGAAAATATTAATTTAGTACTTTTTCATTACATTAGAGATTTATCCAAGGAAAATGTGCTTGTATTCTAATTAAATTGGGTATACAAATTATTTGTTTAGTATTTTCCGGTTAATGTTAAATAATCCTACCCCCTAGTCAATTTTTTCTGCGCCGAACAGGGTAGAGCGCTATAATACATAATTATTCGTTTTTGGCCGAGAACTCGCTTAATGTAGCAACTAAAAATATGCGGGTTTTTTCATGATATTTAAAACATTTATCACAAGAGCGCGTCTGTGCTTCTTTTTTCAAATTTTTGTAGAGAAAAATGTTGAGAGTCGTATCACTTTTACTAAAAATAATTTAAAAAAAGTACCGCAGACCGCTCTAACGATTAACTACACAATCGATTGGTGAAAACCGCAGCTTCCTATCTTTAATATTAACAGCGCGCCCGTCCAAAAACGATTTCAGGCAAGATAACATATGGTATTGGCGCCACTTAAAGTAATAATTGTTCAAAATGACAACCATACTATTGAATACGTCTCTCAATCTCTTGGTCTCCCACTAGAATTGCCTCAGGCTTATTTCTTATTTTTTCACATGCATTATTGTAATCTCTATAAAAAGTTATTATTATCTTAACTAATTACGGCCCTGTAAAACATTTCTCAAAGTAATGAGAGAGTACTAAATTTAAACATTTGAAAAGTACTTACATACAAATGAAATATTTTCCATAGTTTACCCTAAGAAAATTATTTTTAAATTCATAAGTTGACAATTGAAAAAAAAAACAATTAAAAAAACGATTTTTACAAAAAAAACTAGGCCTCTGAAACGAGATGCGTAAACTTGAAAAGACCTTAATACAAATCAATTTTTTTCGCTCTTTTCGAATATCTTATAAGATTTACAAAATATTGTTATACAGGGTGTTGTTTTTGAGGCCGAAATAAATGGTCAAATTTTGTTAAGCCGGCCTGGATTTTAACTATGGTTTCTATGGCAGTATTTTGGCTATATAAGGAAGTCCACCTGCCAAATTTTATATTTTATACCGGGTGCTTGTTGAGTTATGATCAAATATGATCAACTTCTGGCGAAATCCATAAAACACCCTGTATCTAGGTAATGAGGTATGATAGCCTATTATTAACTAGTAATTTTGAATCATCCAAATGTCCCACACCTTTAGTTGTACATTTCACTCTGAAAGCAATGGGGAAAAGATATGTATTTTCAAGACGAATTTATTGGTTTTTTCAAAATTAAAATATCATGTCCCACTTCCGAGATATTTGGGAAAAATCGAAATATCGATTAACATATAGTGTGTCCAATTAAGTCGGAACCATATGGAAAACTCTTTTATTCTTAGTTTTATGAAAAAAGTTAATCTTTATAAAAAGTTGTGTACAACCTAGAATGCAACCATAAGATAATACATGTTATTACCCATATACGAGAGGCGTCAAAAAATATAAACTTTGCTCAAGAGTAAAGTACCCATTTTTTTAAAATATAGAAAAATATAAAAAAATGGTATTTGGAAAACTTGTTTAGAAACAATACGTACGACCAAATACGAAATCACAACCTCTTATGTCGAAAATTTTTTTTTTCGTGCAATCGTACGCGAAGTGACTAGTTCGCGTTCTCCACAGCGGCCGCGAAATTGGATTTCGCGGCCGTTGTCCATAAGGATACTTTACTCATGTATTATCTGATGGTTGCATTTTAGGTTGTACACCGGCAGAACTTTTTATAAAGAAAAACTTTTTTTCTAAAACTAGGAATAAAAAGTTCCCATATGGTTCCGACTTAATTGGACACACTGTAGATAGCGTATCAATTTTTTTAAAACAACGTTTTGTCTTTGAAGAGGCACCCTTAACTGTTTGTTTTTTAAATATGGACCTGTATGTTTTATTTCATTTTTAAATCTCTATTTTTTTCTCTATGCAACCATGTAGAAAACATTAGGTTTTGGCAATGAACTAAAATTTAGGAATTTTGCTAGGTACGGTCCTGTTCCATTTTCACTGAAATATTAATATATTTTTGAATAAAAATAATTAAAAATTGAGTATACTTTGAGCTTATCTCCCTAAGTGTACTTTATTTATATTAAATTCAATTTCTTAACTTAAGAAAATTTAATTTAAAAGAAATTAAGTATACTAATTTTTAATTATTTTTTTTCAAACAGATATTAATATTTTAGTGAAAATCAGAACCTGATATTTGAATTTTGAAAAAATCGATAAATTCTTCTTTAAAATACACATCTTTTTCCCCAGTTAACCAGCTTTGTATCTATAATGATTTACGAAATCCCAACAATGTTCAAAAAAATTTGAGCCACCATGTATATGTTTATTGTTTTGGGACAAGCAGAGTTAAGAAATTAATAATCAAAAATTTTCCATAACATATTTCCAAAGTATTTGTGTCACAATTAAAAAAATCTAACCATCTTGAAAAATGATATAAAATAATTTCATTTTCATTTAACTTGACATAAAAATTAACCATTCATTGTTTCCTCTACGGAGGTATTTATTAAACATCAAAATAATTAGTCACGCAGGAAATATTTCTTTATAAATATAAACAAATAAATCAGCAATTTACTATGTTTAAAACGATTGTTTTATTTAGAATCGAATCCGGTTTCTGTATTATCATAAACTCGTAATTTTAAATTTAAACCGTTATTTCAGGTGCCAACAATAATTGGAATTGCTGTATAATTTACAGGAAAATGTGTATATGATTTATGAATTAATAAATTTTATTATTATAATAAATTGATACATTTTAAATAAACAGGTTTTCCATTTAACTACAGGGAATTTTTAATATGTTGGACTTGTGTTTTGCTAGCCAAATAAACATTTTTAGGTAAATACTAAATCTAAATAGTATATTATTCAAAAATACAAAATGACGTTTACTTGTATGAGTGTAGAAGTTTGCTGCACGACCCGAGGACAAAGGTAGCAGGAACAGTAAAAGTTTCATATTATTATTACAGTCAGAATTAAGTTATTGGTTATAGTAGTAAAGAAGACAAAATGGGAAAAATATGTTTTGTTTCTCACCAAATGTCCAGTCTCTATCAGTGAATTTGGAAGAGATCGTAAATAAAGAAAGCCTTGAACGGAAGTGATCCAAGCAACTACGATAATCACAAACGCCTACGAGGAGAGTTGTTCTGAAAAGACAAGGCAACAAACAACAAAAACGATCTGGTAGAACAAACACCTAGAACGCCTTAGAAGTGAGATGCGTAGGCTATTCACCAAAATCAACCAAAACTATGCTTTATACAAAGTTAAACTTAAGCAAAAGAATAATGAACTACGGAAAGTGAAAAGAGAGTCGTGTAGGAAGTTCTGTGAGGAGATAACGGAAGAAAATTCTAACTAAAGAAAATATTGCTAACCCTGTGGAGCTTTTAAAAAAAGACGTAGGAGGACATAAAATCTGTAGCAGAAAGGTTATCAAATAAAGTCAAATAGGCTTGATTGGAAGCTAGCTACAGAAATATAGAGACCAAAAAAAATTAGATAGGCTACAAACAAATTTCAACCTTTTAAATCTCTTTAAGTAGACGGGCAACGCCAAATACGACTTCTAAAGAGACAGGAAATATTAGTTCCACATCTGTATCACATCTCTATAAGGCTTGGCATATGGTAAAAGTCATATGGTAAAAGTCATATATATATATAAGATAGGAAAAACATGTGATATGACACCTAAACACTTCAGACCAGTCAGTTTACAATATTTCCTGTTAAAAACACTAGAACAATTAATTGATAGATAAATAAGAGACGAGATACTATTGGAGAACCCTCTCATTGTAAGTCAATATGCATACCAACCAGGAAAGTCACGAGAACTAGCCCTAGAAGGATACTGTCAAAATCCATAGAAGTGAACGGTATGTCTATAGATATTATTAACATCGAAGCAATGTTTAACAATGATTCATCAAGCTCCATAACTGATGCCTCATCAAGACATCGGGTACTATGCCACTAGGTCAAGAACAATCTAGAAAATAGGGATATTAATATATATTCTACATAACGTTACATATAGCTAGAGCAAGAAGGAGTTGTGCGTAACACGGAGTCTTATCGTCACTACCATTGGTATTCCTAGTTGATAACTTATACGCTGATGATATAGTAATCGTGGTCAGAGAAAGACTCGCTAAGAGCAGATTGGAATGTTCACCAAGTGCTCTATATATTATTGATAATCGATGTAAAATAGAAGAACTTCAAGTGAACACTTACAAAATCACAGTTATCAATTCAGCAAAGAACAGGAAACTGATAAGACTTCAAAACTTAACTCAACGGAGTTGAAATTCCATTTACCCAAGAGGTAAAATACCTAAGAGATATCTTTGACCATAATGTTACATGGAATTGTCATGTTTTAAAATTGGACAAAAATTTGTAATATGTCTTATCATATGTAGAAGGATGCGTGGCAAAAACTGGGAGCTACAACTATGGATGTAATAAGACTCATATGTGTCGGTGATATGGTGGCCGAAGACACAACAGGCTGGAGCTATCCAATTAGTCGGTGGAATACAAAGGGAAGCATGTATGTATATCACAGGAGCGATGAGGTTTTATTAAACCTACCATCCTTACGTATTCATATACTGGCAGAAGCCAAGTGATCGACATGTAGGGCAAAAGGGCAGCAGCCTGTAGTTAGTCAACGTGGTGCTCACTTTGAAATTTTAAATAGAAAATTAGAAAATGGAATAGTAATAGAAATGCCATCAGACAAACTGCTTTCTAAATACAGCTTTGAAAACCCTTTTAAAGTACAGATACCAGATCGAAGCGTTTGGAGGGAAATCCCATCCAATCAGAAATGGTCTGGTATACAAATGGCTCCAAAACTAACGAAATAGTTGAGCGGATATTTACAACGCTAGCACAAAGACAAAAGTCTAACTGAGTCTGGGCAACTACACAACGGTGTTTCAGGCATAATTAATTGCTATACAATATTATATAAAAGAGACTAAGGCAACAAGTTAAATTAAAATCTATAGCTGTATACTCGGACAGCCAATCAGCATTAAAATCATTATGCTCTATGCAGAATAAATCAAAACTTGTATGGAACTGCTTGGAGGCCCTAACAGAGAGTGTTAGTCTAATCAGAGTAATAATGGGGCAATGAAGAAACAGATAAACTGGCACGAAAAGGGACAATGCAATCTGTGGACATCCATCAATCGATGGAAGCTAAATATGTTTCAAGAGTGGTGAAAGACGGCAGAGAAAAGCTAAAGATATTATTATAGAACTGTCGCCAAAACTCACAGAGTATCAGTCATAACAGAAGAACTACTAGAATAATAGTAGGCCTTCTTACAGGGCACTGTAGGTTGAACAAACATCAATACAATAGGTTTGGCAGAGGAAACAGGTTTTGTCAGGAAGAAGAGGAAACCGTAATTCATACATTTTATTACTGTGAATGGCTACGTAGGCTAAGGTTTCAACTATACGGCAAAGATTATGGTATCTAATAAGTAAGACAAATAAGCTTCTCAAATCGAGAGGACAACCACAATATATTTGAAAAGATCGCGGTGAAAAGAGGTATTGGAACCCCAGTCCCTTCTATTGTTTATAGTATAGAACAAGAAGGGAAAAAGTGGAAAAAGTGCCAAAAGCTACGAAGGGAAATACTAAGGAAGGCCAAAAACGAAAATCTCCTTGAAGAAATAAATAATAAAATGGAAGAATACAAAGCAACAAAGGAGATACTTCAGAAGGCATTAAACAAAGCAATAAAAGAAAAATGGCAAGAAGTATGCAAGGATCTTCATAACGATGTAAGGGGCCAAGGTTTTAAAATCGCCATGGGACACTTCGTACGAAGCTCATCGACAAACTTAAACCTGGAGCAGAAAAGGGAAGTTACAAAGGAACTCTTTCCACAATGACGGTGTTGGATAGGGCAAAGGAGGGTAAAAAAGGAGGGTTTTAAGTTATGTAGCAGGAAGTAGCAAAGCAAGCCATAAACGATTTAGTAAAAACCACGAATGGTCTGTTAATAAAATAGTATTTTCCAAATGATTGGAAAGTAAGAAAACTGGTTCTGATACCCAAACCGCAGAAAAATGTGGGGGACGAGATAAAATACAGGCCCATATGCCTACTAAACGCAATTAGTAAACTGTATGAGAGCCTAATAAAAAATAGACTCATAGAAGAACTTGAGGAAAGAAATGGTCTATCAGATAGACAATTCGGCTTTAGGAAAGGGCGATCAACTCTACAAGTCGTAGACAAACTCCTACAGGAAGCACATAGATCAGGTAAAAGGGCAATGATTGTAATGCTAGATGTTAAAAATGCGCTCAATACAGCAGGATCGAGCAATATAATACGCGCTTTAGGAAAAATAGAGATATCAGATTATTTAGTAAATATAATAAGCAAATACCTAAACCATAGAAAGATAGCCATCTATGATAAGGAAACAATGGAAACCACAGTGGGAGTCCCGCAGGGGTCTGTTCTAGGACCGACACTGTGTAACGTATTCTATGGAGTTCTCAGACTGCACTTAAATGAGGGAGTTACATCCTGTGGCTTTGCAGATGACCTGGCTTTCCTGGCAAAAACAAGTGATACGGAGGAACTAAGACACAGAGTAGAGACTTCGTTGATAAAAATTGACGAATGGATAAGAGCCAATGAGCTGGAAGTAGCAGCTCAAAAAACAGAAGCCATGATCATCAAGGGTCATAGATGGAATGCCCAAAGATAAAGGACGAATTTAGAGTTGAAGGGAAACCTGATAACACCAACAGCAACGGTGAAATACTTAGGTATAACGCTAGGATTTAATGCACATTTTGGCGAACATGTTAGAAGAACAGCAAAAAAAGCTGAAACTAAACTGTCAAAAATAATGCCAAATATAGAAGGTCCCTCGTCCTTAAAAAGGAAGCTGCTGCTTGAGGTGGTTCACTCCATCTTGCTGTACGGAGCACCATTATGGGAAGAAATCCTGGCAGTGGAGAAATATAAAAAGATTATGGAAGGTGTTCAGAGAAAGGCTGCACTGCGTGTTGGCTCTGCTTATCGGACCGTCTCGGTAGAAGCAATACAGGTCATTACGGGCACAATACCTGTGCATCTTCTCGCCCAGGAGAGAACAAAGCTATTTGGCACAGACAGAGCCAATATAGAGCTAAAGCAGAGAGAAGTCAGGGTGGAAATCATGGGAAAATGGTAGATGGAATGGACGGCTCACGAGAGAACAGCCCAGTGGACGAAAACACTGATACCAGATGTAGAGAAGTGGGTACGATGTAGGCACCGCAGAGTAAATTATTATACCACATAAATATTGTCAAGCCATGGCTCCTTCGCTACCTATCTACACCGGATAGGAAAAAGAAGTAGCGACGAATGTACATACTGTGGTACGTCAGATAGCCCAGAGTACACAAAAATACAATGCAGCAACCTGAGAGCTGAGATGAAGAAGACACTTGGAGAAGTCCAGACAACGAGCGCCATTATATAAAAAATGCTGAGTGACCCAACACACTGGTTGGCCGGTGAGGAATACATAGTGGCTGTTATGAAGAAAAAATGTGAGGAGGAAAGAAAACGGACAGAGGAAGAAGTAACAGGCGTGTGGCCGTCGTATGCATCTGAGGTAGGTCGGAGACGATGATTCCGGATGCGTATGGGCGAAACTGGAGTTTTTAGTGAGTATAGAACAGGAAGTTGGTAAATAAGATTAATAGACTTAAACATCATTGACCTTGTTAAGGAAAATATAGTTTGTTGTTTGATTACTGTAATTATACAAGTTAATCAGCAAATTATATTGATTTTAATTGTTTTATTCATGATCCTTCACATTTGCGAGTGCGTTGCATCTTACTCCTAAAACTAAACAATGACTCTGTTAGGAATGTCGAGTAAAATTAACAAAAGTCCGTTTAAAATACAAAGTATTCAACAAAATAATAAAAAAATTACTAAATTAAAGCCAAAAGAGTGGATACAAAAACATAACTTCCTATTTTAAAATTTGTATTTTAACTTTTTTTTTAAATTACTGCTCACTCTGTGACAAGTTATAATTCTGATTAACTATTTTTCTTTATTTCCCTAGTTTATTTTGACATAATAAAACAATAAATTTTTTAAAAAAATAGAAAATCAAGTTTTTTTCCATATTGTGCAAACGTTTTATATAATACATAATCAATATAGATACATTGGCATTGTTTATTTTTCGTATATTATCCTGTAGATCATCATAAATATAAAGCAATAAGTCGCTTTCTCATGATATTTGCGATCTAAATGACATTTGATGGTACCGTAATTTCTTGATTATTATCTGCATTATGTAGGTAGATGGTATGTAGGGTATTTTCTTCTATATGGGTTAGAGTAACATTTAATTTTTTTTTAAAGTATACTCATTGTATTAGTTACATCATATAAATATTATTTTTAAATATCCTAAATAACCATTATAATTTATCTATAAGTAATTATATGTCTTAGATAATTTGTAATTTTATATTTGATTAAATTTATTTATGAAGTTATAATTAAAATAAACCAAGGCGATATTAATTAGAATTTTACTTACTGTGACCTTGAAGACCAGGTCTGATTGGTGCCCCCAGATTGATAATATGAGACTATCAATAAGATTTTGGACACAGTGGCCAGGTTTGTTAAGGAATCAGCCTTTATACTTGATTGGAATTCTATTGAAACTGAAGATGAAAAATGCAAAATGCATTTGTGCCATGCACAGTTCAATTCACGCCTATAACTAGGTCGGATGAAATCGGATATATCTTGGAACTGATAGGGGTTGGTGCCACAGGAACACATTTGCTAATTAGTATATCACTTAAATGACTACGGCTTAGGATGATCTAGGATCGTGGTTCGGAATACACGGTAAGATTTCTGTCCTAGATTAGCTTAATTAATATTATTAACTAGACCAAGGCCAATCATTTTTGAAACAAAAAAAATCTTAGCAGTATGTCTACTGTTGGAAAATTTAAGGTAAGTTATAAGTTAATTATGAAAAATTAGGACGACTGAGTAAAAGTTCCGGAAGGGGGAAAATATGCTGCCTGAGGGTTGGATATTGGTCTTTTATGATTTGTGGCTGAAATATGCATCCTATCGAAAATATTCTTTTTTCGATTTTATACATTGACTTTAAAAAAACTTAATTTTTAATCGAAAAGGTTGTTTTACTTTTCAATTTTTACTTTCTCGGTCCCATCAAAGGGAAAGTTTAGTGAAAAAAAATTCTTGATATCGATGGAAATCTCCATTTTGAGGTCCCCCAAGAAGATTGAAACAATTTCCAGAATAAGGTCTGTGTGTGTGTAAGTGTGTAATCTTCCACGATAACGGCCAAACCGTTTGACGAATCAAGCTGAAATTTGGTATGAAGGATTGGTGTGTGCTTGGAATACGGCCAATAGTTTTTGGTTTAAATTGGTACAATAGAAGGTCCTCAAGACCGAAATTGATTGAATACATATGTAAGATTTTTTGCCTATTTTTAAATTTTAAGGACAAACAATACACTTTAGCGTAAAATGTTGTAATTTAAAGTTTTAGATCATAAACTTTTCTACAATGTTTGTATTAAACTTTTTCCAGAATTTCCAATAGTTGCTCCACTAAATAGCGCAAAAAATGTGTATGTAGCTTTTTTGTTGTTTTTATAGAGCACCCAATTTGCTTTAACTTTAACTTTTTCCGGATTCCCTATAGTTTCGCCGTCAGAGGGCGAAAAATTAACACATTTAGGCTTTTCTGATTTTTTTTTTATTTTGAACACAAACAATGGTCTTTATTGCAAAATGATCTAAAGCAAAGTTGTAGAGCATAATATTCTCTATAACTTTTGTATTAAACTTTTTCCTGAATTCCCAATAGTATTCACTTATGAATTTAAGAGATTATAGCAGTGTGCTATATAATGTGCGCATGCGCCCGCCTATGTCATTATCGACATTGAAATATCAATTCGGTAGACGTATTCACCATCGGCTGCTATTTAAAATATATTCCATAAATTAATGTAATGCTTAGTATTTTGTAATTAAACTAATCCTAATCTCTACAACCGAGCAGGGAAAGTTCTAGTATGACACAACGCATTTTTTTAACATTACCAGTGTTCATTTTCTTCGTTGAAACCTCGACTGATAGGATTTATATGAACAATTTGTTAAGAAAAGATAAAAGAAAACAAATTAGGTTATATTAGCAAGTAAAATAAAAAATATTTAAGTTGGTAGCATTGTTGTGTCTTATTATTACGTATTTAACGCATAGATGGCACTAGTTTGTTATAAGGCCGAGACAACACACACACAGAGAGAAATGGGTTATTTGAATCAACAATGTCATATTGGTTGACTGTAATTTTGTTGCATTTACTAAATATTATTTGTATGGAATAAATTGTGTTATTTGTATGAACCAATAGGATTATTTGGAGCGAAGATGTTTAAACTAAATATATTGTTATTTGAATGAACAAAATTTAAACGGCACGTGTCACATGACTGTAAACCTTGTTCACAATTGGTCAAGTGGGAGGAACTTAACGATAAATTTGAGACGATCGTAAAGCATCGGATCTTCCGAGCTTTGAACATGATGTACCTGATCAGATCAGAAATCAGACCACGCCATGTTTGCTTAAGTTTTGTGTTTGTGCTGTAGCGTGATTCTAAATTGGAATTTATGTTTTAAAATGTCCGAATATTATAGACAATAAAAGTAGAAAAATGCCTTTTAATATTTCAAGGTGAGCGCTTCTTTATAATGTTATTTTGGGTTAAGTAAGTTTCATGAGCATTACCAATGCACTTTTAACTCATTTTTTGGTTTTGAGATGTTTTTACAAACTGTTACTTAATAAACTATAGGTAGGTATGCATATTTATTATAATAAGGATTATAAAACTTAACAAAGCAATATCGGTCGTTTAAATTGTTATTTCGTAGTGAGATTAGCCCAATAACCTAATAAATAAAAAAGTAAATTATTATTATTATTAGTAAGTATAATGTGTCAAGCAAATCATGTAAAACTAATAAGCATTGTAAATATTTTAGGGATAAACAGAAAGGAGTGGCTTTCATTCAAGAAAACATTTTTTTCAATCTAGAAAATATTTCTTTCGATCAAGAAAACCTATTTTTCAATCGATAAAATATTTTTCTCATCCAACAAAACATTTTTTTCATTCAACAAAATAATTTATTTAGATATTTAAATAAACAGTTTTGTTGAAACAAATAACACGTTTTGTTCTACCTATCCAAATAACATATTTATTTGGTTCAAATAAAATTTGGTTAATTCAAATAATCTTTTTTCTCTGTGCACGTTAATCTGTGGATAATTTCAGAAATTACCCACACGTTAAAACATTGAACTTGGTTATCTTAACTAAAAAAAAATATTTATTTTATTAAAAGAAGTCTTGACTATCTAAATCTAGCCTTTATATTTAAAAAAATATTTATTTTATTATAAGAAGTCTTGACTATCTGAATCTAGCCTGTGTTAAAAAAAATTAAAGGACATGTGGGATTCGATCATCGGGCCCACTGCCCTACTAGCGGGCATTATGTCACGCGGCTACTACATAGAGCTCATAGTTAAATATGTTTAAACTTGTTATTTAAGCGAATCACGTTTCACGTGTGGGTAATTTCTAAAATTATCCACAGTTGGTATAGTTGTTATATTTGTGTTAAAACATGTATGTACTTTAATATCTATACTTCTAATTGGGATATTGATTATAAAAATAAGTATGTTAGATGATAATTTTTATCTCCAAAATATGAACAATAATACACCATTGGTACAACTTGGCAACATTGCAAGATTCTGTATAGGAACGTAGACACTGAAAATATATCATCAAAACAATACGCAGATATTATTTATGTTTTGTTTACCTGCAGCGTTACATAAAGTGGCTTAGAAAAAATAAATCTTTGTGTTTGATTTTTGAAAATTGGTAAAAATTTTTGATCAAACAGTGTTGCCAATTGAATTTACTAACTAACTATTATGTTCATTTAAACTAATATGCAATGGCTTACAAATTTCTCCTATACGTAAAGAATTGTGAACGTTGTTCGTTATTTTCTGATTCTTGAGTGTTGTTATAATGATATCTTTCTTTCTAGTAGAGGATCCGCCCTAGAAACGACCTTCACACATCTGTTTATTAGATGAAAAGCGTTTTATATCAAATTTAATATAATAATTAAAAAGTAGAAAAATGACTTTTTATTAAATATTGCACTTATGAGTTTAACGAATAACTTTAATACCAACCGAAAGTATGAAGCCCATGGAATATTCAAACGTTGGGTTATCTATTTTTTTCCTGAGATTACTACTGGGTAGGTACGTATAATTAGGTAAATCGATAATAGTTATTTTCACCTATTTGTTTAACAAATGCATCTTATATTATAATTAGTTTTATTTAATTGTGAATACGATGATATAGGGTTGTGTATAAAAAATCTGACCGAATGACGGTTGTCGAATTTTGACAAGTGAAAATTTTATTGTGACAAAGAGGTCCGAGCTGAGTATTCCGTGCGATAGAAGAAGACGCAGCGTTATAGTTGAGCGAGACGTAACCGAAGGCTGAAAGTTACAACAAAGATGTCCGAGCTAATAATTCCTTGCGATAGAAGAAGATACCACATTGCAAGAGAAAACGATAGCCATATATTAGTAAATACTGGGCATTATTTTGGTGTAGTTAATAACCTACAAAATTGAGATGTTTTTTGTGTGACTCAGACGATTCGTTGATTGACTTTAATAATGAAATTTTAAAAAATTTCTCATTAAAGTTAGCTTTTCGTAAAAATATTTAGCTCGGTTCGATTTGTCACAAGTTTCCACACGCCAGACAATCCTATATCCATCGTATTCGCAATTAATACCGCTCATTTTGACATAGGATTCATTTATTAAACAAATAGGTGAAAATAACTATTATCGATTTATCTGTTTATACCTGCCAACCCAGTAGTAACGCCAGGAAAACAATAGATAACCCAACGTTTGTATATTCTATGGGCTCATACTTTCAGTTGGTATTAAATTTGTTCGTTAAAATCATGTGTACAATATTTAATAAAAAGTCATTTTCCAATTTTTAATTAATCATAGTCTGACCAGGAATTTTTTAGACAACCCACTCGAGATATATTTTCTAATATATTAAATACTTTTCATCCATTAAACAGATGGGTGAAGGTCGTTTCTTATTCGGATCTTAGACTATTCCCTTGTGACACCTTTTAAATAAGTTTACTAATCAGGCTGTTTATTTTACCATGTGCTAAAATTGCTATATTCTGAACTATAAGAGATACGAAGACGATTAAATGAGCAAGAAGTTAACTATTTTGGAGAACATTACATTGGTGGAAAAAAATCTACAGGGACCCTTTCCCTAAAAGAGTTATACAGGGAGAACTAAAGATGCTGTTTTTGTTTTTTTACTTATAGAATTTTTATTAAAAGAAATATCAAAAATATGCATAATCAGTGAAATCAAAATATATTATCAAAAAATTAGGGACTCTCAAATGATGGTGCACCGTGGCAGGAATTCTGCCCTTTAGGTACCGGATTGGTTAGTGCAATCCTGGCCAAAGTT
This sequence comes from Neocrepidodera transversa, assembly GCA_963243735.1. Classification (NCBI taxonomy): domain Eukaryota; kingdom Metazoa; phylum Arthropoda; class Insecta; order Coleoptera; family Chrysomelidae; genus Neocrepidodera; species Neocrepidodera transversa. The sequence goes on from OY725336.1 coordinate 39,513,066, forward strand.
CTCACATACATGTAGGGTAATATTATACGTGGAAAAAGTTCTAAAAATTTGAAGTGGAAAAAAGTTTTCTTATGCAAAAAGGCAAATTTCTATAGCTAATACCAGAAGGGCCTGTCCGATCCTGCTCAAATTGAATAGAATTTTTCCCTGGAGAAAACGAACTGGTAAAGTAAAAACCGGAAATCGATCGGAGTGTTCGTTCGAGAGTTATAGTATTTACATCCAGACAGACAGACGTCCTGACAGATTTTTGTTTGCATTTTCGGACTATGGGAGCTCAGAAACTGAAAGTTTCTTCAGTTTCTAATATGAGAATTATAAAAAGACAGGACCGTAATTATAAAGTGTTGTCACTGATGATGTGATAAGTGTAATATATCTCTGAATTTCAATTTTTGTAATAAAAACGGCAGAACCGTATTTAAAAAAATAACTTGAAGGTAGCCGTTAAGACACGAAACGTCGTATCGAAGATTTATTTGTATACTTTTGTAGAAAATTTGAGATACAATAAGAATTTCCCTTTCCATTTTATGATATTTCTTTTAATAAAAATTTTGTGCGTAAAAAACCAAAATAGCATTTTTAGTTCTCCCTGTATAACTGGAGAAGGGCGAGAGTCCCTGTAGATATTTTTCGAGTAATGTAATATTCTCCAAAATGGTTTAGAATATAGCAATGTTAGCACATACTAAAAGAAACGGCCTGTATATTAGAATGTTGCAGTATTTCATGAACAATTTTGGAAGATACTTTTCCAATCATACTTCTAGAAAATAATTTAGAGTTCAAAATTTCCATTACATGGTATTAAAAGTATTACAGTATTAAGTATAAAAAAAAATTGACTTTATATGTAGGTTTGATGTAGCTTCTCTGTAGAAACAGAAATCATAAAATTTATCAAAAACCTTTCAAATACTCATTCATGGGCCAATTGTCAATAAGAAAGTCCTTCAACGAAGCATTCTAGGTCCTTAATTTTTTAATATTCTTAAATCTATAAATTTATAAATATAGGTATCAACAATACTAACTTTCAATCCGATCTAATACTTCTAAATCAATTGAATTTAAATTACTATTATTTTAAAAATATTTCAATTGTAAAGGGAAAATTATTTAAACAATTATGACATTTTTGACCCATTTTTGAATATAAAAATAAACTTCTTAATCCCTGCGGCAATACACATCACTATAAGCCTTGACAACCTTTACTAACATTAATCAATTTGTTTATGAAAGAATTTTTACTATTTATTAAATATTTCAGGCCAAGAACAAATATTATTTTTATTAGAAATATTATTAATAAAATTACCTTTTTTGAAAACATAATTTCTCCCGAAAGAACAGAACTGTATCACTGCACTTTTAATAAAAAACCCATTGATGTGACAGCAAGCAGTTATTGTAATGAGACGTCTTCAAATGATTTTCTATCTTCATCTCTTATGAAGATCTCCCGCTACAATATTTATATACGAGGGTCGAACATAAATATTTTTTTATTAAAAATATGTTATTTTTTATTATTATTAATTAGTGTAAAAAATTGGCGATCCAGTTGTATTTTCATGTATGAGTAATAAATATAAATTTTAGTTCTCTTTAATAAGTAAATTTTAGAAAAAAATTTATAAAATTTTAACTTCTTTGTCTGTGCTATTATTTTTTTACTAACAATTTTTAATTTACTTAAAATTTTATTGTTCCCAAAATTGCGATTTTCTATATCAATTAATTTGCATAGCAACGTGTTTTAACAATTTTCTTTTTGGTAATTTTTTATTTTTTTTTTTCAGTAATTATAACTTTTATATATTTGTAAATTTTCACTTCTTTGAACTAATAAAACCGCGTTTTCTATTTCTGTTATTTTTATTTTATGGTAATTTTTGAAAAAAAGTATTTATTGTTTAGTATATTTATGAAAAAAAATCTTATATTTTGATTACGAGACTTTTTGTATTTTCTGTTTTTATTATCTTTTTAAAACGAGGAAATATTAAATTTAACGAAGAGATAACGTAAAATTTGCAAAAATACTTTTATTTAAAAATTCGATAAGAAATCAATTCATTTAGATAAAAAACTCATTGTTTACAGGTTTAAAGAACATAAATTCTGCACTATATTAGAAAGAGAGTAGAAAAAATAAATGAAAGAGATTTTTTCAAAACATAAATATTAAAAACACCATGTTTCCATAAAAACGCTAGTTAGAAAAATATTTCAATTAATTTCATACAATACGAAAAAAAAACTTGTTAAAATGTATTTTTTTTACAGAATTAATAGGATCAAAAATTGGGAAGAAAATTTAAAAAATCCAGATGACTACTTTGTAGTCACAGTGATAAAAATCCCGTGGCGAATTCAAATATATATTTATTTTTAATGGTTCACGTATTTTTAGTAATTTTTTGAAATTTTCTCAGGCAATTTCCGATATGAAGGAGGCCATTTTCGAACTATTACGTAATAAAATTTTCTTCATTTATCTAAACCTTTCAACTGAGTTATCAAATACTTCAATCAGATTAGTAGTTTTCGAGATATTGCAGGTAGAAATAAATTCACAACAGTGTGCGTGGCGCCTTTACTGTGCAATCTACCACCTCCAAAATACCCTAATCAATCCCCCTAATCCAAATTTCCATCCCCTATTCCAAGAAGACACGGAATTCCTACTCGACGAGATCCTCCAAACTCCTAATCCCCCTATCCCACACCCTATCCTAAATTCCTTCACTCCGCCACGGCATGTCTTCAGGGGAAAACTTCACCCCCTGGTCCTGACTAAATAAAACGCCAAGCCTTAAAAAACGTACCTGCTACCTTACTCTCCATCCTTACTATCCTAATTAACGCCTGCCTTCAGCACTCCCACTTTCCTACTTGCTGTAAATCTGCCCACACCATCCTTATCTCCAAACCTCGAAAAGACCCAACATCCCCTAGTTCTATAGACCTATATCCTTGACGAATGTTCTGGGTAAGCTCTTTGAAACACTACTCAAAGAGCGTATTTGCGACTTTCTGGATGAAAGGGGACTGATCCCCCAATTCCAACACGGATTTAGGTCCGATCACTCCACCCGAGATGCACTAGTAAACACCTTTGTAGCCAAATCACTTAACCCTGGGTGTTGCATCGGCAGTCCTGTTTGATGTTCAGAAGGCTCTCGAAAAGTCTGGTATGCCTGACTTATTCCCAAGCTTTCCAACATCAATCTCCCTATCCCATTCATCAAACTCATCTACTCTTACCTCCAAAACAGAACCATCCGCATTAAAGTAGGAAACTTCCTCTCTAATCCCTTTATCCCTTCACTCCTTCAGCCGGAGTCCCTCAAGGCTTCGTCGTAGCTCCCGTCCTATATGTCATCTATAAATACGACATCCCTATCCGTCCCTCTCCTAGCCAAGATGTCCAACTCTACGCTGACGACACCCAAGTCTCAGCTCCGCTCTTCTACCAGAGCTCTTAATACCAAAACCCAACAAATCCTCAATCGACTCACTCACTGGTGTAGCAACTGGAGGGTTACCCTCAATCCCAAAAAGACCCAACTAATTATATTCAAACATACCAATTACTCACGAAAATCCAATCAAGATCCCAATGAAATCAACCTTAGGTTTTGGTGAGAGACACTCGTCCCTTCGGATGAGGTTACCTACTTAGGAGTATGCTTCACAGGAACTCATAATTGGGCGACCAAAGTCCAAAAAACTCTTGACATAGTTAGGAGGCGGACCTCTCTCCTTGGCGCCCTGGGTGGACGATTTGGTAGGTGTAACCCAAGGACATTGCTGCACACCTAGAAAACCTACATCCGCCCTATATTGGATTATAGAGCTCTAAACTTCTCCACACTCCCTCCTCGTCTCCTGTACGCCATCACGGCAACTGAGAGGAGGATCCTAAGAAAAACTTCCTATTTTCCCTGGTACTTCCCATCCAATCAAATTTACCAACACTCTAATATACCCACTATCATTTCCAGATTCAAGAAGCTACAAAGATACATCGGGAGAAGACTGGACAGCATCAAGACACACGTCCAAGAAACTCTAAGGATGAAATAGACAGTTGACAGGAACAGAAGAACAATCCCCAGGAAACCGAAGCAAAAATTCACACTACCCACACAACCCAAGCTCGTCCGGAAGATCTATGTCTTCTTTTGCCAAAAGAAGACATAGATCTTCCGGACGAGCTCCTAGGTCTATTGGAGGACGCTTCAACAAGCATTATATGAGCTCGACCACCACCAACGCAGAAGAACCACGCACCGCACCTCTCTGAGCCTCCCAACAGCGCAGGCTCGTAAGTATCCACAATATTTACCCTACCTTAAATATCTTAAGTTAATTAATTTTCAATTTCAGATCAACAACACCCACTGTATCCCTGAAAAGGAGAAACTCTCTTCTACAGCAGTGTACAAGGAAACAACAGACAAAAAGGACAGATTACCGATGGGTTGGTTGGTATGCCCCGACTCTGCTCGCAGAGTGATCAGGGTAGAGTCCAACACTACCTCACGCATAGAACCAAGCTTGAGGTGTCTTTAAAAGATTCTCGCCTCAACAACTCAGGACAATAGTTGTAGTCAGCTAACCGTATAACCCAATTTGAAATACCAATTAGAAATCCTGTTTTTTAGTAAATTAAAAACTAAAATAATTTTTTTTTAGTTTCTGACTCAATTTCCGTTATGAAGAAGGCCATTTTTCCAAATTTTTTATGTAGTAAAATTTTTTCATTTAGGAGAAATCAAAATCTATCTATCTTTCATTTATTAAAATCTTTCAAATAGGCTATCAAATATAAAGATCAGAATAGTGGTTTACGAGATGTTGCAGGTGGTAATAAATTCAAAAAAGTGGGCGTTGCACCTATACATGGGATCTATAGCGAAATGATATGACTTATAATTTTACTTTTTTGACTGCTTTAGTTAACCATATGGTCGGATTTAAAGTAACAATGAGGAACTCTGTTTTGTAGTGACTTGAAACTAAAATAATTGTTTTGAAAGTTTTTTGACGCAATTTCCGGTATGAAGGAGGCCATTATTTCAATTTTTTATGAAATATATTTTTTTTTCATTTGGCAACATCTTTTAAATGAACTGGTATAAAAATATTTATAGGAAAAAAATTCAAACAGGTTCATAAACCAGTTTTTACCAAATCAATGATAAGGAAATGTTTCATGATAAAATTTTTGTCAAAAAAATATTCAGAACGAAAAAAAAGGGTAAAACAGAAGAACGCAATTTATTCCAATAAAACAGAACATTGTAAAACATTCGTACTTTACCAATACAAAAATTTTGAAAATTTTCTGGTGTTAAAACATATATATAATTTCTTATTTAGAACTAATTTATTTTTTGTATTATCGAAAAACGATAACGACAATTTCAACGCTATTAAAGTTTAAAATATCTATCTGTATCTGTATCTATCTGTATCTATAAGCTAGGGAAGGTGGGTTGCTCCAAAAGCGGTTTGTCCCACAGAACTCATTAGGCTCATTGTACATCCTCGTTAGTGAGTGAGGACTTAGCTCATCAGTTATCTAAAACTCAAAAGGTTCGTTCCCGAAGCCAATTCCTAACCTGTTATGAACATACTGAGTTGCACAGTATAAAATAACTCGTCCATTATTTTGTACTGCGCAGACTCCTGATCTATTATTTTATAACTGCGCAACTCGTTATGTTCATAACAAGTTAGGAACTCGCTTCGGGAACAAGCCTAATAGTGAGGCCCTGCACTCTTGTGCAAATCGCACTATTTCCTCAACCTTATTTTATGGTTTTATCTCGTTATGTATGACGTACTGAGTATAAAATCACAAAATGGGAACAAATTTCGGTTGTGCGCAAATTGCCATCTTGAAAAAACGTAATGTGTTTATATCTCGATAACTTTGCACTGTAGACCAAAAGTCATACTGACCATTATTGTACACCGTATAATTTCACATCTTTCCTATTTCATAATTTTTTTCATGAAGCTCACCGTTTACGACTTATGGCTCATTTAATCAATTTTTTTTTTCTATTTCGACCGATAACTCTGATATTAATTGTTTAAACATTAAAATGCCAATAACTAGCTTTAAAACTAATCAGTTGTCTATTATTTGAAACATTTTTTCTTACATTCATACCTTAAAAGTTAATACGCATTAATTTAAAAATGCCGGCTCTAGGCGAATGACGCTATTGTGAGATTTGAAAATGTACCGCTAAGATGGGTGACTGGAGACGGTCTGGGGACTTGAGGCAAAACTTTAGGGGTTTCAGAGAAGGGTTATCAACGCCGCAGACTGAACTTAAAATTCAGTTTGCATGTGACGTCCGTTCGCAACAGGTCTATATTACACAGCCCCACAAAAACAAAAGTTCATACACAAGAGAGTGACATATGTATTCAAATGTATTTTTCGACGCTGAATCCGATCCCGAGCTCAGAATTGGGCCTACACATCTGGAATTGGCCCCAGGGGCCGAAAATGGCCTGAAATGCGGTTCCCGGGATAAGGCGAAGTTGACGCTGAATTTTGGAGCTACAGCCGGATTTGTACTCGAAAAGTTTATGGCCAACTGAAATTCCGGGTTTCGGTCCGGGAAAATCCTGTTTTGGACGTCCCGGTCGCGCCTGTGGTATTTTCATGGACTTTCCAATTCTGGAGCTGAGACTGGGTGTGAAAAGTGTTTGGTCAGCTGAAATTCCTAGTTTGGGTCCGGGAAAATGGCCCAGTGGGGCCGGAAAATCATATTTCGGACGTACCAATCGCAACAGTGGGATTTTTATGTACTAATTCCTGTAGCTTAGACTGTGCTTGACAGGTTTTGATTCACCTGCCTATATCTGCATGTATATATCTGCACAGTCTCAGATCCAGAATTGAAAACCACAGAAAAATACCACTGTTGCGACTGGTATGTCCGAAATATGATTTTTCGGCCCCAATGGTCTATTTTCCCGGACCCAAACTGGGAATTTTAGCTGTCCAAAATTTTTTGAGCATACTCCAAGAACCAGGATTGAAAAATACATGAAAATCCCACTTTTGCGACTGGTACGTTGGAAATATGACTTTCCGGCCCCAATGGGCCATTTTCTCGGATCCAAACTGGGAATTTCAGCTCACCAAATACTCTTCACACCCAGTCTCAGCTCCAGAATTGGAAAGCCCATGTAAATACCACAGTCGCGACCGGTGCGTCCAAAACAGGATTTTCCCGCCCCAAGGGGTAATTTTCCCGGACCCAAACTCGGAATTTTAGGTGACCATAAACTTTCCAGCAAAAATCCGGCTTTGGCTCCAAAATTCAGCGTCGACTTCGCCTTATCCCGGGAACCGCATTTCAGGCCATTTTCGGCCCTTGGGACCAATTCCCGACGTGTAGGCCCAATTCAGAGCTCGCGATCGGATTCAGCGTCGAAAAATACATGGGAATACATATGCTGTGTATGAACTTTTTTTTTGTGGGGCTGTGTCTTTTAAGAAGGTAACTGTTTTTTTAGTATTTTATTGTAAAAATAGGGTTAGTGGGATATATCAGTATGTTGCAAAACTTTATATGTGTAGTCCAATCTAAGAAATTTATGGAAATAGTCTTCTGTTATTATGATATTAGTATGTATGGGTAGTATTTATCAGTACATACATTTTTATGAACAAAAACACTATCTTTGATTTATTTAAAAAACAATAAAATGTCATTTCTGTGGGCGAGATGAGATGGCATGTATCTTAGGTATTTTATAAGTATTATTTCGCAGCTATTTACAAGAATGGGCCGATACAAGAAAATAGTAGGTGCAAACTATAGAAGATATGATGAAAAGAAATTAGAAATTACAGTAGCTGAAAGAAATAGTGTTGTTTCATTGAGAAAACTTCAAACCAAAAATATGGTATTCCAAAGAATACAATAGACCGAAGAGAGAAAAAACGTTTTATGCTAAAGCCAGGGGGACAAACTATAAGTAAGAAAAAGAAAAGAAAATGGTAGATAATATTTAGTTAGTCAGTATCCCTATGATCGATTGATGTGAGATATTTATACTTAGATAATTTTGGTAGACAGGTATTGATTGAGTTATATACGAATATTGGAATTCTAGGACTTACCAATTTGCGAATCGTTCTTTCTATGTAGCTACTTGCAATCATCCATTTCATAGCAAAATCACAATCGACAGACACGAGTTTTGTTTTTTATGACCATGCTTACTCGGCGATTCGACAGGCACTTTTTTCACCTAGGTATCCAATATTTATCGCGACAGGTATCGAAAGTATTTAACTTAATATTAGGGCCACAAATAGACAACCAAAAATACGCGAATATTCCAAAAATAAAAATAGTAATTAATATATTTTCAAATTAAATTTAAAACTCAAACATTTTCCCACACCAAAATACAACCGCTTGTATTTTCCATTATGCAAAAAAAAAGAAAATAAAATAAAATTAAACAAAAAAAAATAGTTATTGAAGTTAAGACTGGGGTAAAGGGCAAATCTTCACCACAGGTCTCTGAAAGGAACCGTGGATGGTTCTTACTGTAACCACCCTGCACACTCCATCTGTTCCCGAATGTAATTTACATACGCCGCCTAATCGCCATTTCATGGGAGGTAAATTATCCTCTTTCAACAAAACTAACTGACCAACCTTAATTTGTGGACAATGTTTTGTCCATTTCTGACGTTGCATCAACGTGTGCAAATAGTCAGTATGCCATCGTTTCCAGAAGTGCTGGTGAATTCGTTGCAACAACTGCCAGCGACTTAATCTATTTATAGCGAGATGAGTACAATTGGGATCTGGAAGTACCGATAATGGTTCAAGGGTCAAAAAATGACCGGGGGTAAGAGCGCTTAAATCATTTGGATCATTGCTCAACTCTAGAATGGGTCGTGAATTAAGCAATGCCTCAATTTGCAATGTCAAACATTGTTCTCCAATAATTCTCAAAAGATTGCCCTTTACAGATTTTACTCCAGCTTCCCAGAGTCCATCAAAGTGTGGACTGGAAGGTGGATTAAATCGCCACTCTATATGTTCTGTATCTACAGCATTCTGAAATATTTCGCGAATATACCTATTAGCACCCTGAAAGTTGGTACCACAATCAGAGTGTAAGACTGAACAACGACCTCGTCTACCAATGAACCTTCGTAACGCGGCAAGAAATGCTTCAGAAGATTACCCATTATTAAAGGAGTAGTTGATGTCGGACGAAATCCAAAACAACGAATACAGCTTGAGAGTACATTTCTAATAGCTCTTTTAGCATTAATGATCCAATAATTTTCCAAAATTAAGAATCGAAGAGTCTGAACGCGAGGAAGAAGAAAGGTTAAATGATAGTCTAAGATTAATAATTGTGTGAAACGATGTTTTTGAGGCAAAAGAATAGGATGCTTTCGATCAAAAGATAAGCTAGAGTTAACAAGCCGTCCACCGACTCGAAGGAGTCCACGCTCATCCAGAAAGGGGCAAAGTTTACGCATTGGCTTGGAAAGAGACACTTTATTACGAATATCACAAATTTCTTGTACAAATGAACTAGCTTGAATGCACTTAACCAGCACCAACTCAGCCTGTTGCAATTCTAAAATAGTAAAGGGACCACATCTTTTCTGTATGTTTTTCCATTTACTTTTAATATTAAAAATGTAACGAAGTAAATAACCTATAATACGTTTTACCTTTCCCAAGGTAGAAAATCGATTTAAAAGATCATGTACGAAATTAAAAGAAGATAAAGAATTGGTAAGAGTAACCTTTCGTTCTTATTTTGAAACTTGCTGAACATTAATATCAACAAGCAAATCCGTAGGCCATAACTCTTCAGAGTGTCTTAACCAAGAAGGCCCAGACCACAATAAGTCATGAGTTATTAGAACTGAAGGAGAAATGCCCCGAGAAGCACAATCAGCAGGATTATCCTTAATGGGAACGTGTCGCCAGCCAGAAGGGGGGACCTTGTCTTGTATTTAAGAAACACGATAAGCAACAAACGTTTGCCTGCGATGAGGTGAAGAGCGAATCCACGATAAGGCAACATAAGAATCACACCAAGCAGTAACTTTCGAGACTTTAATGGAATCTTTCATACTTTTAAGGATGAAATCGATTAATGAAGCTAAAAGTGCAGCTCCACATAATTCCAGTCGAGCTAAACACACTCTTTTTAATGAAGCCACCTTGGACTTTGCCATTATTAAAGAAGTCGAAATATTACCGGTCTTGCCTTCTATTCGAAAATATACAACAGCTGCAAACCCTCGCTCGGAAGCATCACAGAACCCATGTACCTGGAGGATAGACTGCGTATTAACGGAAACATAACGAGGCAGAGACAAGGCCGATAAGTCACTAAGTTTATTTTTAAACTGGATCCAACGAGAAACAAAATGCGGATCAGGTTCCTGATCCCAATCAAGACCCATTGTCCAAAGATATTGCATATAATATTTAGCCAAAAACGAAGTAAGAGTAAGAAATCCCAAAGGATCAAAGATTCTGGCTAAATCAGAAAGAATATTTCGTTTAGTGCAGGGCCTGTTTAATATATCAACTTTATACGAAAATACATCTAAATGTGGAGACCAAATAATACCTAATATTTTAATAACATGTTCTTCTTTAGATTCAAATTCTAAGGATTCCTGTTGACAAAATTCAGAAGGAATATGAGTGAGTAGCCGAGAATCATTACTCGCCCATTTCCTCAATTTAAACCTTCCCCTTTCCAACAGAAAGATTAATTCTGTTTGCAACGACATAATATTTTCAATAGAATCAGCGCCAGTAATAATATCATCGACATATATATCAGACGTCAGTACCTTTGCAGCATTTGGAAACTTCAAACCTTCATCCTTAGCCAACTGTAACAAGGTTCGAATAGCCAAGTAAGGCGAGGATACAACACCGTAAGTAACCGTGTTTAGTTGGTACTCTTGGACTGGTTCTTGAAAATTGAATCTCCACAAAATCCATTGGTAATGTCTTTGATGAGGTTGCACTAAAATTTGTCGATACATTTGACGAATATCAGCAGTGAACACAAAGCGATGCATACGAAAATATAATAAAATTGATACAAGGTCTTGCTGAAGCTTGGGCCCTGTGAGAAGAGTCTGATTAAGTGAAATATGATTCGAATCGAACGATGAAGCATCAAATACTACCCGCAAGTTAGTAGTACGAGTATCTGATTTGAAAACAGGATGATGGGGAATATAGTAAACTAGTTTAGATGAGTTTAGTGAAGGGACCAGAGACATATGTCCCATATCTAAATAGTCCTTCAAAAAGGAGGAATATGCTACCAACAGCGAAGGGTTTTTTTGTAAACGACGTTCCAATGATGCCAAACGACGCAAAGCAACGACCTTAGCGTCTACAAATAATGGCATACCTTGCTTAAAAGGAAGACAAACCATATATCTCCCTGAAGAGTCCCTCGAAAAGGTTTCAATGAAATGTTTTTCACATTGTAAATCTTTTGGGGACATCGCGTAGCCCCCTAACGTGCCGTAATTTGCCTGCCATTATATTTATTCTATATGAAAAACTATAAATGGCAATGTATCAAATGCATATAATTAGAACGAACTAATAAATTGCCTAACGATATAATACCTTTTATTTTTCAAAGACCATCCGGTATACTAAATTGTAGTAAAAAATGAAAATCCGCTAATATAATAATGTGTACCTCAAATCTAAATCGAAGTCCCAAACCAACGATAAGTAAATTTCCATAAACGACAAACGACAAATTTAGCAAAAAATTAAACTCGAAGCAAAAAAGAACAAACTTGATCGGTTAGTTTTGTGGATTTTAAATAAACAACTTTTACAACTAAGGATCAGATAAGAGTGTTTTAATTATTTAATTTTAGCGCAATTGAATAAATGAAAACGATTCACGAAAAACTTGCAATTATCACTTTGCCTAGGTTTTAATTTTATACCACCCTTATATGAGTTTTAACCATCTACATTGTTACTAATTATGGCCACAATATTTTTATTAAACAAGCAAAATAATAAAGATTAACATCCGACTCCGAAAGAACCAAATGATTGAGTTATATACGAATATTGGAATTCTAGGACTTACCAATTTGCGAATCGTTCTTTCTATGTATAGCTACTTGCAATCATCCATTTCATAGCAAAATCACAATCGACAGACCCGAGTTTTGTTTTTTATGACCATGCTTACTCGGCGATTCGATAGGCACTATTTTCACCTAGGTGTCCAATATTTATCGCGACAGGTATCGAAAGTATTTAAATTAATATTAGGGCCACAAATAGACAACAAAAATATACGAATATTCCTAAAATAAAAATAGTAATTAATATATTTTCCAATTAAATTTAAAAACCAAACAGGTATCGACATTTAAAAACAATTTGCCAGGGAGAGAATTTATGAGAAACTTTTATAAAAGGCATAAGGAAATACTTTCAGAACTCTGGTGTGAAAATATGAAAAGGGCACGGGCAAGTGTTAATAAGAAAGTGATAAATAAATATTTTGACGGATTGGAAGTAAGTTTGCAAGAGGTTGAACAAAATGCAATAAACAACTAAGATGAGACAAATATAACTGACGATCCTAAAAAAGCCAAGGTACTTATCAGAAGAGGTGCAAAACACGCACATCGTATAATGGACAACTCAAGAAGCAGCCATTCCATCGTGGTTGCAGGTTCAGCAACCGGTTATCTTTTGCCGCCTAACATAGTTTATAAGGTTTATATAAAACCTGGACAGAAAATGGCCTAGTTGGTGCTAGATACAATAGGTCAAAAAGTTCTTGTTTTAATAAGGCGGTTTTCGATAATTGGTTTAAAACTTTGGCTTTACCATATTTCAAAAAACTTCCCATTGAGTCGCCAAAAGCTCTAATAGGCGACAATCTAGCCAGCCATATCTCACAATAGGTAATTGATTTATGTAGAGAATATAACTTTGGATTTATCCTGCTGTTACGGGTTTATAAATAGTTAAATATAAAATATGAACACTCATACTATTGGAAAGGTTATACCTAAAATAAAAATAGAAGCTAGTTAATATTCCTTATAAGTATAATAGTTATACTTACGAACAATCGCTTTTAAATCATTTTACTTTATTTTCTTAACCGATACAATGGTTAGTTTCAATACTTCAGTGAACAAGCTAAAATTCTTGCATCCTAATGTTATGTTGGAAATGCTCTTTACTCATTTCGTTTCTAAAAGAATTAAAACCGGTCATAATAATAATAAGAATTTGTTAAACACAATATGTTTGTTTACCTTTTAAATGTCAAGTCTGACAATCTTCAAATATCTTCTTTTTCAACTTCTATATAAATCTTCAGAATCTACATTCTTATAAAGATAAAGGCCCTAATTTGAACTTCTGGATATATTATTACTCTTTTTTTGAACCTTTTTTTTCTTCTTAAAACGGTTGCTGGATTTAACGCTGGTTAAATATCTATTCTTTATTGTTCTGGATTTTTCAATCATTTTAAAGAAAATATCTACTACTTCAACGCAAGTAAAATATTTCAATTCGTTTGAAGTCACTTTTTGTGGATTTTTCTACTTGCGTCAAAAGGCCATTCCATCTTCGGTAAGTTCGATTTTGACCACATTTACTTTGTAAGAATCTCCTACCATATTATTTGTTTTAGGCCTTTTTTTTTGTGTGATCATTCAGATTTAATCTGAACATTTTTCTGCTGAGTTATCTGCCAACCTATCCTGAGATCAGGTCACAGCAATAATTCCACCCTCAATACTGATAGGTTGCAACTACATCACTGGTCAACCCAGTGTAACCCCCATCTGGAGTTTTGGAGATTTCTTTTACCGTCAGGGTACAGCCGCAACAGAAATCAAGTAAGATCTTTCCTTTTTGTTCTTTGATTTCTCCATACCAAGACAGCAATAGTCAAATATCATTTTTTTATATATATTTATATTTAATCTATTAAATCTTGTGTAATACGGTACGCTGTAACTATCAAATTTACCTCTGTACACCAGGTAGTACTACCCGGGATAAACTCGCTTTTGTAATTTCTTTTTGTTTATACCTTACCTACAAAGAAAACATAAAATTTATTCTGAATAAAATCGCTCGTCAGTTGTTCCACGTCCCACTCTCCGACAAACCCAAACTTGAAGTGGCCATTGGCAATCATTCTCAACTACTCTATGCTGGACGAGTGTAACACTGCTACCTTCCAACAGTACCCACATCTGCCAACCCTTAGATGTAGCATATTTCAGGCCACTCAAAAGCGCATGGAGAGATGTTCTTTTACATTGAAAATTGAAACATCGGGGGTAGTACCGAAAGATACTTTTTCCAGGCTGCTAAAGAATTGTTTGGATCAACTTGATGTAGACAACAAGACGTCAACAAATCTCATAGCTATTTTCCGTGGAAGTGCAATTCACCCAATTAATAGAAAAAAATCTGATGTGGCCAGCACATGACCTCTCGCCATTTTTGAATCAAAAATTTACAGGTTGACACAAAAAAGTATGAAAAAAAATTATTTTTTTGTAAATCTGGTAACAATGGCAAAAGTTTCGAAAATTTTAATGAGATGAAAATAAACTATATGGTATACAAAATATATGTGTAAAACTTTATTGCCGTTTTGTATAATAATGGCGTCATCACCCATAGCAACTGCCACTTCCGGTTGTGCGATTGGCACCAAAATCTAATCAGATCTAATCTAGGGTATCTGAATCCTGTATGCAAAATTTCAAATTTTTTTATTCAGTAGTTTTTGAGTTATCGTTACTACAACATCCATCCAAACACACACACACACACACACACACACTAACACACACACACACACACACACACACACACACACACACACACACACACACACACACACACACACACACACACACACACACACACACACACACTAACACACACACACACACACAGACATCATCGCGAAAATATTAAAATCGTATTCTAGGGACCCTAAAACGTGTTTATTCATTGAAAACTCACTACCCAATTTTTAGCATGATTCCTATAACTCTCTTACCTGAAGGGCGAGAGGTAAAAGTACTGGATAAGTTACCATCGAGCTTAGAAGAGCCAAATAAAGAAAACAATTTTATAGTATCGATAGATAATGCTTTTCAAATATTTCTAAGCAACCTATATGCGAAGGAAACTGTAACCTATAAAAGGAAAAGAAACAAAATCTAATCAAGCCTGGAAAGTGTTGAAAATACCATTTGATGAGAAGCAGAACAGACGGTAAATCAAACTACTGGCTATGGAAACCAGGAAGAAATTGAAGAAGAGCTACCTGATTTTTATCAACTTAATAACGTGATACCATCATCAACGTGAAAATGAAAATCTATAATTTCCCGAAAAAGTAAAAAAAATGTAGACTCCTCAAATGATAGTAATAATTCGTTTTCTAGGCAACCGTCATATGACAGCCCTGAAAGTATTGAGGAAGACGTGGATATGGTTGATCCTTCGGACTTAAATATTAAAGACTTTATTTTAGTGCAATTTCAATGTGAGGCTCCCCACAAGCTAATTATTTTGAAAAGTTCATTGGACAAAATATTGAACTAAAGCCCGATCTAATGTTATGCATTTTATGCTTAAATCACCCCAAGGACAAAATATTTACGTATTTCCTGACATTGAGGACGTCGCACATAATAATAAAACTCAAATTTTGTCAATGTTGCTTTCTGTGTTTGTTCGACGAGGAAGATACACTTTTTCTGTTAAACTTTAAAAATCTGGCTGAATTATTCAAAACAGTTTTTTTGTCAAAAGGAATTTTTTAGTTGTTTTTTTTTAAGAGTTATGTGTTGTTTGGTTAAGTTGTACGACTTTTAGCCAAAGATTTGTGAAGTTACCTGCCTACTTTTTTAAGTTCATACCCATAAGTGTTGTTGTTCGGTTATATACTGTTTCTTAGAAACGTACAATAAATAAATAATACCAAAATAAACATATATTTTCAAAATAAATGGAGTTTTAATAGAACTGGATAAATTTAACTGGAATATTATCCAGAAAATACAAAATAATTCATATTTCTTTTAAAATTAATAATATTAATCTTTCAGTACATAATAATGTCTATTATTGTATATTTTAATATTTTAAAATCTAAAAATAGATTTAAAATCAACACAATATTATTCCGTCTTTCTCTCAGACTTTTTTCTGTCTACTTGCAATATACAGTTAACAAAAACAAAATACATAAGCGACTGGTGCTATGCAAGCTTATCTTTCTTTCATATTATCCCATCATTATAAGAGACAAAAAATATAGATATATTTCTTCCCGCTAAGATTCAGAATTCAAGGCTAGCTACATAGAACGTCACATGTTTCCTACTAATAAAAAACCACCAATACTACTCTCCATTAAAATCACAATCTCTCTCGCATCCCAACTGTGAACAGATGCAGTCGCATTTAATAGACCAAAAAAGTTTCTTCAAATGAGTAAAATGGTGCGTAATTAACCGCACCCAAGAAGTTTTCTGAGTTTTCAATACAAAACCATGTAAATAGTTCTTACAGTGAGTGAAGTGATGAATACTATTTAAATATCTATGTTTCGGTTTCATAATTTAAATTAATATGCCGCTTTATGATTTTTCTGTTTATGTTGGTACTTGGAAAAATGGAATAAAAATTACATTCCTATTTCAAATACTGTTTTTATTTTAACATTCATATTCGTTTGACTTCTACCTAAGAAGTTTGGTCCTTCGAGAAAATCCAAGAATTTATTTAATCACGCTCGCAGTCTAGTGTTCTTTCAACAGTTATGAATACTAATATTCATAAATCGTACAAGAACAATATATTTTATTACCTTTTTAAAAGAATATGAAAGTCTCAATTCAGCATTCTGACGGTCTGTCTTGGGCTTATAATGAAAATAAATTACTGTCTCAAGTCACCCCCCCTGTGAAGGTGACTTGAGATACCCTTAAAAAAAACAGAAAATTTTCTGGAATCTTTTGTCTCATTTTTATTATTAAAAATTGAACTATATACCTAGACTCAAAAATGTGTACTTGGGTCATAATGCTAACCTAATAAAATACATTTTTACAGTCCTTTGAATTTTAAAATTGTCTCAAGTCACCCAACTTGACGGTATATATGGTAACCCAACATATTTATCACTGAAATGATAGAATGTACAATAAAGCAACAAATATGCCTGTCAAATGAGAAAAACAAAACTCGTTTCATGGTTACTGTTACTGGTCCTAGTAACAGTTTTGGGAAATGAACACACAAACATTTATTTCCGGAAACCTATGAGAGGGCGTGTCCCAGAAGTGTTGTATACATCTTCTTCGCTCACAAAAAAATACAATTCAATCAATATGAGTCAAAATTTACTGGCACTTCATGCTTTCAGTGGTTGCGATACAATATCGGCGCCGTTCAATATTGGGAAAATAAAAATGTTGACAACAGTTTTAAAACAAAAAACATCTTTATTTCGATGTACGGTGGCAACACGAATGAAACAACACTCAATTACCTGCGATATCGCAATTACGTCCGCTTGTCCAGTCGAAATAAATTAAACTTAGCATTTCTGCCTCCTACCGAAAATGCTGCAAAATATTATTTCCGCACTTATCATCAAGTCCAAACCTAAATTATCTCGATCCCGAAGAATGGGGTTGGACACGCACTATGCAGGGACTTCTACCAATCGCATCAACAAACCTTATTGCACTACCAAGTCTATTGGAGTTAGTTACGTGCAATTGCAGAGCTGGGTGCGGCATTTTTTTCAACTTTAAATGATTGCTACGGCCAAACGACATAAAATCGGATAAAACATCTTACATGTCCCTATCTTAACTTTTCAAGTTCGGTTTCATCAAGTAGATGGCATAAGAACATAATCTATACAGGGTGATCAAAAGTACACAAATTTTAATCACCCTGTATACACTTTCTTCTTATGCCACCAAGTAGAACTCAAAAAGTTAAGATAGGGACATGTAAGCCATTTTATCCGATTTTATGTCGTTTGGCCATAGCAATCATTTAAAGTTGAAAAAATGCGATTTCCAATTGTCTATTACTTCAAAACTAATATGTTTACGTTATAAGTGTAATAGGTTTTTGAAATCACCTTCTCTGGGCAAATCTAAAAATTTAAAATAACAAAGTTGATGTCGACTTCCGGTACAACCGGAAGTAGCTGGTTGCTCTAAATATTTTAAATCGATTAGGCATCCCCGAAAACTTCATATTAAAAATTTTCAGAATTTAATTCCGCCTACTTCTTCTGAAACCTCTAATTAGCCCTCTAAAAGAATCACCCGTATGTGAATACTGTTCTGCGGAAACGTGCTCAAATGAACCCACGATAATGGTTAACGATGAGGAGATGAATGAACTTTGAGAAGAAAATATTGACTCGTGCGACGAAAACTTGGCTGAAATCTTAAAATCATATGTCACCGAAGAAGATGGCGAAGAAAGAGACGAGGGTATTAGCTTTTAAGGCATGACTTTAAGAAAAAAATATTTCAATTAAAAGTTATAGAAAACTGGTTAATTTACAAGCTAGTTATTGGCATTTGATTGTTTAAACAGTTATTATCGGGCGTAATCTAACAAGACCTCGTTTATGGGCGAATAATTTTTTTCTATTTTTCCAAAAATAGTTTTGTTTGAAAACTTAACGAGTTTAATTCGGAGATTGATGTTCTGAATAAAACCCTCGAGCTAAAGCTCTCGGGTTTTATTCAGAACATTAATCTTCTAAATTTGAAGAGTTGAATTTTCTAAAATAAAACTATTTAAGGAAAAATCGAAAAAAATTATTTGCTCATAAATAAATGTACAGTTATTAAAAACGCAATTATTGTAAACAACATTTAGAGGTTTCTTTTTAATTTCAACAGATAAATTATTTTCTTTTTTAGTGCGCACAGTGTTTGCTGGTACTGATTTTATTTATTAAATTATTGATATTTTCATTATTTTCATTTCAAAATCTATCCATTCTTTCATTCTCCAGTAGAAACTATGACTAAAAATAACCTGTCAGATTTTAAATTTAAATTTGACATTTATGCTTGATTTCCGTAATGCCGACCGTACTTTTTTGTTCTAAATGGCGGATGAATATTTCTCCTACTAGTGCCAAGTTAACCGATACATCCTTAGAAGGCAAGCGATTGGTTATTTCCTCTTTATTGATTTTATATATACCGGCCTTCTTAAAACCAGCTTTTATATTATCCCTCACATTAGGCGCTAAGTCATCCAAAGCCTTTTTTAACAATCTTGGAAATACGTCTTTTGATAAAGTGTTCACAGTTTTGCCACTTTCAGATTGTTTCCACTGGGTTAGGGCCTGCCTCCACTTGGTTTTAAGAGGCCTAAAATAGGCCACATCAAGGGGTTGTGTTAGGTGTGTAGAGTTAGGTGGTAAGCATACAAATTGGATATTGTTCTCCTCGCAAAGCCTTACAACGTTCAAACAAACATGTGAGCTAAGGTTATCCCCAATAACAACTTTTTTACCTTCTTGTTTTTGTAAGACTGGTAACAGATGTGTTACGAACCAATCTTCAAAATTACCTCCGTCAAACCAACCTTGCTTAGTTCTGTTGTATCGCGCCTCTACAGGACCATTTTCCATCCATGTGGTCCACAAGTGATCTGCTTTATATATAATATAGGAAGGCACTGAGTCGCCATTAGCGTTAGTACAAAACATGACACTTATATTTAATTTTGTAGAATTCATGATACGTTCTGGATATTTACACCCCCTTCGACAGATGACTTTTTTTCTGCCTGGATCGTCAGACATGCATGTTTCATCGTAATTGTAAATTTTTTCAGGCGAGACATTTTCAAGTACCTCTTTCAAATTATCAATGTATTCTGAGACTGTGTCATGATTAATCTGAGCACGATTTCTTTTTATGTTTGATGAAAATCTAACTGTCAGCTGAGGGTGTCTGTTCAAAAAATATTTTGTCCAGTCACGGCCAGGCATATTGTTACAAAAACTTTTAATAGTCTTCCCTTGCCTTGTAATATAACCTTTCACAATATATCTCAAATCCAGCTCATCAAGAGGGAATCCAAATTCGCACATTTTGTCGATGTGACTAGCAAACGCTAGTTCTTCTTTCTTATTAAAAACGTTAGGATGACCCGGCGAACCTGGAAACGCATTTTTCAGTTTGTTTTTAATTGTGCTTCGGGGTATTTTGAATTGAGCTGCAGCATCCCGTTGCGTCAAATTACCAGATCTAATTGCCTCTAAACAGTTTTGAAGATGATCATTGCTGTAGTCAGCATAAGTTCGGCTTCCAGGTGACCGTTTGAATTTATACGGCATTTCCTATAATCTGGAAACAAAAGTATCCAATAGAAAAGCATTCGCATGTTTTTAGGTAAGTTTTATACCTAACAAAACCAAAAGTTACTGAAGTATAACCAAAGGTTACAAAAGTGCAACCTACTTTGGCCCAATAATAGCTGGGCCAAAGAGGGTCGTGTATTTGAAGTTACCACAACATTTTTTAAAATTATTTTTTTTAGAATAATCATTTATGTTAAATAAAATTTCAACCATACTACAATATAAAGCATTAAAATGTGTTTTTAAATAAGTACTTACCAATCTTGCAGCAGATGTATTACAATTTCCTCAGTTGGAAGTTTGGGAAGTTAAAAAAACACGTGTTTGCACAGAAAATAAAACAACAGGTGCCCCTTGGTAGTAGTCAAGTAGTGAACCGTTTCATACAACACGTTACCTGTCTGCTGCTGCTACCTACCTCAGACTACCGCAACTAATGTAAAAAGTTATTTTGGAACGTAATTACAGAATACTTTATCATTTTATTATTTTGGGTCAAAGAAGGACAATAGGGCCAAAGTAACCCGGAACCACGGTACTGCCACTGACATGACAGCTCGTGTCAGTATTCGCTGAGTGCAGACTGCATGGTGGGGACAACAAACGATCCCAGTGCTCGCAGTGGTCAAGAAATCATTCTATTGTCATAAATAAAACGTCAAAATTAAATATAAAAATGGTTCATAATAGTTATTGTGATGTTAATTGCAAAAATACAGGGCGAAATAGCAAATTTTACACATTTTCAAGAGCTAATAGTTAGGAAAAAGTAAGTAATATACAACCTACTTCTGTAGCATACTTACTTAGACGAATGTATATTTTATTCTACAATTATTCGATGTGATTAAATAACTTTTGCCACTATGTCTCAATTATTTCACATCTCTAACGTGATCAGCCGCGACAAGGTGCTTCCCTTTGTCCAGCGTTTGGGGTTGAAAGGATATTTGATAAGTAAATGACTCCAATCCGATTTGATTGAATGGACTCAAATCCGGTTTGATTGAATAATTACATTCATCATGGCCTAAAAATTATTTAAAAAAAAAGTATGATAAATTATTGTGACTGAAAATCTAGCAGATAATCATAAATTTTTATTATTCTAGCTGTCATGTATTATTTGTTTAGATGTCACTGATTAACCTAACCTAAGAATCAAAGTTTTTGATGTTTATTTACATGTTTTATGCTGACTTTGTTCATCACAACATGTTTTACTGAATTTTTTTCTTTCAAAAATATAATAACTTTTTTTTTATATGCTTATAAATTATAATGAGAATTTTTAAAACTTATTTTCATTTTTAATACACAACTTACATACTTCTCACAATTGTCAAGCATAATTTTATGCAACCATCAGATGGCGTTTTCGTCGCGTTCCCTGCTAATAGGAATGATTCTGATTATTATTTGGATAATTATGGTCTAGCTCCACTGTTGTTTCTAATAGAGGATTATCCTGATCACTTAATATTTCTACTTAATTGGCAAAAAAATATAAATAGGTGAGCCATTTTAATAATTTATATTAATTTATTACAAATTACGGCTTACCAAATGAAAAATTTTCATCAATATTTAATTAGAATTTTAGATTTTGTGTCGCTTCCTCTCTTTTCTTATGACAACATAAATTAGATAAAAAATAGCGTAGGTCACCGTTTTGGAATTGAACATAAAACAGTTAAAATTCACAAAACTTATGTACTAACAACTATCTACTACATTTACTTACTTGAACTCATCTTTTTGAATTTTATCTGAAAATTTTATTATTAAATTTTAGACCCTGTCCTTCATGTTCCTATCTGAAAATTTTTTTCCAGTAATCTCTGTAACATTAGCTAGAATGAGCCCCCATTTTGAGAGCTCCTCATAGGGGTTTTGTCCCGTAACTTCTCTTAAGAGATATAAATCGTCCTCATTACAAAAATATACACGTTTTCTGACTGGCACCAATACTTTTTGAGATGCCAATAAATTACTCTTTTCAATAAGAAATAAAATCAGATTTTGAGGTTAGGTTTTCGTTTTGTATGATTTCCTTCCATATTTTGACAACGACATTGCGTGATGCGTTAAAGAGATATGTGAACGCTATTTTTATTTATCTATGGTGAACGCAGAAATCCCATATATGTAATACTCCTATATCGCCAGCGTGAGAGAGAAGTGTGTCGCCGATAGTAGAGTGTAGACGATCGTTTCTCTCTCACGCAGTCTCGGAGAAGTCATAGGCGTCACAGCTGTACGAAAATTTTTTTTATTGTTATTTTTATATATTTAGCAGAAGATATATTGTAATAAAAACGTATAAATAAAGAAAGTTATGATATATGCATTTATCATTTGTAGAATAATTTTCAAAAATAAAAATCGCAAACGCTTGCTTAACTTTCCTTTTTCTCTACGTTCCTTTTTCCCCACGAGATACGACGCCAATGCAATTGACGATGCAGCTATATACTCAAAATGTATATGACGCATGCGCGTTGGCACCCGATTCCGATCTTGCATCTCCTTCTGTCGGAACGCTTTGTTTCTACAGGCAAAGATCGGGCGTTGGCGATATAGGAGTATTACATATATGAGAAATCCGTAGCGATACGTTTGACGTATCACTTAAACCTATCCGTATCCTGTGTGCGCAGTCGCAGATCGATACAAATAGGTATGGAATTTTTAATACAAATCCCCATGCACGTCATAGATCATTTATGTTGTCAGCACGCTGCAGTGTTGCCTGCTCGTCAGAATAGTCGATGAATGTAGGAATTTTCGAAAATGTAAGTTTATGTTGTTTGGCTTTGTTATTATTTTAAATGTATATATTATATTCATTTATTTTGAAATAAATAAAAAAGAAACATATAAAAAAGGTAGAAAACTGTTTATTTTTACTAAAATAAAACAATGTTTTGTTTAAAAAACACATATTTTTTGTATTTCTTTTTCTGTATGTTTAATAGATTTTTTCCATACTTCTGGAGTAATTGTTCTAAGAGCTTCAGACCACATATTTAAACAATCTTGTTCTTTTGTTACCATCTCTGCCAACATGTTTATTATAATATTGTTTGGAAAGTCCCCAAATAAGTTCTATAGCTAGGGTTAATCAATGAAAAGGAACTAAGATGCTTCTGTTTCCTTTCTATAATTTCTTAAAAATTGAACTCTTTTTATAGCAGTATCAGGAAGTTCCATAAGCCCACGTCTTGGTTCGTCTTTTTTCCATCTGAAACCTAATTATTTTAATCATATCCACAATGATGTAATACAGCCATTAAACATTTGCTTCTCAAGTAATGTTTTTCTTAAAGATTCCAAAGTTATATGCTGTCCTGTAAATAAATATGTATCGATATTAGTATATAAAAATATAAACTTTTATTGGATAATTAGATTTGTTAATGAACTCACTTCTGTCATACATGTTATAAATAACATTTCGTATTCCACTCATATCCAATGTTATTATGTTTGTGACTGTTTTTTTGCATCAACGTTTTTTGGGTGGCACAAAAATAAAGACAATATTTTAAAATTACGAAAACGTGGAGAAAACTCAATCAACTTGTTGACATAACCTAAATCAGTTATCACTAATAAGTGAAAATTTTCAATTTACAATTGACAACAGCGCATCAAGGCTTACCAATTACTAAAATGTCATTTCTTCTCTATAAATACGAGTTTCATTGGCATACAAAATGCCAAAATTATTTAATAAAAAAATATGGTTTTTTGAGTACTACAGATATATTATCAAGAATAAGACGTGAATAAGCCAATATAATTGAGATCATTCTAAAATTTTCAAACTAATAACAATTGCATTTTTCAGTTTTCAGTAGTGTAACTACGTTCATGGATACTCGTGAATATTCGTTAGTTTCGGATTATTTTACATATTCAGGGAAATTTTAATTAGTTGGTAGTACTATAATGAAAGAATGACATCACTTGTGACGTGCATCGGGATTTGTATTAAAAATCCCATATACGTGTTGAAAACCGGTCGCGCTTTAACTCCCTATTAGACACAGAATCCCCGTATTTCTAAAACCGAAATATAAGTGTTTTATGTGAAAAGCTTTTTTTGCAAAGACTTTTTTATGTTGTACGGGTCATTCCATATAAACTTAGTTGTGTGTATATTTATTATTAAATTTTAAGAAATCCATTAGGATTTGCTTGTTTACATTTTATGACGTATTGTATTCGAGGTTTTTCGTTGTGGTCATACTAAAATGTAGTGAAAATTCAGATAAGACCCAGGGAACACAAAGAGGGCATAAAGACAGCTCGGAGAGTTCTTGGTTTATTTTTAAGTAGGTTGATCTTTTTATATATAGAGAAATTATCATGGATGCGATTTGCATTGGAAGGCCAATGGAAGTCAACTTTATGAGTAGTACTTCGAGATTGACATTGTCAAAAGCTGATCTTATATCTATAAATGTTGCAATAGTTGAAGATTTTCTAGTAAAACCTATTCATATATCAGGTACAAGCCATGTTGTAGCTTCTAAGATAGATTTAGCTTTCCTGAACCCATATTGTGACTCGGGTAAAATATTTTCACTTTCCAGCCAATGTTCTAATCTGTTTTTAATAAGTCTTTCTAATGTTTTAAATATGAATGAAGCTAATGAGATTGGTCGATATGAATTAGAATATTCTGTTTATTTACCAGGTGTTATTATGGGTAAGACTACGTATTCTTTCCAGGTTTTTGGTACTGTAGTATGGCCTATCAAACGGAGTTGTATATATCTAGTAAAGATAGTTTGTATTTTTCTGGAAGATTCGATATCATTGAATAAGATATATTGTCCTTCCCAGGTGCGGTGTTGTTATTTTGCTTTAGTTCTTGCTTTAGTTCCCACATTTCAAAAGGTTTTAATAAATGTAAGTTGTTTCTGGGTACTGTATTCAATAGGTTCTCTAAGAGTTTTGGATTATTTGTTGCCCATGGTGGAGATATCCTTGAATGAAATTCATCAATCCAGTTCGCATTGGGGTCTACTGGTACTTTGTTACATTGTTTTCTGTTTGTAAAGGAGTTGATTTTGTTCCAGACTTCCTTGATAGGGGTAGTTTGACTTAGGCTTTCGCAATATTTAATCCATTTTTGTTTCTTCGTCTCTTTAAAAGTTCTCTTTGCAACAGCGTCAAGTCTTTTAAATTCCAGGATATTTTGGACATTCGGGTTTGTTTTATAGTTTAAGAAAGCCTCCTTTCCCTCCTGGCTGAAATATCACAATTATTGTTCCACCATTGTTTTGGGTTATGATTTCTGCGTATATTGGCGTTTGTTGATTTTTTTGTGATGGAAAGTTCAGCGGCCTCATTCATGTTGTTTATAAGATCTGTATAATTTCTTCCAAGGTGTTTATTTTGTAAAATTGTTGAATATAGGTTCCAATCGGCTTTTTTTAGGGACCATATATTACGTTTTATATGTATAGGATTTTCGTATGTTTGTATGGTATAGAATGTATAAGTTATTGGAAGGTGATTTGACCCGTGGGGATCATTTATTATTTTCCAGTTGAGATATTGCATATTATCTTGTGTGCATATTGTAAAATCTATGGCACTTTTCCTACCGGTATTAATTATGGTGGGGGAGCCGTTATTAAGTAATATTAGGTTACATTGATGTAAAGCATCTAACAAATTATTACCATATATGTCACTGAGTTTGCATCCCCAGGAGATGTGATGTGCATTAAAGTCACCTGCAATTATAAAAGGTTTTGGTAAACTATTAAAGAAGTTTATCCATTCGCGTTGTTCTATTCGAGTCCTTGGCTCGATATTGTTTATGACCAATAAATTCCTTAGAACTGGTAGTTTAGTAGTGACAACGGCAACCCTGTCTGGTTGGACCGAATGATATTGTTTTTATATATATTTGTTAGCTTGACTGTACCTCGCGCATGCCGAGAGTTTTTACCTCTCGTCCTTCAGATAAGAGAGGTATAGGAATCATGCTAAAAATTGGGTAGTGAGTTTTCAATGGATAAACACGTTTTAGGGTCCCTAGAATACGATTTTAATATTTTCGCGATGATGTCTGTGTGTGTGTGTGTGTGTGTTAGTGTGTGTGTGTGTTAGTGTGTGTGTGTTAGTGTGTGTGTTTGGATGGATGTTGTAGTAACGATAACTCAAAAACTACTGAATTAAAAAACTTGCATACACGATTTTTATACCCTAGATTAGATCTGATTAGATTTTGGTGCCAATCGCACAACCGGAAGTGGCAGTTGCTATGGGTAATGACGCCATTATTATACAAAACGGCAATAAAGTTTTACACATATATTTTGTATACCCTATAGTTTATTTTCATCTCATTAAAATTTTCGAAACTTTTGCCATTGTTGCCAGATTTACAAAAAAATAATTTTTTTTCATACTTTTTTGTGTCAACCTGTAAATTTTTGATTCAAAAATGGCGAGAGGTCATGTGTTGGCCACATCAGATTTTTTGTTTTGTCATTCAGTATGTTTTGTATTGATTCAGCGAGAAGTTAGAGAATCGCACACAATAAAAGTTATTTTTCATACTGGCTAGTTTTGATTATGATACGAGTGAAAGATATATGGTAGTTTTGTCAGGTGCAAAAACATGTGGTCCAGTCGAACCGATTAAGGTTATAATTTCACACGTAATTATAAAACAAAAAGAAAAAATCTGATGTGGCCAGCACATGACCTCTCGCCATTTTTGAATCAAAAATTTACAGGTTGACACAAAAAAGTATGAAAAAAAATTATTTTTTTGTAAATCTGGCAGCAATGGTAAAAGTTTCGAGAATTTTCATGAGATGAAAATAAACTGTAGGGTATACAAAATATATGTGTAAAACTTTATTGCCGTTTTGTATAATAATGGAGTCATTACCCATAGCAACTGCCACTTCCGGTTGTGCGATTGACACCAAAATCTAATCAGATCTAATCTAGGGTATTAGAATCCTGTATGCAAAATTTCAAATTTTTTTATTCAGTAGTTTTTGAGTTATCGTTACTACAACATCCATCCAAACACACACACACACTAACACACACACACACACTAACACACACACACACACAGACATCATCGCGAAAATATTAAAATCGTATTCTAGGGACCCTAAAACGTGTTTATTCATTGAAAACTCACTACCCAATTTTTAGCATGATTCCTATACCTCTCTTATCTGAAGGGCGAGAGGTAAAAATAGAGTGATTAGAAGTACGGCATTTGGATTTATGCCGACTAAACCATAGAAGTTCGTTTGTCGATAAGATTGGAAGAATCGACGGCGCGCCAGATAACATAGAGAATCGACAGTGCCGTAGGCAGGCGAGGTAAGTCGTTTCAATTAAAAAATTTCCTTTTCTATTTCCCTATCTGTTATATTTTCTCAAGTTGTGTGAGTGGGTTGAAAATAAAAAAATCTGATGTGGCCAACACATGACCTCTCGCCATTTTTGAATCAAAAATTTACAGGTTGACACAAAAAAGTATGAAAAAAAATTATTTTTTTGTAAATCTGGCAACAATGGCAAAAGTTTCGAAAATTTTAATGAGATGAAAATAAACTATAGGGTATACAAAATATATGTGTAAAACTTTATTGCCGTTTTGTATAATAATGGCGTCATCACCCATAGCAACTGCCACTTCCGGTTGTGCGATTGGCACCAAAATCTAATCAGATCTAATCTAGGGTATAAGAATCGTGTATGCAAAATTCCAAGTTTTTTAATTCAGTAGTTTTTGAGTTATCGTTACTACAACATCCATCCAAACACACACACTAACACACCTATACTGGTCTGATCGCTACTGTGGCATCACCTGCATGGGCATCGATTGTGACCACATGGATGATTCTAAGCGGAAGAGATAGCGCATTATGTGGGGATTATAAAAATATGTGTGTATCAGAGATACACTCCATAGAAAAGACGTGGGATATGTTTGAATATTATGACATCTTCTGTGCATTATGACCTCTGATGTCACAATAATATTTTTGTTGCCACAATATTTGTGTATACTTGATGCCACAATATTTGTGTATACTTGATGCCACAATAATATTTGTGTGTACTTGATGTCATAGTTCATGTGTGTAGATTAAGAAATGATTTGTCAGAATTATATAAATTTTGATTTGTTTGTTGAATTAAAGATTTTCGTCAATATGGTTATAGGAACATTATTCTTCAAAGACCAATTTATTCAAAAATCAGTATTTTCGGACCTAGCAACATTAGTTATTTTAGTAACGTCATGGGAACCGGCCTCCGAAATTTAGCTTTAGGGACCCAAAAACCACGATTACAAACATAAATTTTAGGAACATTTACCATTATGAAGTCGATATGAGAGGTTATTTTTTGTAACGTAAGGATAATCAAGAATTAGAGGCTATTTTTTATAGTATTTAAAAATATAACAAAAATTGTTTATTTGCAGGTACAAAAAATATCATTTTTTAATCCTAATGATTAATGGCCCGGTGTATATAAGACGGTGACGGTACAAAATTCCAGAATGGTGCCTTTTATAAAAAATTTACAAGAATAGGTTTTTGTTTATTATCATAAAATTGGTTGCACAGGTCGTCGCAAAGAAAATATATTGATATCGTTTTTTTACCTCTCGCCCTTCAGATAAGAGAGGTATAGGAATCATGCTAAAAATTGGGTAGTGAGTTTTCAATGAATAAACACGTTTTAGGGTCCCTAGAATACGATTTTAATATTTTCGCGATGATGTCTGTGTGTGTGTGTGTGTTAGTGTGTGTGTGTGTGTTAGTGTTTGTGTGTGTGTGTTTGGATGGATGTTGTAGTAACGATAACTCAAAAACTACTGAATAAAAAAATTTGAAATTTTGCATACAGGATTCTAATACCCTAGATTAGATCTGATTAGATTTTGGTGTCAATCGCACAACCGGAAGTGGCAGTTGCTATGGGTAATGACTCCATTATTATACAAAACGGCAATAAAGTTTTACACATATATTTTGTATACCCTACAGTTTATTTTCATCTCATGAAAATTCTCGAAACTTTTACCATTGCTGCCAGATTTACAAAAAAATAATTTTTTTTCATACTTTTTTGTGTCAACCTGTAAATTTTTGATTCAAAAATGGCGAGAGGTCATGTGCTGGCCACATCAGATTTTTTTATATGTGTAGTTTTAGTTCTGTTTTATATGTTTTGTAGTTGTTAGGAATTGAAAGGTTAGAAATGATTGTCAAATGTAAGCATGACAGTGGAAAAAAGGTTATGATATGAACTTTAAGGTGCGCATGGATGTGTTTAAGATTTGTTAAGTGTGTTTTGTGTCGGATGTTTTTTTTTTAAATTTTATAATAAGTTCTTTAATAATATAAATAACAATTGTGGTACAAAATTAGAATTGAAAAAAATCTTGGTATTTGAATTTCATTAAATTAAAAAAAAATCTAGAGTGATAAAAAACAAAAGGTTTAAAAAAAAATAGTAAACAGATATAGATTGTCAAAGAATTTTGAAGAATTGTCATTATTATTATAATTTAAAAAAAATTGTATATGAGATAGTTTAAAAAGAAATAGAATAAAAAAAATTTTTTAAACAGTTATAGTTTAATTAATCCAAAGAAGAAATTTTAATCTAAATTAACATTATAAAGAGGACTTTTCAAGAATATGCCATAATAATGAGAAATTTGGAAAGAATATAGCAGAGTAGAATTAAGAAAAGGAGTTTGCGGACATCGGATAAAGATTGAAGAGACAAATAGACAAAGCTGGTTAGAAGGAATAGTGTTGCAAGGTTTGAAGTTGGATTTGTTGGGGGGTGAAGACAAAGTAGACAGGATATAGAATAGAAAAGAAAAAAAGAAGGAGAACGAATAACAGGAATTTAGTTTAGGCACTCAAAATTATATTTTGTTTAATTTTTTTTTATTTGTAATGTTTATTTTTTTTTTTTAAAAAGGAACCCAACCGAAAGAGAGAGAGTTTCATCATACCTTCAAGGTATTCCAATATAATATATATCAAAGTTTTTTTCCTTTTTTAAATGATATATCCCACTATCTATTATGTATAGTAAAAGATCTACAGCCATTTAAAAATCACATTTTTTTGATTTTAGATGACTACAGTAACTGAGCGGTTGAGAATTGAGAAAAACTGCTTACACGTCCCATTCTTAACTTTTTAAGATGAATATAGTGAAATAAATTATTATCTATTATTGCGTTATATCAAACATTTGAAATCTCGTTTCATTTGTGATAACTTAGTATTATAAATAATAAATTAAATACTTTTTTATTCCACTGCATACATATAAAAGGTCAGGATAGGGACATACGTGTAAGCCGTTTTTCTCGATTCTCAACCGTTTGGCTACTGCAGCTATCCATAATCAAAAAAGAATTATTTTCAGGTGTCTGTAGATCCTTTACTATACATCATTGAAATCAGCTCGTCGAGAGAATTTGAAACATGTGAAAATATACAGGGTGTTATATCCAAAAAAACATAACTTTGATATTGTAATGAAATACTCTGTATGAGTTATTTTTTTATAAGTTAATTATTATTTATTTGTTAAGAGGTTTGAATAACATAAATAATTTTATGTTGGTTTGAATGTTAAAGGTAAACAGAATTTAGTGTTAAGAAGTTTAATTTTAAAGAATTTATTGAGAGTTATTGGTATATAAAATATTTAAAATCAACAATTGTGGAGTATAAAATGAATCTTGGTCTTATAATAATTATATCACTATTATAATGTGAATGATATTATTTGAATAATAATTTAACAGAAAAACAGTAAATTTGGGAAAGTATATTAAAGCAAATTTGTGTTGTACAATTAATAAGTAAATGACAAGATATAGTCAAAAGTGATATAAAAAAAATTATTTTATGAATAAAGTAACAAAAAATTTATTTTGGGGAGAAACAGAGTTGAGAAAAAAAGAATAAACAGGTCATTTTTGAAAAAAAGTTGTTAAAATGTCAGTGTATGGAAATTTGAAAGAAATTATTTATCTACGAATATTTATGTAAAAATATGAAGAAAATCAATAAAATTATACACTAATACGATACAAAACATTATTTAAAAAAAAAATATTAAAATTTATGATCAAAATTGGAAGACAACTATAAGAAGAAAACCAAGTAACAATAAGTAAGAAGGGGTATAAAGAAATAGAAGTCGAGAAGCAGAGACCAGGGAATTTTGTTAAGAGGAGGTAGTGAAAAGAAGTAGTCGAGGTAGAGAGAAGACAGAAAGAAAAGATAGGTGCAGGAGACTGGACAGGAAGTGGAGGAAGTGAAATAAAGTGGAATAAAAGGACACACGCAAAATTTAAATTTTTATAATATGTAATGTTTGTTATTTTTTTTTAAAGTTCTAGAACCCACCACAAACTAAGATTTTGATAATTTTGAGAAATCAATTCATTACTATATATATATATTTTCTTTAGGAAGATCTCTATAAGTGGAATTCATTAATACCTCTTATAAAATTTTTTGAAGTGCTCCGTTCTGGAATTATGGGTTTCTCACCGTAGCCGTTCGTTAAAAGTTTTTGGGGTTAGAAAAAACTTGGGTTTGAAATTTTGGGACTTAGGGTTATTCAAAATTTCGTTTCATTTTAAAATATTGTTAAGGTCACACCACTTCCGATTACACCGGAAGTCACCATTAACGTCCTTATTTTAAATGTTACTTCATTTTTAGATTTCTAAGGAAATTTTATGATGAGTTTCATTAGATTTCCCTATAACTATTTTCAACTGTTTCTCAGATACCTTGATTTTTTTTAAAAATATTTACAGATTTACCCCTGTTTTTAACAGTGGGCCTTTTATCCATTTTTGATTGGTGATAAACGCTTCTGCTGTAAACTGAAGCAGGCGAATAATACTCTCGAAACCCACTTGACAATTGATTTATCGCATACAGGGTGTCCAAAATTTGATAACCGATTAGATTATATTCAAAGTTAAAACAGTTCATTTTTTCAAATGAGAGACCCTGTATACCTTTAAGAATTAAAGTCTGCATCCGACTATCCAAAGATTTGAAAAAATGAACTTTTTTGATTTGGAAGATAATCTAATCGGTTATCAAAAATTGGACACCCTGTATTCTATAAATCAATTGTCAATATGGATTTCGAGAATACTATTTTCCTGCTACAGTTTACCGCAGAAGCGTTTATCACCAATCAAAAATGGATAAAAGGCCCAGGAAAATT
The DNA here is from genome assembly GCA_963243735.1 of Neocrepidodera transversa. Classification (NCBI taxonomy): domain Eukaryota; kingdom Metazoa; phylum Arthropoda; class Insecta; order Coleoptera; family Chrysomelidae; genus Neocrepidodera; species Neocrepidodera transversa. Next base: position 39,545,880 of record OY725336.1, read on the forward strand.
CTTGAAAATCTCTTAGAAAACCATTGAAAAATTATTAAAAACCATTTAAAAATCTATAAATCGCCTTGAAAAACTCATGAATGAAAATTTTTTTAAAAATCCTTGAAAGCTCCTTAAAGATTCCATTTAAAAATCCTTGAAAAATCCTGGAATAATCATGGAACCAAGAAAAATCTTGACTGAATCTTTGAAAAGTCCTTGAAATATGAAAAATCCATTAAAAATCTTAACTTGATTTTTTTTAGTAAAAATTTGTTTTTTTATAGAAAAAATTTGTTTTCATGTCAAAAATTACATCTTTTTTTTAACAAAAATGAACATTTTGTATAAAAATCTTTGAAAAATTCTTGAAAATAAATAAATCATTGAAAAAATTTTGAATCTTGCTTTAGGTCCTTTTAAATCCCATAAGAAATCTACACACCTTACTAGAAAAACTGCAAAATTAATTATAACAAAAATTTGGTTTTTTATAGAAAAAATTTGTTTTCATGTCAAAAATTATATCTTTTTTTTATAAAAAATGAACATTTTGTATAAAAATCTTTGAAAAATTCTTGAAAATATATAAATCATTGAAAAAATTTTGAAACTTGCTTTAGGTCCTTTTAAATCCCATAAGAAATCTACACACCTTACTAGAAAAACTCATGTATGAAGAATCCTGAATTTTTTTTTTAAAAAGTTCTTGAATATCCCTTAAAAATTACATTTAAAACTCTTTTGAAAAGCCTGGAATAATTGTGGTAAAAATATTGTCAAAATCCTTGAAAAATCCCTAAAAACTCCTTGAAATATCATTGAAAAATTCTACTAAAAGTTAATTCTTTTAGTAACAAATTGAATATTTATAACAAACATGTGGATTTTTTATAGTAAAAAATTAAAAAAATCCTTAAAAATTCTTGAAAATATATAAATCATTGAAAAAATTTTGAAACTTGCTTTAGGTCCTTTTAAATCCCATAAGAAATCTACACACCTTCCTAGAAAAACTCATGTATGAAGAATCCTGAATTTTTTTTTTAAAAAGTCCTTGAATATCCCTTAAAAATTACATTTAAAACTCTTTTGAAAAGCCTGGAATAATTGTGGTAAAAATATTGTCAAAATCCTTGAAAAATCCCTAAAAACTCCTTGAAATATCATTGAAAAATTCTACTAAAAGTTAATTCTTTTAGTAACAAATTGAATATTTATAACAAACATGTGGATTTTTTATAGTAAAAAATTAAAAAAATCCTTAAAAATTCTTGAAATTTTGAAAACTTGCGTTTGGTCCTTTTAGATGCTAAAATTGATTTTTTCTTGAAAAATCAATAAAACATCCTTAAAAAGTCTTTGAAAAATCCTTTAAATAATTTTTTAAACAATATTAAAAGATCCTTGAAAAATCATTGAACCATAATTAAATATAACTTCAATACTTCCTAATAATTCCTTGAAATTTCTTGAGGAATTCAAAATTTGAAACAATAGTAAAAAAAACATAAAATTGAAAATTACTTGTAAAAAAATCCTTGAAGAAATACTTAAAAATTCTTAAAAAAATCTTTGAAAAATCCTTGTTGAAGAATATTAATCTTTATATAGATTAGTATTTTTTTGTACTACATCGGCACATGGCTCAGGTATACAAAATAAAATACTCAAGCTCGACACAAACCTTAAAAGATACGTGTTTAAAATGTAGAAAATAATTCTAAGTAATATTTTTAATTGATTTTTTAATATTAACTAATTTGTTTACTGATACCTCAATAAAATCAAGATTATTAAAAAATATATTTAGGGCAGAACAAGCATTTCAAGAAACCAGTTAAAAATAGGAGTAAATCTGTAAAAATTTTCAAAAAATCAATGATCAATAATGAAACTAAAATTTCCTCAGAAATTCAAAAATGAAATAACATACAGGGTGTTCCATTTAAAATAAGGAAGTTAATGGCGACTTCCGGTGTAACCGGAAGTGGTGTGACCTTGAAAATATTTTAAAATGAAAGGAAATTTTGAATGCTACGGTGAGAAACCTTGTATATGCGTATCGTAAACTCACTTCAATTCTAAAATCATTCTAGGTATTTTAACAAAGTGGTCTTTGAGCTTTTATACAATATTAGCAGGTAGTAAGTATGCTTTTAATCTTTATTAAGAGATTAAGCAGTTAATCTCCATAAATAAAAATCGCTTGGGTTGATATGTGGAAAACAATCCGTCCGTAGAAATGGCCCACCCCTTACTATATACCTAATTGGCAAAATATTATCTAGATGGGGGTGAGTGGGTAGCCCGACGTGCAAAAACCACATATGTAGGCGCGTTTGATAAGTTACATTATCTAATAAATTTTGCAAATTATCCTGCAAAAATTGTAAATACTCATATCTTTTTTCGTGTTTTTATTGTTTTCGTATTTTTACTTTTGTTGAATTAAAGGTGTATTCGTTTTCATTAAATTTTTCTTACATCAATAAAATTGGGCATATCTATTAAACCGTTGATTTTATCAATTTGTCACAAAAGGGTGGTTTTCTCGTAGAAATGAGAAATATTTGAGGAATTCGGTTATCATGTTTAGAAGTGAAAAAAATGAGAGATGAAAAAAAAAAATTCTCATTAACCATTGAACTTAGTCCGTACATGAGGTCGCAGGGCAGTGCAGATTTACGCCAGTAAGTGCGCATTTATGGTGTTTATAAACGGTTCATTTTTTATTTATTTAAAATAAATAGTTTCATAATAATAAATAAAAAATCATTTTTAATATCTAACTTTAGAACCCTATTGATCGTTAACGAAGGGCCTAAGGGATAAATTCTATATGAAGTAATATCTCTAAATTTAGCCCCTTTATGTTTTCCCAAGGTTTTGCTACGAAAACGAATTATTTATTCAATTATTTGGCATGAAAAAAAATACAACACCAAGTGAAAAAATGTGGTGATTTAATTCTGCGGATGACTCATTGGTTTGTAGTGATATTCGAGTAAAGGCGGTACAACCCTAAAATTATATTTATTATTTCCACTTAAATTTCATTAAAACTGACTAATAAATTAAAAACTTATAAGGGTGATTCACACCTCTGGTCCACCCAGTATAATAATAAGCAATTTATAATTGGACCCTTCCCCGTTTAATCTAATCATGTAGTTACTTTAATAATTTGGACATTCGACCTTGAAACAACCCTGAAATCCGTTTTCATGTTATGTTTGCCCTACTCCCTTGAACAATTTATATAATTTATAATTGGGCCATCTCCCGCTTAAAGTACATGTAAAATGTACGAATTTGGCCCGCTCCCCCTCGAACCAAACCTGAAATACATTTTCATGTTATGTTTACCCTACCCCCTTGAACAATTTATATATTGAGCCATCTCCCGCTTAAAGAACTCGTACAATGTATGAATTTGTGTGCTCCCCCTAGAACCAACCCTGAAATCCATTTTCATGTTATGTTTATCCTACCCCCTTGAATAATTTATATAATTTATAATTGGGCCATTTTCCGCTTAAAGAACTCTTACAATGTACGAATTTGGCCCGCTCCCCCTAGAACCAACCCTGAAATCCATTTTCATGTTATGTTTGCCCTACACATTTGAACAATTTATATAATTTTTAATTGGGCCCTCTCCCGCTTAAGCAACTACTACAATTTATAAATTGGGCCCCCTCCCCCTTGAACCAATCCTGATATTTATATTCTTGCCTACTTGTTTGGGTACTTTATATATTATAATAATTTCACCCTACCCGATTAAACAACTCATGTACTTTAATAATTGGGCCCGCTCCCCCTCGAACCAACTCTGAAATCCATTTTCATGTTATGTTTGCACTACTCCCTTGAACAATTTATATAATTTATAATTGAGCCCTCACCCACTTAAGCAACTCGAACAATTTACGAATTGTCCCCCTCCCCCTTGAACCAATCCTGATATATATATTTTTAACCAAATGTGAGGTCCAAAACAAAAAACCGTTTAAAAATTAATTTAACTCGAATCTGCTTACAAATAATATTTTGTGTATCTTAGTACAAAGTGTATAAGGTAGCGGCGCCACTTCACGGATGCACCTGTGATGCCACAACTTATGGAGTTTCTGAATTGTGCGAAACTGTGACTGTCCATCGATTATGACATCAAAAATCTTAATTTTAGAAAAACAAATTCCCAGACATAAAATGACGTGAAGAGCACGAAAAAGCTATAAAATATTACGACATCATGTGTAAGAGGTCACAATATTTGGAGAGGTCAGAGTACACGCCTATTCACACACAAGAGGTCACAATCAATACAAGACCAACACACACACACACACACTAACACACACACACACACTAACACACACACACACAGACATCATCGCGAAAATATTAAAATCGTATTCTAGGGACCCTAAAACGTGTTTATCCATTGAAAACTCACTACCCAATTTTTAGCATGATTCCTATACCTCTCTTATCTGAAGAGCGAGAGGTAAAAATGTCGGAAATAGAGCTGAAAGATGGTAAACGTAAACGTGGCCTAATTAAATCTAGATTAACAATATTTGTTAAATTTTTAGAAAATCTTCATCTTGACGATAAAAATTGTATTGGTGATGAAGAATTATTAGAAGAACTTGAACAAAGATTAGAAAAGGTAGAATTTCTTTATGGGGAATTTGAGGAAATACAAAGGTATTTAGGGTCAGTAGTAAATGAGGATCAATACCATGATATTTTTGAAAAGTACCAAGAAGACTTTGATAATATTTATTTTAAAGCATTAGGTAGGGCAAAGAAAATTATAATTAAGTCGAGAAAAGTTGAAGATGTTCAATTAGATAATAATAGCGAAAGTGGTAGCATAAATAACTCTGAAAGAAACTTTAAAATTAGAGCAGAGTTGCCGTCAATTCCGATACCGACTTTTAATGGCGAAGTAGAAAGTCGGATAGAATTTCGGGATACGTTTGTGTCACTAGTTCATGAAAATGATGCATTGGGTGACATAGAAAGGTTTCATTTTTTAAAAAGTGCATTACAGGGTGAAGCGCAAAAATTAGCACGGGTGGTTAAATTCACAAAAGAAAATTATAAAGTTGTTTGGGATTTGCTTTGCGATAGATACAATGACACTCCTATGCTTGTTAATTATTATCTTAATTTATTAGTTAAATTACCTCCTATTCTAAAAGAATCATCTTGTGAATTAAGAACTATATCAGATACAATTACAAAAACCCTTTTTGCATTAGACAAATTAGGCATTTCTGTAGATTCATGGGATCCATTGGTTATTTATATGATGTTGGATAAATTAGATCAAAAATCTTTTGCACATTGGCAAGAAAGTAAACCAAAAGGGGTTTTAGCTACATTGAAACAGTTTCAAACCTTTTTAAAAAATAGAATTATTACTTTAAGAGATATAGAAAATAATAAAAAGGAGTCAAAGATGGAAAATCAATATTTTCAAAAATCAAAAATACAGAAAACCCTTTTGGCAACTTCCTCGCATTCATGTGTATATTGTCAAAGAAACCATGATATTGCTGAGTGTAACAATTTTTTGAAATTAAAAGTACATTCTAGATATCAGGAATTAAGAAGATTGGGCTTATGTTTAAATTGTTTTAAAAAAGGTCACATGAGCAAAAATTGTAAGTCGTCAAATATTTGTGGAAAATGTAGCGGTAGACATAATTCTTTATTACATTATGAGAAACAAGTTGAACCTGAAAATAATATTCCAAAGTCGAAAGACGAGTCTGACAAAAGAGATGTAGTAGTTGAACAAGCTAGTACATCATTGGTAGGATCAAATTTGGTAGAATCTAATTTAGGTTCTGGAGGTGACGTACTTCTGTCAACTGCACTAGTAGAAATTATTGATACAAATGGTTATGGTCATACGTGTCGGGTCTTGCTTGACAATGGGTCGCAGGTAAATTTGATAACAGTAGATTCATGTTAAAAGCTAAATTTAGAACTAGAGGATGTTGACATAGCTATAGTTGGAATACATCAGATTGTGTCGGATCTAAAACATCGATCTTCTGTAAAAATTAGATCAAGGTATAACAATTTTCAGTTAGAGGTTTCATGTTTGGTAGTTTCTGTTATAAGTGATGCGATTCCAAGTCATTCTATAAATATATGTCATTTGGAGATACCCAGCAATATAAGACTAGCCGATCCAGAATTCAATAAGAGGGGAAGCATTGATTTACTGTTGGGAGTAAATGTTTTCTACAATCTATTATGTGTTGGAAAAATTGAGTTAGGAAGACATCAGCCAATTTTACAGAAAACTCAGTTAGGATGGTTAGTGTCAGGATCAGTTGTTCCAGGAGTTAGTTGAAAGGCTACAGTCCATTGTAATCTAAGTGTTAGTTGTGATGTCCAGGAACAATTGGTAAGATTTTGGGAAATTGAAGAACCTCCTTCTGTATGTGGTAAAATGACGGATGATGAGTTAGAATGTGAAAGAATGTTTGTAGAAACAAATAAACGTTGTGAGGATGGTAAATTTATGGTCCAAATTCCGGTATCTGATTCTCCTCTAAAACTAGGCGAATCACGAGAATATGCTAAAAGAAGATTTTTCTCTTTGGAGAAAAGATTGGCAAAGGATGAAGTGATGAGAGAGATGTATGTGGATTTCATGAATGAGTATAGGGACTTAGGACATATGTCAAAAGTTAGGTTGGATTCAGAGGATAATAGGAAGTCTTATTTTTTGCCCCACCATGGTGTGGTAAATGAAAAAAAGCGCAACAACAAAATTGCGTGTTGTTTTTAATGGATCGTTTAGTACAGATTCAGGAATATCTCTGAATGATATCCAACATACCGGACCAAAAATCCAAGATGATTTATGGTCAATTCTGATAAGATTTAGAAAACACCCAGTGGTGATTTGTGCTGACATTGAGAAAATGTACCGGATGATCTTAATTGATCCCAGTCAACGGTGTCTTCAAAAGGTAGTTTGGAGGAGTGATTCTGAAGAGGAACTTCAAGAATACACTCTAAATACGGTAACTTATGGCACCAAATCTGCTCCATTTTTAGCAATAAGATGTCTAAAGCAACTTGGGTTAGACAATGCATTACAAAATCATATAGCATCAGAAGTCATTTTGCATGATTTCTATGTAGACGACATGTTGTCGGGAGCTAATACTACTTCTGAAGCAAGTGAGTTGGGCAAACAAGTATCTCAAATTTTGCAGTCCGCTGGTTTTAGATTACGAAAATGGATGTCCAATGACAAAGAGGTTTTAGATAAAATTGAAGTTAATGGTTCTGATGTGAACAAACATTTTGGAGAAAAGGATGAAACCAAAACTCTTGGTTTATATTGGGCACCCTGTAAAGATAAATTAATGTATAGTATACATCTAAGTGATCCAACTCCGAGATGCACAAAGCGAATAGTGCTATCTCATATATCGAAAATATTTGACCCTTTGGGTTTGTTAGGGCCTTGTACAATCATAGCAAAGATTCCTTTACAATGGTTATGGGAAGAACACCTGTCATGGGATGACGAACTTCATACTGAGTTAGAAAGAAAATGGAAATCATTGGAGTTAGAACTGAAAAGTATTAATAATTTCGAGATTCCAAGAAATGTTTTGTGTTTAGAGCATATTTTCTTAGAACTTCACGGATTTGCAGATGCTTCAATACAAGCATATGGAGCCTGCATTTATATAAAAAATATTAGTCATAAGCACACAAAGGTTGAATTACTTTGTTCCAAAGTAAAGGTTGCTCCATTAAAGACTCTAACAGTTCCAAGGTTGGAATTGTGTGGGGCATTGGTATTAGCTCAGTTAATGGCTAAAGTACGAGACGAGATGAAACTGAATCTCGATCGGATCATATTGTGGTCAGATTCTACCGTAGTTTTGCGATGGATTGGTATGTCTCCAGGTAGTTTACAGATTTTTGTTGGAAATAGAATCAAAAAAATTCAGAATCTTTCACGTTCTGATTATTGGCGCCATATACGGTCAGAAGAAAATCCTGCAGACATCTTATCCAGGGGTGCATCTCCTGCTAAGTTACTTACTTTGAAAAAATGGTGGAATGGCCCCGAGTGGCTCAAGTTAAATGAAAAAGATTGGCCTAAATCAATAGTTAAACATGAAGAGTTGCCAGAAGTACGAAAGGTAAACTTAGCTCAAGGTGTAAATTTAGAACAATTTGAGCCAATTACGGCAATAGGTCAGTTTAGTAAATTGCGAAGAGTAATTGCATGGTCTTTAAGATGGCGGAATAGGTCACGAACTAGTTATTTAATGACTAAAGAATTAAATGAGGCTACACTTGTACTCATAAAAATTGCACAACGAGAATCATTTCGCTGTGAGTTAGTAGAGTTAGAAAAACATAAATGTATTATTAAAAATAAAACTCTACGGAAACTAAGCCCATTCATTGATGAAAAGGGTATTCTCAGAGTGGGGGGTAGATTACAGTTATCTAATTTAAAGTATTCCCAGAAACATCCTTTATTGTTAACAGCAAAACATAGGTTAACAATTTTAGTTTTTCAAGATGAGCATAGGAGGTTATTACACGTAGGACCTCAAACATTGTTAGGTACGCTTCGAGACAATTATTGGGTATTAGGCGGAAGAAATTTAGCAAGGAAGATTACACATGAATGTGTAATATGTTTCAAGGCAAATCCTACACATCTTACGCAAGAAATGGGTATTTTACCTAAACCTCGAGTTACACCCTCCTTTCCGTTTAGCTCTGTAGGTGTTGATTATGCCGGACCATTATTAATTAATTATATTGCAGGTCGCGGCGCAAAAAAAATTAAATGTTGGATTAGTGTATTTATATGTATGTCTACAAAGGCAATTCATTTGGAAGTGGTATCGAAATTGACTGCTGAAGCGTTTATAGCTTGTTTTCGGTGGTTTGTGTCTAGAAGAGGAAAACCTTGCGAGGTATTTTCTGATAACGGTACCAACTTTGTTGGAGCCAATAATGAACTTAAAGAGTTAGAACAGTTTTTACGGGTTAATTCGGATTATTTAGCTACTACTTTCGCGAATGAGGGAATTTCATGGAAATTTATTCCTCCGAGTTCTCCAAATTTTGGAGGTTTGTGGGAGGCTGGGGTTCGCTCCTGCAAACACCATTTAAAACGAATCATGACTCAAGCTTCTTTAACTTATGAAAGTCTTTCAACCTTGCTCACACGGGTTGAGGCAGTATTAAATTCCCGACCATTGTTCCCTCTTTCATCCAGTCCTAATGACCTAGATGCTTTAACCCCATCCCATTTTTTAATTGGACGACGTATGGTGGCGCTACCAGATCCAGATGTTCGAGAGGTGCCTGTTAATCGTCTCTCAAATTTTCAACATATTCAAATGTTACTCCAGCACTTTTGGTCCCGCTGGTCCAGGGAATACATTGTGGAGCTTCAGAGTCGTACAAAATGGGACAGAGCATGCGCAAATGTAGAGGTTGGCAAGCTTATGATTATAAAAGAAGACAACATGGCCCCACTCCATTGGAAATTAGGACGAGTCATCGAAACCTTTCCAGGCCCGGACGGAAAAGTTCGTGTGGTGAAGTTATATACCAACACTGGTGAAGTAAAACGTGCGGTGTCAAAATTGTGCCCTCTCCCGATAGAATAATCACTATTATGTGGTGATTGAAAGATTTCTTTCAATGTGGGGGGAATGTTTATGACCAATAAATTCCTTAGAACTGGTAGTTTAGTAGTGACAACGGCAACCCTGTCTGGTTGGACCGAACGATATTGTTTTTATATATATTTGTTAGCTTGACTGTACCTCTCGCATGCCGAGAGTTTTTTGTTTTGTCATTCAGTATGTTTTGTATTGATTCAGCGAGATGTTAGAGAATCGCACACATTAAAAGTTATTTTTCATACTGGCTAGTTTTGATTATGATACGAGTGAAAGATATATGGTAGTTTTGTCAGGTGCAAAAACAGATATATAAACATGTTTCTTATTGGGTAATAATTCCATGGATATTCAAGAGAGAGTAATATTTAGAGGATTTTGTAAAATTATTTCTTTAAATATAAAATGATTTTTTATTAGTATTTCTATCTGATCATATAATATTACTATCCGTTAAAATTATAATATTTCTGCGGTTTGAACCAGATCTCGGATAGAAGCGCGACAGTTATTTTATTTTCATGGAGAAGGTACTCCAAATTTTCTTTGTTAGAGACCGCTGATCGTCCAGTGCAAAATTTTCTTTTCTTCTAGGGCTGCGAACTCAATGATACATTTAACATATTTATATTTAATTGATTATTAATTAGCTTTTCTAGATCAGATTTGGATACATTGAAATTATTTGTTTCTCTGAGTTTATTTATAATAAATGTAACCAACTCTAATACCGGTTCAACTACACTGATATCTGGCGTTTCCTTGTGTATTTGTAAATACAAATACGAACTCGCAATAAGAATTTCTTATTAATGATACGTTCGGGATAAATTTAGGAACTCTCCAAAATTTCTCCTGAGGACACCATTGAGAATTTCGCTAAGTTACAGCACATATAAAAAATATAGGGTGTTCCATTTAAAAAAAATATGACCTTCATATATTTCACTTTCCTGGAGCATCCTGTATAATTTAAAATATTTTTGGATTGTTGTCTTTTCTGATATAAATCACACTGTGAAAACAGATTTTAAAAAGAGTGTTTAGTTTTTAGTATACAGACCTAGGCGTTACCGGTGGACCACCCTGTATAATAAAATACAACTTTTTTCATTCATACACGTTACAATATTTTCAAAAACATTCATTTTACATTTCGTTAATGATAAATGTTAATTAGTTTAAAAATATTATTTTATTATAAATTATTTTTTGTATGGGAGATAACTGAACATCTAACCAGACACCGTTTTAAAAAAATTACAATTGTCGGATTTGAACTGGAGAGCATGTTAATGTTGATTTGGGTACCCCTATTTTCAATGGAATTGAAAATTTTATTTTAAATGTTTTATTCTGCACGCATACCTTCAACAACAAATATAGTTTCTAAGTACTCTTTCTGTACCTAAGACATAACTGGGTCATAAAATTTTATTACCCTAAAACTGTTTGGAAGTCCTAAAAAATTCGAAACACATTGAGAGTGTCATTTTATATAAAATAAAATATTTCACAGATGGTCACCAGATTTTAGATTTTGTAAATTTATCGTAACCTATGCAGACCTTTCTTTTATTATAAAAAAAAATAAATGTTTATACTCCTTGCTAGTTTATTTTTCTCGGAAATTCAGAAACAAATTCTGAAAAAATATAAACGAGACTCTCGGCGTATGTGGTATCGGTATCGCCTAAATAATTTTCAAAAAGGTCTCGTATCGCTTTCGTCTCGGATTAAGGAGATGAGACGAGACAAGACGAGAAAATCATCGTTCTCGTATGAAGCCCTAATTATGATCATCAAATTCCAAATACAATCTACTATTATATGAAATTTATTCTTGACAATTTCCAAAAATATTCAAAAATCATCTAAAATTGACAAAAACTCAATATTTTTTTATTTCTCCCTTGATTATTTTTTTTAAATTGCCAAACAATAATTCAACCAGGACTGATCATCTTAGGATATATGGGAGAGTGCTGTACCTTGAACATGTTTGTACCTTGAGCCACCTTAATTTTGGTCAGAAAGGGTAAGTGGAAATCTACACAAACACATGTGGAGTGAAGCTATTCTTCAAGAGATGGCACTACAAGTTCATATATTCGAGTTTGGTTGCATGCCTGTTGTTATTTGTGATTGCAAACTTTGTAGAGTACTAAAAGTAAAAATAACCTTGGTAAGTTTGTCTATATAAGATTTTCAGTGAGCTTTTCAATTATTGTAAGATATAAAATGATATATTGTAGTTATAATTGAATCATTAGATTGAAGGATTGTATAACCTAAAAAATATTATTACCGTTTCTTTGTATACATGCTGGGTGTTGTACCTTGATCCACAACTTAATGCTGTACCTTGAACCGGCTCTAGGTACAGAATTCGGCTCAAGGTACAGCATTTTTCGATATATTAATTTCTTTTATAATCTAAAACTCGTAATGTTTATTTTTTAAAGTAAACTGATATTTTAAATTTATTTCAGAAAAATGCCTCGCAGTAAAATTGGAATTAGGAAACCAGCTACTAATAAAAATGTCTTTGAAGCTGCTGTTAGGGATGTTTTGGATAATAATTTATCAGTTAGGCAAGCAAGCAGCCAAGGACCACAGCATTTCAAGGGCTACACTAATGAGACATGTTAAAAAATTTCAACAATCTAATAAAGATGCATTTGAGTATAGCGTCAGTTACGCTATTCATAGTTTTTTCCAAAGACGAAGAACTACTGCTCGTTGCCTACCTACAAAAAGCTGCTCGATTACATTATGGTTTAACCCTGCCTGAAGTTCGAACCCTAGCATATCAATACGCAAATTCAAACAAAAAAAGTATCCAGACACATGGGATAAAAACAAAAAAGCCGGAAAATCGTGGTTGCGAGGATTTCGTAAAACATATAGTAAACAATTGTCTTTGCGCAAACCGGAGGCCACCAGTCTTGCAAGGTCTACGGGCTTCAATAATATAACTGTAGCAAAGTTTTTTGAAAATTATAAGAACGTATTGAACAGAAAACAATTCCTCGAAGACAGAATATGGAACTGTGACGAAACGGGAATCAGTACAGTTCATAACCCACCCAAGGTGCTTGCCCCAAAAGGGGAAAAACAGATTGGTAGCATGACTTCAGGAGAACGGGGAATAAACGTGACGATGATTGCCGCAGTAAATGCTACTGGAAACAGCTTACCCCCGATGCTCATATTTCCCCGAGTAAATTTTAAAGACCATATGATGAAGGGCGCGCCACCAGGAGCAATAGGTGCGGCCGCTCCCTCTGGTTGGTCAAACGAAGTTCTATTTTTAAAATTCTTGGAGCATTTTATCAATCAAGTTAATCCTACTATTGAAGATAAGATGATTCTAATAATGGACAACCATGACAGTCACGTATCTATACCTGCAATTATTAGATGCAAAGAAGTTGGAATTATTTTACTTACGTTTCATCCCCATACCAGTCATAAGATGCAACCGCTGGATAGGACAGTGTTCGGCCCGTTTAAAACGTACTACAATTCAGCTGTTAGTCAATGGATGTTAACTCCTGGTAATTGTGGAAAACCTTTAAGCATCTATGAAGTGGCTGAAATGGTGGGATATGCGTTTTACATCAAACAATATAATCAGTGTGTTTAGAGTATCGGGAATTGTACCACTAAACGAGAATATATTCGATGACCATGAGTTTGCTCCCTCAAATGTTACTGATCGTCCTTTTGAAGGCACTTTGGATACACCAAATAATAACCCTTTAACATCCCTCTCAACTTGTATTGAAGAGGTTCCCAGTAACTCAACCAACATGCCAACAGAAACAATAGCACCAGAAATGCTAAAACCATTTCCCAAATCCCAGGCGAGGAAACCTTCACAAAAAGGTAGTCCAAAAGGGAGATCTCGCATTTTTACTGATACTCCTGAAAAAGATGAAAGTGTCGCAAAAGAGGAAATAGAGCTTGAAAAGAAAGAAAAAAAGTTGAAGTTGTTAAAAAAAAGGTACTTTCAGAAAATTAGTCCGAAATAGAAGCTGAGCAACTGGAGGAACGGTTGGAAACTGAAACTATCAACGTGGAAGACTTTATTCTGATCAAAATTCCCGAAAAAAAAATTTTAATTATTATGTGGCGAAAGTAGTTTCTAAAGAGCACGGTGAGTTTAATGTAACCATACTGAGTTGTTGGTAATTTTAAATTGTATTCCAAATACTAATCTAATCTTGCCTTAGTTAGTAGAAGTTAGTAAAACCCCTCGTCCTCGTTCGGGTGATTCTGATGATCTTTAGGAATCCAAGTGGCCTCACTTGAAGTCACTAATGTTTTATTAGGCAAAGTCAAGCCAAGAGCCTCCTCAAGTAACTTGAGGACCAACAATAGTTCATAACATCAAGATGACAACGTTGAACTAGTGGCTCACATGAATGACAGCAATTAAACGGGGTCAACACAAGGTTTAAAAAAATGGAAAGTCAAGTATCTCATGTACTAGATTTTCAGCAAACAGAGCACGATGATTCCACATGGAAGAATTGTTCGTTTGAAACCTTTTGCCACATGTCAGCAAGATACTACGGCATTTGAAAATACGATTCAGAAATCGTGTTCAACTGCTGCTTGGCGATACACTTGCAATACACTCCAGTCACTTCAACTCACAGCTAAGATAGCATATTCAACAAAATAGTCCCGAATATATTTCATTACCTAGCTCTTCCCCCCAGGCAATAGCAATTCGTCGAATCCTCGTGCATCTTCTGCATAGAAAGAAAATGTGTATGAGGTTTTAAGCAGTTTCTCAGAACAAAATCGGTGACATGTTTTTTTGAAAGTTTTGTTCTAAATAATAAAATAATTGAATTAGCCTTAATTTTGTTATTTTCTTTTATTCCTCAAAACTTCAAAGTATTTATTCATAATGTCATAATACTTAAGTAAATAAAAAACAATAAAAAAATAAAAACCTACCTCGGCATTACCAGGCAGAATTCTCTGCTGATGAAAGTTGCATCACTATTTGTTTAAACGGCCAAAATATAATTGAATGTCCATACGGAAATACTCGTAAAATGTATCTGAGTGGGCCTTGAGTTGTGCAAGCAAGGTATGGTATTTACCAACTTCACGGCGTGACCTATTAATTACATGGACGTAAGATTTTCTTTATTGTTTCAGTTTATATTGAACATTATTACACGCCAATAAAATACACAATAGATCCTCACTGGATAGCTCATAGAGAAAGTATAAAGAAGAGTTGCCGTTTCCTTGAGTAAAAGTGGCAACATGTGCGACTGACCTGCAGCCTTGGAGAGTATGATGAACTAAACTGAATTTGGCGGTTAATTCGAATATTTTGTAATCGAATTTTCAAATTCCTCATATATCCGTATTAGCATTTTCTGTAACACCTAAAATGTAATCTTATGATCACATTTAATGGTGTTTACAGTAAAATGCTAATACGGATATATAAATAAGGGGAAAAAGTAAAATTTGCAACATTTATTAATAAAACAATTTTATTCAAATACATGAAGTTTACAAAACTTAACATAATTAGTAAATAATATATATACATATAATTAATATTCAAATAAGTAGTTTACAAACATTAACATAATGTAAAATAATTAGTAAAACAATTTTAGTCAAATAAATAAAGTTTACAAATATTAACATATAATTAGTAAATAATTTTATTCAAATATATGAAGTAATTTTGATATAATTAGTACAGAATTTTATTCAAATACATAGAGTTCACAAATAATCAAAACTACACATAATTAATATTCAAATAAAGTTTACAAATATTAACATAATATAGTATAATTAATAACACAATTTTGTTTAAATTCATAGTTTACGAACATCAATAAAAATATTACGAGTAATATTTTCTAGCTCTTCAGCTTTACCCAGGATGTACCACGTGGAGGCGAGCTAGATTTACATCCCTTTAAACAACAATGCCCCATAAAACCAACAAAAACCTAATTCTACTATGTGGCATCATTGAAAAATACTAAAATACTTGCTTTATTGAAATCAACAATATACAAAATTTTACAAATGTTTTACTGATGAAACTAGTTTTAAAACTTTAATATTAATTTTTAATATTACTACTAGTCAATTATATGCTACAAAATTTTAACAATAACTATAGAATTGTTCCTGAAAAACTTTTAAAATATATATGTACCAAAAATTAATATTAATATTATTTACAATTTGAATATAATATAAATATATAATGGGAGTCAGGTTCTGTTAATCTAAATATTATACTACTTGGTTATATACTATTTACACTTACAAAATAAACTATTCTAATATAAGGAACTACATTACTTAATTTTGATTTTATATCACATACATTTCATATCACAAAATTCTTTGGTGAATGTTAACTCTAATATCACATATATTACTAAGGATTAAATATAGTCTAATAATAAAACAAATTGCACATTTCTTTGGTAAATATTAAAACTAGCTTCCAGATAACAGACAGAATAACAAATTTTTAATATAAATTATAAAAAACAAATAACAGCCTTGGTGTAGTAACCTGGAGATATAATCTGAAACATACATAAAATATGGGCAGAAACATTTCAATATCACAATTAGTTATGCCTTGTAACTTTATCGTTATAGAATTTTCTAATGATAAGTGGCAAAGATATTTTTAATAATTGAGAAAAGATATATGTTTTATGTTCATTACAAGTAAACCAATCAAAATTAATGTTAATTATTAAAATTTGTTGAATTTTCTGAATAATATTGTCAATATGACCCAAAAGTGGTAAAACTTCATAAATAATACTATAAATCTTTGATAACAAAATAATTACTTCCTGTTGAACATAAATTAGACGTCTTTTGTCATCATTTTCTTTAAAATTGGTGAAAATATGGTGGTCCTCTAAAACATCTGTTTGCAAATTAGCTTGACATTCTTCACAATCAATTATTTTAATCTTTTTTACAATAAATCCCGCAACATAACTAATTACCTGACTATCGAAAAGTAAATTGGAAAATTCAGTATTAGAAAATGATAGATTAATTTGTTCTATTTCATTATTATTAACAATGGTTGGTTTTACGTCTAATGCTGAAGCTGAATTTAAAAAACAATTTAAATTATCTAAAACACCATATCCATCTGCTTCACAATTAGTATTGTAGCTTCGAGATGAAATTAAGCTATTTAAAATAGATGTTTTCAACGCAGATATAAATTGGTAACAATTTGGGTTAATATTGGCAGCACCACATTGTCTAATTGCTCCAAACATATTTTCGACAGGATCCTGATTAAGAGCACGGGTTCTTAAAAATTTGAAACCCAATTTAAAACAATCGTTCATTAGCAATTTGACACCTCTAAGTGTAATTAACCAGCATGTCTTAAAAGGCATCTTATTTATAAGTGGTTTACCATTTTTAGGTAAAAAATTCCAAGATTCTATCTTGGGCAACATAGAATTCCAAAAATCAAGATGTTTTGATTTTTTTGATGCACATCGTCGTAGGGCCTTACCGCCACCTTCTGATTTTGGGTTTCTTCCATTGAGGCTGTCAAAAAGCTTATCAATATCTTCAATAAATTCCGCGGTATACATAGCTTCGGATGGTAATTTATTGGGAACAATTAAACTTTCAATGGTAGCAGCCATAGTATGGCTCATTACTTTAGCTGCAGCTGAGACTTTCATTTTCAATTTATTATTTTTTGACATGTATAAATAAGTTTCCTTTATTTTGTGTAATGCTTGAAATTTTCTAGTTTTATCAATATAAAAAGATTGTTTTATATGTTCAAATTTTGCACATTTGACCTGATCATCAAACAAAATATCATAATTAAACAAGGCATTTCTAGTACATTTTAATAAATGAGGTGGATCAAATAATGTAATAATACGTTTCCCATTAACAAAAAAATAAGGACCAGGTCTATTAATTGTTCTATCAGAACGTAATTGTCTCAGTGCTCTACGATTAGTACTCCCCAAATCACAAACTGTTGCAACTACATTTAATCCCACCTCTTGCAATGCTGAAATCACTTCTATTAAAATTACCTTTAAATCAATTGTTTTAACTTGATCCTTAGTAAAGTAATAAGCAACTGGCTGCTTCCATGCCTTTCGCAAACCATTAACCACAAATGCTAATGCGTGGTCAGCAGATTGTAACTTTCTACCCAAGTTGTTCCCAAGATCCACAAATCCTACAATTTTATCAGTAGCTACATCTAAAGTCAGCTGCTTACTGAGGGCTATTTCATCAAATAATAAGACACAGGTTTTATCAATTTGATTCATATTAGCAACCCTTGCCTTAAGCCTGTTGAAAATTGATTGATTAATACCTGTTTCAAAAGGGATTGATCTTAGAAGAGAATGTAATGTGGACTTACTGGGCAAGGAAATAAAACGTTTTAGAAAATTGTATGCTCTTGGGCCCTTCTTGTACAAAGCAAGAGACAAAACTTTATCTGTTGTGGACCACGAAGGCTTCTTCTTTTTGGAATTTTTAGCAGTACTTTTTAAAAATTTCATGCCTGCCGGATCAAGCTTTGAATTAAATTCTTGGAATAATTTTGAATCAGCAATTTTAATGGTTTTTTTAATATTATTTTTGGAAGTACGAAGGGCCTTTTTTAATTTACAAATTCTTTGCTTTTGTGCTCTATTTAAAGAATAAAGTTTTTTCTTTCTAGGAGTTAAACAATTGATACGGGTTTCATTAATATTATTTAAAGTTCCGGTTGGATAACGTTTTTTGGACCGAGGTTCTTCTGAACATAGAGAATTTTCATAACCAAAATTAAGCTTTCTTTTTGCTGGAATATATGTATGACTATTTAATTCAGAAGGGGGATTTAGGACATCGCTCAGTACTGCTATATTAGAAGAATTTGTAGGAAAGGGTGCTAATGGTAAAGCAAATTTTAAAAGCCTGTTTTTAATAGTGTTAGTAAATGCATTGTCATTAAAATGGTTTTCGCAGATTCGATCTTGATTACGTGTAGTATCTGAGAGTTTAAGAATGTCAAACCATCTTTTTCTTTGTTCAATACACAAGGGTAATTTAAAAAACCGTTTATTTTTATAATTTGAATCATATAAAGGCCAGAAAAAAGTACTGGAACAACTAGGTACAGCGCATTTGAAACAAACATATCCAGGACAAGACATTTTAGAGGATGACTATATTTTTTCCAAAAATTAGAATATAAACTTAAAAATAAACTTAAAAATAAAAATACTTACATACTCACCCTTTATTTCTTAGCGGTAAACTATTGACATTTTGGGAAACTAACCTAATAATTTATAAAGCCTGATTTACAATAGGGTAATAACACAATAAATGTTTATTTCTTTATTAAATGTTCTCCTATACACTTATGAGAAGTTATAATATACTTTGTTGAGAAAGTCTATAAGAAATTTTTAATCCTTTTATTTGCTACAGTTTATATTTTTTAAATTTAAACAATTTGTTATTGTAAAACAGTCTCATAGTTCGCGAAAGTGGCGACCCCATGCGCGGTAAGACGCGCAGTAGCATGTTGGCCTTATGCGCCTATGATTCAAAACACCCCTGGGATAGCTCCCTGACGCCAACTGAGAACAGGAGTGCGATTCTCATTCATCATTTCGGGACGTTACGTATCGAGTTGGCGTTTTGAGCGATTCGCATGCTAAATCGCACTCGAAAGCTCTCGACTATAACTGTCAAATTTACTCGGGACATCTGTAGGTACCGAATTCAGTGAAAGCGCCGAAAGAGAGAAAGTGAACAGTAAGTAATAAATAACTTTGTAGCATATTTGAAAAAATGTCAAGAGCCTTGTTATTTTGAATTTTATGTGGCAATAGGTGGTTTATTTTTATAATTTATCTAAAGAAAAATATTTTTTCATTTTTGACCTGAAAATTAATTTTTTTTTTAGACTTGGTCACTTATAAAGGCAATCTTAAATTAAAAAAAGGCATGAACTAGGGACTAGGTAGCCCACCAATTGATAAAAAATTATCCGAGTTAGAGATTGATGTGTTAAATCTGGTGGGTAAAATATTTTTTATCTTGTTGCCTCAAAATTTCATTAAAAATGGTTATATTATAACGATTCCCGAAACTTTTAAAATATCAAAATAATTATTGTTTAGGTATTCGTCAATCGTCAACACAAACTCGGCAGATGACAGAATGATACTCGTGAAATCGTAGTAAACCGTAGTATTTCGTAGCTCCAAGTCGAGAAATGACAAGAATCGCATTCTACTCGGTATCGAAATGGGTCCCGAGCGTGAGGTATCGAGACGGGACGTAACGTATCGAGTAAAGAGAATCGCACTGCAGAGTACAGAGTAAAACGTTGACGTTCTCGCAAGTGGTGCACTATGACCACCACCTACGACAATCGAGCAGGTTAGCGAAGCGGTAAAACCTGTCGCAGATTAAAGCCGGCGAGCGGGAAGCCGGAAGCAGTGCACTTTGGACGTACACCAGTGTTGTTCTTGTATCGTTTTTTTTTTGTCTTATTTGTCGATGGAATAGTGCACTTTAGATGTCAATAGTGCACATTTTTTGTAATACATTTTTAGTAGTATTAGGTTTGTTCCAGGACGGTGCTTCGAACTGTAGGAGTATGCGCACTGTAAACGTTGCATTTTAACCTCGGTTAATTTTCATATATTTGTAAATATCCTGTTTTTTTGAAACAGGGGAACATGTTGGAACTCACCTTATATATTATTCTAAGATATTAACATATACTCATGGGCATACCCAACCCGTATATCATTGTAATATTTTTTGCTGAAAAGAGTGAGGAAGATGGCGTATAGGTTAGGTCTAGCGCTATCTATATCATCCTAACTATAAGAAACTGATTTGAGAGTGGTTGCGATTGACCGAACCATCGTTTCATATCTTTCTCTCGAAATATTACAATTCTCACCGCTTGGCATGTACATTAGTATGTTCTAAGAATACAAGTTACAATTGACAACAATGACAACTGTCAATTCGTCAACTGTCAATACTGACATTCCACACTATTTAACAGATTTTGAATTACTTCCACTTCTCAGCAGTATATAACTTTCAATTACTTTGATTATACAATCAATGTTGATAGCCCATTTCAATGAAAATGAAAAGGTGCACATTTTGGTGGAAATAAGAAAAGTGGTACCGAAATGCGCACCTAGTTCAAAAAGGGCGTCAAATCGCACAATCGTGCAGCCAGGAACAACACTAAAAAACGCATACCTGTACTCGTGATTTCCTCGTTACATCATTGCAAGTCAACTAACGCAATCGAGTTGATTCAAACTGATGAAAAATGTGTTGCATATAGTTCAAGTACAAGAAATCAACGTTGGCCGATGGCTATTATTTTTTCAAATTGTGTACTTGAATGCTGTCAACCCTTTTATCATATATAAAAGCTACAATGACAGTCAAACATTACAACGCTTTCATTTCATAAGAGATTTGGCAATTTACCTTGTAAAGCCCCATATGAACAGGAGACTCAACAACTGGAGATTCGCAATGGTATCCGGAAGATTCTGAATATTGACCCAGTACCAGAACGTGAAGAAGGCTTAGAGAGAAGAAACTACTGTTAGTTGTGTCCTCCTAGACTGAAAATAAAGACACAATACACTTGTCCTATTTGCTAGCAAAGTACGTGGAAAGTTTTTTCTGCATATTGTTGTTATTTGTTGTTTATTGTTTCAATTTATCAAGAAAATGCGTCTATTACATTTGGCGCTTCTGGAGCTATGCTTATAATTTTTTTAGATTAAGTGTTTTTTCATGTATAATTTACCAATGTTCCTAAAATATGCAATAACTTTATAATTGTTTTGTTTTTTGTCAATGTTTTAATGTTATAATGAAAATATAATGAAATATCACTAGACGCAAATAGCAGAAAGTGTTTTGTTCTACACAACCGAAATTTATGTATAATGATAAAAGAAATTAAAGTTAACATGGAGCACAAAAAATTCAAGAAGCATATAATTTGATTAATTTTGAACAACTATTGTGTCTATTAATTATATATCGCTTCGTAATTATTAATTGTCAATAACTACTAATTGTTAATTGCCATATAAGATGGGATACAAGATTGATATATGGTAAATTGAAGGATATTAAAAATTGTCAAATGCTTATTATGAATAATGAAGAAAATTTTTTGGAAGACTAGAAAAACTATAAAGAAAAAAATAAAAAGAGATGGAAAGAAAGATAGAGAAGTTTTTTGTTAAACGTTTTGTCAAAAAAAATATTAAAAGGAGAAAGAGCATTCAAAATACCCTAGTTTCATTTTAATTTTGACTTCTATCTAATTTTATTTTATTTTTATGAAAAAAATTTCATCCTAATATCTGTATTAATTTTTTTCTTATTAGCCATTTACTTATGTGATCATTTTTTTTTTAAATAGCAAGATTCAAATTTTGAAATTTGTTTGGAATATTTTCCGGATATCTT
Source organism: Neocrepidodera transversa (assembly GCA_963243735.1). Classification (NCBI taxonomy): domain Eukaryota; kingdom Metazoa; phylum Arthropoda; class Insecta; order Coleoptera; family Chrysomelidae; genus Neocrepidodera; species Neocrepidodera transversa. The sequence continues at coordinate 39,568,124 of OY725336.1, forward strand.
ATATTTTAGTATTTTAAAACACCAATCTTTTTTTTATTATAAAGAATTTTCTCGTCTTTAAAATTATGATCATCAATTTTTATTTCTTATAAGCGGTAAAATATTATTACTTATAAATAAACATAGATTCATAAATATTTCAAATACTGGAACACCTTGTATATTTGCTGACTATCATAATTTTATTAAAAAAAATAAAAATAACAATATATTACAAGATCGTCACGATTTTCTTGCGTATTATATACCTGCATTGTTCCACAAGGATGTATTACACAGCATAAAAAATATGGATACAAAGTGCTCAAAAAAATTGGTTTCACTTGATTCAGGATTATTTATTTTTTAAATTATATTTTTACGTTTGTAAATTAAAATCAAGATACAATTTTCGATACTCTGTACAGATCAATCACAACGGATTATGAATACCTACAATAAACAACAAAACAAATGTTAATGGTTAAATATTTTTTAATTCATAGTGATAAATAAAGGTCAGTACTTAACCACATACAAAACTAAGGTCACCATACAATCTTATTAATCACTTGACATCAACTGTTTCTTATTTACCAACATATTACTTATTCTTAGTGAATGAATATGATCTCACCACATAAAATTGGATATTAAAAAAATCAATTTATATAAAATGATTTTTTATAAAACGGACTGAAAATGGTGTCACTGGATTTGTTGAAGCATCTCGCCATCTACTGCAGAAGTTAGAAACGAAATATGTTATAGGTACATCTATATTATCATTTTCTGTAGACTGGGAACGAAAATTTTATCCAATGTATACTTTTGTTAAGGGCGCGACAATGCCATCAGCGGTTTGTAACAAAGCAAATCTTCAATACATTGTACATAGATGGCGACAGCTGTACGACTAGCTCGATTTATAATTTTAGTACGTGGTTCTATTTCAAGGTTGTCAAATTTATATTGTGTAAAACTTACAGATTTATTTGAAAGGTGCTTAAGAGCTATTGCCCCAGTGAGTCGGCTAGAAATACCGAAAAACGTATTTTTAATATAAAATTTACAATTTTCAAAATAGGTTTTTGAATTTTTTTATACCAAAAGTGTGTTTTAAGGATTACCTGACAACATTAAAATATAAACAAAAAAACTTCATATGATCCAGAAAAAAATTAATTTGCATGTGACCATGGGTCGGCGTTTTAAGCATTGTGAGTTTACTATTAATCTAATAAAAAAAAATCAAGCAGTTTGTAGATAATTGGTATCACATGAATTTCTATAGAAAAAAATTTTATTTTTTTAATTTGTTTCCAATATATATCAAGAATTAAAAAAATGAGGGGGTAATCCCACCCAACTTTCCGACCACTCCTAGTAAAGTAATTATTTTAGTTTTTCTGTATCAAAATACATTAATAAAATTAGTTAACAAAAATTTAAAAACAATTTAATTTTTTCTAAAAAATTTATTTTTTTCTAAAAAATGTTTTTAACTTTTTATAATTTTGTAAAAAGTATTATTTTAAAATTATGAAATATTTAACATATAATGTACTTTTTGATCACTTTCGGATGTACTATTTACTTTTTTTCATTTGTTTTACCATTTTCGATAAAACGAAAGGATAAAAATTTTTAATATTTTTTAATTTTGTTTATAAAAATTACAATGTTAAATTCGAAGAGACATTTTCTAAATTTAGAGTATTATATTAGTGGTATAAATTCCATTTTAATATCTTTAATATTTTTAAAGTTATTCAATTTTTTTTTAAACGTATATTAAATTTCAAAAATAAATTTTGAATTCTACATTTTTATGAATAAAATTTGGAAACAAATCACAATTAAAGAGTTTTTTACTACAAATTTAATGGTAATTTTTTTAAAATTTTTAATATAAATATTTACCTTAAAAAAATAAAACCTATTTTTGAATGATTTTAAAATCAATAAATAATTAATATCTCATTCAATTATACTCAGAATGGGAAACAGACCTTTTTTTTAGATTTTCTGGATCAAAATGCATTAATAAAGTTGGTTTAAAAAACTAAAAAAAATCAAATTTTTTGTCAAAAATTTATGGGTACCATTTTCTGCTATAACTTTTACAAATACTATGTTAAAATTATGAAATAATTTACACACATAGTACTTTTGGATCTTTTTCGAATATGGTATTTCCTTTTGTCATTTATTTTCTACTTATTGATAAAACGAAATTACAAAAAATTAAAAAAAAATTATTTATTTTGGCTATAATAATTACAATTCTAAATTTTAAGAAACTACTACATTTGAATTTAGAGTTTCTAATGGTGAAAATCCCATTTCAATAACTTTAATATTTTAGAAGTTATTCAATTTAGTTTAAAATCGTAATATAATTTTAAATGTTTCTTAGCCAATTTTTAAAAAATTCCACAATTTCTATAATAAAATTTTGAAAAAAATTATAATTATAAAATTAATTATTACAAATTTAAAGATATTTTTCAAAATTTTATGTTCTACAATTTTGATTATATGTAATTTTTTATAAAAATCCATAATTTTGTCTCAAAATCTAAAAAAGTCGCAATTCAAAAAACCGGTATTGATAAAATGTGTAGAAAATTTTATGTTCTACAACTTTCATATCCTGTAATTTTTCATAAAAATGCATTATTTCGGTTATTTAAGAAAAATATGAAAAATAAATACTTTTTGATAAATCTGGCAACAATGGCAAAAGTTTTTAAAAATTTTAATCATTCGAAATTAAACTATAACGTATAAAAAATATATGTGTAAAACTTTATTGCCATCTTGTTTAATAATGACGTCATCACTTATAGCAGCTGTCACTTCCGGTTGTCCGATTAACTCCAAAATCTATACAGGTTGTCTCCTTGCTACCCTAAATATGTATATAAAATTTCATTTAAATCGGTTCAGCCGTTTAGACGCTATCGTGTTCACACACACACAGACACACACACAGACAGACATCATGCTAAAATTATAATTCCGCATAGTTTCATCGCTAGAGGATGTGAAAAAATATATATGTAGACTTTTGAGCCTATTTTTTAGAGAACATTGAAAATATCATTTTAATAAAGAAATATGCTGAATTAAAAATGTTCTTTTATCAGAAGAATAATCATAACAATACGTCTCAAGTTTACCTAACAATTATTACAAATCCTGTTAATTGGTAAAAAATAACTTCGTTATCTGTGTATAACCTATTTATTTTAAAAGAACTTATATTGGTAATACAATACTGCTGCAAATATAAAAACTGATTTTTTAATTTTATAAATAAAGGTTTCTTCCCACAGTCGAAATGATAAAATATTTAATATTATGTGATTGCAAGACAAGTCGAAAAAGTAAATTATTAATTTTACTTGGACTGTTTATTATTTTTTATTAATATAAATGTAAGAATCGACCCCTAAAGTTTCTGGCACTTTATATTGCCATACTCATTAGTTAGAATTTCCTCCTCCCAGAGAGCGTATCTGTACAGGCTAAAATAGTGTCAAGTTAACAAAATTTAAGATAGATGTCGCTCGCAAGTGGCTCCAACAATAATTACACGTAGGGTATCCTACTAGGTAGTCTATATACAATGTCTGAGGATTATGTATTTAAATTGATTACAAAAATATTTTTCTAAATATTTTTTTATATTTTTGTCGCTGTGATCTGCAAATTTATTTATTAGAAAACCAAAAAACCAAAAAAAAGTTATTTTTTAAGAATTTTGTTTTTGTTCTTCTGAGCTGATTTAAAATAATAAGAGTTCAAAATTATTTGTTTTTTAACTTTTTTCATTATGTATAAAAATACACCTTTTGTGTACCTACTGGACATTTACTCTGTAAAAAAACAAAAATTCATAATCAGAACTATATTAAAAATTCACTCGGCACAGCGATGAGTTAAAAAAGAAAAATGTCAACTTAAATTACCCTTCCGTCGACCCGTTTGTTGAAAAGTTTCAAACTTCAAAAAACTGCACGTGTCTTAAAACCGTTCTTATTTATCAAATATCTTTGAAACTTTTATAAAAATATGCCTACGACAACGTCGTATTATCATATACAAGTGTCTCTAAAGGTCGATTCCCATTGTTTGATGAAATGTTTTTGACAGATACCGTTTTCATTCCTGATTGGTCAACCATTAATTATTTAGACAACAACTCAGCATTTATCCAAGTTCCAATACTTATGTAAACTCACCCTTACGAAACGCATTGGTGGTGAACACGGTAAACTACAATGACATGATAATTAACGCGGCAAATTTTAAAATTGTGTCAAAAATTTGAAAATCTAAATCATGCTTTTAGCAACAACTATCCGACATTCAGCCCTCATATTTTGTAAAAGGTAATAAGAAACGATAGAGAATGGATTGAACTGAATTTTGTTATTCATCTTAACAATTATAATTTCAAAGTTTATAACGATGTTGTGAATTTATGTTTGGTTATTATCGAATATATTTATATTCAATTCATTCTTACAACATTGCTATTCATGAATATAAATTAGTTTTCTTGTAATTTTTCCTTATTATAATAAAAAGCATGATTTAGTAAAACCTTGTTAACTGTCAAAAAAGGCCGCCATTTTTAGTCCATTTACCAGCCTTAACGTAACTGTATCTTTTAGACAATGCTTTTCAATAGTTGAAACCAACAAAGACAGCGGGTCCTGATAACATTCCATCATTGTATATAGTCTATATATAGTATATATAGTATATTATATCTATATACAATGATTCCATGTTATTGAAGGCGTGTAAAGATTTTTTAATGTATCCGCTCTTGTTAATTTTTAACAGGTCATTAAAAACAGCAACATTTCTTAGCGAATTCAAATTAACCAGATTAACTATAATTTACAAAATAAATATGTCTAAAAATCCAAAAATCCTGGTGTTTCCACTTGTACCTGTAAAAGTTTGGGTCAAACTGGGAGATCTCTACCTACTTGATTTTGACGGTTTTAGGAAAATTCACCACCATCAATTCATCCCCGTCAGTTCATCGCTATCAATTCACCGCCTCATCAATTCACCGCCTCATCAATTGACCGCCATTAATTCACCGCCTAATCAATTTACCGCCGAAATTTTTTTTAAATTTTTTTTTAAATCTTTAAAGATGAAAGAGACATCAGATTCAAACAAATTTTTTTTACATTTTTTTTTATTTTTATACATTTTTTTATACATTTTTTCATTCTTATACATTTAATCAAGACATCAGATTGAAACAAAATTTTTATACATTTTTTTTATTTTTATACATTTTTTCATTCTTATACATTTAATCAAATTATTCTATATTTAGAACGTGGTGTTATGTGCTATTCCACGTAAGTAGTCGAGAAAATTCATATCTGGATTGTATGTACCTACTACTCTTTATAAACGTCTAGCACTGTCACGGTATTTTTTCTTAGGCCTTGGAGGTTCTTCTCAACTTAAACACTGCTCTATGCGTAGTTCGTTTAAATTTTGTTCTCTTTTAATGGCCTTGATGAATTTCCAAATATTTGGATGATTTGCAGATACTTGTTGCTCAAATGCCCTATGCCATCCTTCGACAGAATTATTTGTTTTAGGCAATCCTTGCAAAACTGCTTGGTAACAATTCCACACATCATGATGAAATTGTGGTGGTCTTCGTTGATGACGTCTGCCCGGGCGTCCTATCCACGGGTCTTCGAAATAATCGACGACGCCTTGTGCTTCGGGTGGAAATATATTATTGTCAATTTGTAGCATTTAAATTTCCAGAACATATCTTTCTGTTTAATTTAGCACACCGGTTTCTAGTTTGTAGTGTAAACGTTGTCTCCTGTGGTCTTAAGTTTCGTAGTAACTGATTTCTGTTGTTATGATTGGCTCTGAGAAATGACGCAGCAGGTACGCGTATTTCCTTTTTCCGTTTGGGCTGTCTAACGGACTTGTTGGTGAATGCTCGTTGAGTCTACACGCTACCATTTAAAAGTGGGATTATAAAGTAGATTTTCGCAACACCATACCACAAGTCGTTTTATTTGTTGAGCAAAGCAGAGGATTTCATCTCGCGAGCCTGTAGCAATTTTGGTTGATTATAAAACAGATGTAAATGCAGTTTTTGTAAAAAGGGTTGTTCCTCTTTGTTCCTCTTTGTACGAACTGGAATTTTGCAGAATAGAATCTATAACTCGTTCTTAGTCGTTAAAAGGAACTCTTATGGCTATCAAAAGACGGTGAACCACTTTTTCTTTCGTCCGGCATTTTGGATTAGTTTGTATCTTGTCATCATGGATTATGGTTCCCGGCTCTGTGGATTCTAGCAGTCTTCTACTATCCAGTTTCGTTATTAAAATATTTTGGAAATTAATACCCAGCACTAGCAACAATTACCTAGGACCCCTTGTGATCACGACATCCAAGATACATGAAATTTACAAGTTAGACGTTTTCGCCACCATCTTGAAGTCGGTAACTTTTTAAGATTTTTTTTTATAATTCACTTTTCCTTTTATTTTTATGTTTATGTATAAATAATCAGATCTTTATGCAGACTTACTCTGTATATTTTAAAGTACATTTATTAATTTGATACAGTTTTACATATGTAAACTTGAATACGTAACGTTACGACATCAGGTAATTGAACATAAGTTCACTCCTTTTTTTGAGATGATCTGTAGGTACACCTTATTACCATCACTTTAATTTAAATAATTACAAATAATGAGATTTAATTATAAACTCTGATTTAAATAGGTGACCTGTTTTAACATAAAATACTATCGCATATGTACTTCATCACTACTTAACCACCCTATTTTATTTTTTATTTACTGTTTTATAATTATTTACAATTTCATAGATTTACATATTTCTGTACATAGAATCAATATAAGTATCGATCAAGTTTATTTCGTTTCATTTGTGAGACTGTTGAATTACGAACTTTAATTTAATTAACTATTTCAAAGGTTTTACAAACTTCCTAAGACGAAGATAAATATCTGAAAAGTTTGTATGGCGCCCATTATATCATCTTATAAAGATAAAACTTGTACCAGTTAATAACCCACGGGCTCCCGATTATAAAAGCCAGCCGTTCGCAAGTGTAACATCTACCGATCCTTTAGGAGAAGTTGACGTTACAAATTATTTCATCGAAAACGTCAACAACGGAGTCGATTGGAACAAATGCCAAGGCAGATAACAAACGAAGATTTAAAGCCAAATCTGCTTCCATTTCGTACCGTTGTTTTAAATCGTTGCTTTGAATATTTCGGAAAATACTCTGGCAAAATGGAAGAATCAACCTTGATACCTAATCCGTGGAAATTCTGATTTAACGGCGTTTATTATCACCTTTTCAAAGTCTGTTGTTATAGTAGTAGGTGACACAGATGGTTCCAATTCCTTTATTTTTCTAAAGAAAATAGCGTAAGTTTCTTCGCGTTTATTTGGCAGCAAAGCATAGACTAAGGGCATCGAAAGGTTGTTTTTAGATCCATGAAGGGTAAATATTTGATAAAATAAGTGTGGAACTGTTTTAAAGTACCATCTGCGTACCAATTCTCACTTCGTGCCAAAAGTTGAAAAAATTAGAATTCTGTTCTCATCGCCGTATCCAAAGTCAAATAGCAAAAATGGTTCTCCATTTAGGGAAATTTTGTAGTCTTCGGGGAATGCAATTTCACTACGATGCCCTGGAATAGCAGGACCGTCATCTTTCCTTTGTCTTATATTTCTCACGGATTGTTTGAGATTACTCACGTTTGGTAGTTTTGCAGCAGCAGCTTGGCTATATCCCACAGAAGCACTCGATAATATAAAATGCGGCGTATTTCTTGTGTTTTTTGCATCATTTCGAACCACATCCATAATCTTGGCAGCTTCAATGTTACCTGCATCACCAGTATGATTGTGTTCTTTCCAGCTTCTCACTATTTGATCTTCTACTGTAGTCACGCTGGCTGGACACTTCGTTTTCTGATATTTTTCACATCTCCAGTGTGCTTTTTCGTCAACTGTCTTATCCTTAAAGAAGCAGTTACCAACTTCGCACAATTTTCTTTTGCCTTTTTCGGTTGTAAGAAACTGAAGAGCCATTTTGATACTAACGATTCACTTAAGAGCGTTCTTCATCTTAAAAACTTGAGAATTATAAAGAATGCTTAGACAACTTAACAACTTCACAAGTGAACAACAAGTGATTCAAAAATGAAATGAAATTTAACTAAAGTTTTCCAGATTAAGCAGATAAAGAAGTGGTGGTTGGATTTGATCTTTATTTGGAAATTCCCAAAATTTGTGTATTTTACCCTAATTTGGAAAACCAATAATACTTACAATAAACGTTTATGATAGTAGTAGGTACATAAATTCCGGATTAGAAAAAAGATCAAATACCTAAATAAAAAGTAGTAGAAAACCGAAAAAATGTCAAGAAACGAAAAAGTTGTAATTAAAAATGCTTAATCCGAAAAAAATTAAATAAAACAATGGCGTACCAGGAGGCAGTTTCGGGAATACTGCTGACAATAAAAATATAGGACACGGACTCTTTTTTTTTTTGATGAAGCAGCTAAAAATACAACTTTGTCGTCTATTGACATTTTTTTGTATTTCACTTCGTTTTAATAAAAAACCAATTTTTGTGTTAAACTTCATTACCTGTACATCACAAACCCAAGAATCACTCATTGAAATATTTTCCTTTCCTCCCGAAACACCCTGTATTTTATTTTTTTAAAAATTTGCCAAATTTTGTTTGTAGTATCAGTATATCAAGTATTAAATTTTTCAGCGGCGAATTGATTAGGCGGTGAATTAACGGCTTTTGTCGAAAAAAATCAATAGAAACGAATCTACTTACTAACTTTCACAAATAAAACCATAAGTATCTTGAACACTCGAATGCAAGTTGACTGCATTTACACTGACTTTAGAAAAGCCTTTGATAAAGTAAACCATGAAAATGTCATGGTGAAGTTGAAGCATTATGGACCTACCAACCGTTTAATACATTTTTTGTATTATATCTAAAATTGAGGCCTCAGTATGTAACATTTCGTGGGGAGAAATCTAAAATAATTTAAGTGGGTTTTGGGGTACCCAGGGATCCAACCTAGGGCCTTTACTTTTTTTATTATTTGTTAACGACCTTCCTACGGTATGTTAAATCAGATCTCAGCTTATATGCAGATGATTTTAAATTATATAAATAATATAAATTATTTCCTAGAACTTCAAAACGATTTAGATTTTATTTGTGAATGGTCAATTAAAAATAAGTTATTTTTCAATACTTCTGATTTAAAATCATTACATTTAGTAAAACAAAAAATTATCTGAACTTTGTTTACACGCAATGCAAGGTTCAACATTAGAAAGCTACTAAACCATTAGGTTTTTTAAAACGGACAACACATGAATTTTCAGATATATTTACAATAAAACTATTATTCTTCTCATTTGTAAGAACTGAACTTCAAATCGAGAAATTAGAATATAGACGTTACATGGCCAATCTTACATTTTGTCGTAAATTATAAATGGTTTTACAGACTGCAATTATTTATTGGAACAGATAAATTTTAGTGTACCAATGACAGGGATACGTCGGCGTGATTTATATCTATGTACAACAGTTAACGACGGGCCTATTGGAAGGATGTGCCATGTATACAGGGTGGCGAAAATTTCATTGCAATGTATTGTAATCTCGGAAACCGTCGGTTAAATGTAACAAAAGTTTCTCAATTTGAATAATAAACGACTGGTACTTTGCATCCACAGATATCAGCGACGGTTTTCATAATAATTGATAAAAACCAAAATTGCACATTTTCTATTTAATGGTCCAGTGCTTTTAATTTGAACAATAGAAAAATAGTGTATAAAACTTTTTTGTTTGAAAACGTGTTACCCACAGTCTGATAATATTAAATTTTGAATCTGACGTTTAGTTTCCGCCCAGTCACCCTCAACTTTTTTTTCTCAAATACGGACCTGCACTATTTATGTGATTTTTGTATAGCATTTTATTTCCTGAATTCATCCATGTATTACACCTAGTTCATTTTTGATTATTTGAATAAATTTTTAACTATTTAGTATAAAAGCTTTTAAATACGGTCCTGTACATTATCTGCAGTTAATAATACAAAAGAATGTAAAGGAAACAAATTATTTTATTTCATAATTCATATTTACTGTTCAAAATGAGATATGCATAACTCATTTCTATTGGTCATTTGGGCTGTTGCTGAGTTCTAACTCTTCGACGTAACCCATCAACATTTTGAGGAACTCCAGTATCTTAAATTGGTCACACAAGTAAAAATCCATCGGATTAAAGTCTCGAGTTCTTGGTGGCCAATGTTCATGATGGGGAATTTTTCTTGCATAGAAATATTTGTTTTTACTGCTAAATAGCCAATAATTCGTAAATGTGGTCCACAAAAATTATTTTATTTATCTACTGTTAGTAACAGTAACAAAATCTCAATAGTTGTTGTTTGTTTTTAGGATGTACTTTTTGAACTCTTTGAAATTTGTAATATATGAATGAATTCAGGAGATGAAATTGTAACGGTCCAGTTTTTGTGATAAGACAAATACCTTTTTGTTAACCCTTGTATAGGTGAATTATGTTTTCTACGCTACCTTGTATGCAATTGGGGATAAATATTTGTGGTTTTCATTTCCTTTCAGCACTGTACGACGTTTTTATTCCTCAGAGATACGTATATTTCAACTTATGTGCTTATCGAATGACTTCCTAAAAATAACACAATTTTTCTGTTATTAGGAGACTAACGCCCGGTTGTACCAATGCATCCTACCTAGGACGGATTCCTATCCTAAGTCAGACTTAAGTCTAAAATCGATTTTATACTGTTGCACCAACGAAAAATCTCTGGCCTGTGATATAACCTGATCACAGATCCTAGGCGGTCGATTTCGATGACTTAGGACGAGGATTATAACCTCTAAAATATACGTCATTTGACATTTACTAGAAACAGTTGCTAGAAAGTTAATTAAAGTGAATGTAAACGAGACAAATAAACATTTTTTCTGTAGAATATTATATTTCATATTAACAAAAATAAAAAGACTTTTACGTATTAATAGAGTGGTATTAGTTTGCAAAGTTCGGTTGTAATTTGTAAGTTAAATAAAGTGATGGATATAGACGCAGATATAAATATTGTGGATATTGTGGATGTAACGGATGATATAGACGAAGAATTAAATGCTCTCCCAAGACAAATTCGCCCTAGAATGAATTATTTCGAAACTATATCAGAGGAAGAATTTTTTACAAAGTTTCGATTACAAAAAGGGACCACGTTACAATTACTTGCCCAAAGAGCTTTAATTGAATTAATATATGTATTACAAATAGTACCAATAAATACAACTTTCAGAAACAATTCATTAAGTCAAGTGAATCAATTACTTTTAACAATAAGATCTTTTGCTACTGGCGGTCATCTACTAGCTACTGGAGATTTTATAGGAGCTGATAAATCCAATATATCAAGAATTGTGTCAAAAGTGTCACGAATAATTGCCAATTTAAAAGAAAAATACATATAATGCCAAGAAATGAAGTTGAAATTGCTGCTGAGCAAAATAAATTCTTCGATGTTGCTGCTTTTCCTCGTGTTTTAGGGAAAAATGATGGCACTCACATAAGAATTTTATCACAAGGTTTGATTTCACCACCCATTTATTTTTCAGTTCCTTATAATCTATATACATATTTTTTACAGTGAGTCTCGATGGCGAAATTTTTAAATAGAAAAGGCTACTTTTCACTAAATGTCCAAGCGGTATCGAGTGCAGATCTACTTTTCAAGGATATTGTAGCCAGGTGGCCTGGCTCGACTCATGATGTGACAATGTTCAACAATTCCAGATTAAAAGCACGGTTTAAGATAGGAAGATTTTGCCAATGGAATTTTATTAGGTAAACGATATTTGGATATTTATGTATTCTGATTATTTTATGACATTTTTATTTTGTAATATATAGGTGAGCGGGTATATGAATTTATCATATTTGTTTACTCCTTTTTTGGAACCACTCAACGAAGGGGAGAGAAATTTCAACAGAAGCCATATAACAAGCAGAGTTAAGGTAGAAAATTTGTTCGGAGTGTGGAAGAAACGGTTTCCTATTATGGCATATGGATGTAGAATGAAGTTGAATAATATCTTCCCAATTATCACCCGATGAAGTGGAAGTGATGCAACGTCACCTCCAAGAAACGCCAAGAGATGAAGATATTCCAATTCCAGTCAATAATAATGAACATTTTGATTACCTACGATATCTTGTAAATAATTATTTTGCCAGAATGTAGGAATATTCATTTTTTATTTATTTATACATTTTATAATATCAAAATTTTCAAGAAATAATATTCTATATCATCTCTTACCATTGGTACTTATAAATAATATTATATTTTATTACTAGGAGTAGAAGGCGCTTATTATTTGTTGAGCTTAGAAGTTTACGACCGAGGCAGTGTAATCTGAGCGAAACAGAAATAATGAAGGCTTCTTCTCCGAGTAATATACATATACTAGTATACTAGTTTTTTCTTCAAGTCTAGAAATAATTCAAGTTGTATGTAGCAAAAAATGGACATTTTCAAAACTGAAAAACGTCCAATTAAATAAATATTAAAATGACAGTTCATACCTACTCGATTATAAAGCCCATTGCTATCTTTTCTCATTATTATTGTACTAGTAAAACAATAGGATATTTCTACGGTCTATGGTGTCGAAAGTAATATATTTATTATTATACGCTTGAAGAAAAAGTAATATTTACAGGAAACTATTTTTATTTACATGTAACAAAGAATAACACTTGAACAAAAATAAAAAAAAATATTCTACAAGTATATTCAATTAATATTTTAAGAAAATATCGTAAAATATTTGTATTTGTAAATAACATAATTTGTAGAAAATAATTTTATATGTCTCAGTTCCCATATGTCGCGAACTTAAGTGGACACACTGTATATACAGTATATGTCTGAAAATTTTTTATTATTAATTTTACAAAAAAATGGTAATTTGAAAATGTTAATAAAAATTAAAAATTGTGTTTAGATTCATGCTATTAATTAATTAAAAAATTTAAAATAAAAATGTCTTTCCTTGAATTTCACTTTGTCGTATTTATGGACTTGAAAAATTTCCGATATTTTAGTTTTTACCAAATTTCAATTTTTTCCTCAAATAATTCATCGTTATCGATTCTAAAATTGAAAAAGTATAAAAAAATAAATAAAAATTATACAATTTTGAAAGATGAAAAATTTAAGGAAAAAAATTAAAATTTGCTAAAAAATAAAAGGTAATGTCGAAAATCATAATTTGTGTATAAACATCCTTGATTATAAAACTGAGAAAAAGAAACATTCAACCAATAATTACATGACCTGCTTTACCGATATTAACAATCAGCGCCATCTATTATACAGTAGTTTGACAATATTGCAATGTTGCCATTGTAAATTCAGATAAAATGCATCCTACGTAAAATGACGTTCTATAACGTTGGTGCAACACATCTGTATCATAAGTCCATCACACATTTAGGTCGAGCCTAGATAAAATGCATCCTAGGATACGTTGGTGCAACCGGGCATAAATTCTCATTCTTTAAAACCCTTAGATATCTAGATATATTCCTACTTTAAATTAAGGTTATTAATTATGTTAATACTTGGATGTTATTCCCTATTTTGCTCCTTAGATCGTATTGTTGACTTGTCATCCAGTCACGACTATTCTCTGGTAATTTCTAGGCTGGTTTATATTAATTCGGGTTAGCGTGGCGTCGATAATAATAATTTATTTCCGTATCGGGCATTTGTTTATTCTTGAAGTGACATTTCTTAGAGGTTAATTTCAATCGGACATTTGGCTTGTCATCTGTCGTTAGTACGTCACGGGTGCGTTCGGTTTGTTCTCATGTGAACCTATGGTAAATACTTGTCGCTCGTTATTCGTTCGTGGTTTGATTATCGGTTCTCTAGAGAACCGTGTTGTCGAGTGGACATGTATTACGGCGTATCCCATGGCGCGTGTGCTGTTGGTCGTTACTATTCGATAGGGAGGACATGCTCCTCTCGGGTGACATTTTCGAAAATGGTAGAGTTCTTGACATCGGACGTGATGCGCGGTTTATCTTGTGTTTTGATTAGCCGAATTGGGTCACTTGACCGTCAGACGGTCTGTGATTGGTCGTAATTTGTTGGATGAAAAAAATGTGATTTTGGAGAAGAAAGGCGTGGTAAACTTTTGATGGTTTTTGGCAAGAGTTAACAAGTGGTTGGAAAAACTTAAAAGAGCATTCCTGGAGAAATCGGGGTATATTTTGTGATTTGTGATATCATCTTCGTCGGAAGGATTTCCCCTCGATTTTCCGCTCCTGTGTAAGAAATTGGCATCCTGGTTTTGGAGTTATTTGGATAAATGCATGGTGCATTTTTTTGGTGTGATGGCCATATTGCACGGCGGCTTTTGAAGTCGGATTTATTGGAATAGCGACCCTAGTATTACATCGTGGTCAACCTACTCCTCCACTTTTGGGTTATTTGGTATTTTGGTTTGTTATAACTCAGGATTTTAACCCTTTTTGTACAAAAAGGGTTCTAGTACCAGGCGGTTAGTACCAGTTGTCTAGTATCAGGCGGTTGAAACCCAGTTTTTTAGTACCAGGCCTTTCCTATAAGATTTCTAGTACCAGTCCTTACCTATAAGACTTTTAGTATCCAGCTGTTCAGTGACAGATCATCAGTGCAAGCTTACTGGTATCGAGCTTTCTACGAAGAAACTAGAGTGTGTAATCTACGCGGCTGTGTTGTGTTCAGCTAAGTCTTAGTTTTAAGAGTTCTAAATATTTCACTACTATTTTGGTTTTTATATATAAATTTTCTTATTTCGGTAAGCACATAAAACATTAGATTCACGTCAATGGGGAGGTTTTTGTAAATTGATCTATTGTTATTTTATTTTAAGGGGTTATATGTCATTGTAATTTAATAATCACTTCAGGCTTATACTATTTCTGATTGGTTAGTGTAAAGCGGAAATTAACTTTATATTTTTCCATCGTACGCTCCCAAGAAGGGACTTACTTTATTTAGATACCTCTACGTCGCTTTTGGTACCAAAATCGTCGCGCCTATTTGAAAACACTTTAATCGTATTTTTAATCTCCGCTGAGGGCGCTCTAGAGATATATAACCATTTATTTTATTTTTTTTTGTGGTACAAGAATTTCACTCATATTTTGTTCACGTTTTCTTTTGAAATTGACAACTTAAGTGAATCAAATCTGTTCATTATTTTTTTGTGCTAGTGTGTGTTACATTTAAATATTTAATTATACTTTGAATTTGTGTGCTACTATTATTTTTTTTTCTTACTGTGTTACTTATCGAAAACCCATTACTTTCAAATAAATCTTCGTGTGTATTGGAATGTATTGTCTTTGATTTACCTAGTTTAGCCGTTTGAAAGGTAAATTTGAATTGGAATTCAGAAGAAGGTATAACGGCTTGGCGCCCAGTTTTATTCGATCATATTTGACCCACTCCCATCTCCACTACAGAGTGACACCGAAGGCTTAACGGTTGAGATCGACAACCCATACACATGTAACTCCGGGTTTGGAGGTTACAAAATTACATAAAAAGTACAGATCCGTATTTGGGAAAAAAAAAGTTGAGGGTGGCTAGGCAGAAACTAAACGTCAGATTCGAAATCTAATATTATCAGATGGTGGGGAACACGTTTTCAAACAAAAAAGATTAATACACTTTTTTTTCTATTGTTCAAAATAAAAGCACTGAACAATTAAAGAGAAAATGTAAAATTTTGGTTTTTATCAATTATTATGAAAACCGTCCCTGATATCTGTGGATGCAAAGCACCAGTCGATTAGCCTTCAAATTGAAAAACTTTTGTTCCATTTAACCTACTTCGTATCTCTTACGGTTTCCGAGATTACAATACATTGCAATGAAATTTTCGCCACCCTGTATAACAAAAACTCCATAAAAATAGAGAGTGACATGTTAGGTGCATCACCTGAAAGTTACAGTTTTCGATTAAGATAATTATTCAAATACTCATACAATCATACACACAATTTAATATATTCTATTTTGAATAAACACGATTATCCATTCCCAAGTATGGTATCGTGTATCAAAGGAGATAAAAACTCAAAGTCGATACCACACGAATTTAACTTAAAAAAATGTTTTGAAAATTTTCGCGTGCCATCTACGACGCAACAATTGCTCATATATGGTTCTTTAAGTCATCTGGGAGTTGCTGAATTGTTTCTATTAATGAGAAAAAAATTCAAATCTGATTTACCCCCACTTACGCACTTACGTGCCACTTGATTATAGGCGTCCTGATGACAGATTCCATTATATGCCCCCCCCCCAACAAGCATAGAAAGTCATTGCTTTAGTATTTATTACTCTCATTTAGTAAATGTGTAGTAGCTGTAACTATAAATGCCCGTTTAATGTAACAATTACTTTATATTCCTTATGATACAGTCACTAAAACGTAACAGTTACCCTCAGTGTGTCGCTTGTAGTTACGGCTCTACAAGCACCCATAACGAAGTTACAATAAATTTACTTTAAAAATGTACTTGAAGTAATTTTTACTTTAAAGTCACTACCTTACAGTAGCTGAAACCACCCTACAGTAGCTGAAACCTTTAGAGTTACTAAAATGCGACTACAAAGTAATTTTAACTAACAAGTAACAACTTCTAGTAACTGGAACTTAACTGGGTGCTTTATTATAACTTTATATTTATAGTAGCATGTAAGTTAAAATCATTGTCGCTGGATAGTAGATGTTACCTGAGGATATACTTTGAAGTAGCGGCAACTAAATATATTCGTGGTACTGTTACTTTCGACACCCAATTACTGTTAATATTGACTTCAAAGTTTTTGCCACTTTACATTCGCAAAATATCCAGAACAAACAATTAGGTTATAAAATTTGCATTTATTTACCATAAAAAGAGTGTTATAGTGTTCTTTATTATGAGTGTAAATCGTATACCTAATTTATTTACTTTTGATTGTGCTATAGAATATGTCGTAACTATCAATAACAAAAAATTATCTGGACATTCGACTTTTTAGAAAATTAAAACAATTAAAATATCACTCAGAAGGCAAAATATTATACAAAATTTAAATATTATCTGTAACCCATCTAATATTAAGAAAAAAGAACAATATTCTGACTAGACAAAAACAATAATATATTTAGATTATGAAGAACATCAAACGAACGATTTTGCCTCATCAGCATATGAGGAAAAGCCGCCGAATTTTGCTCAACAGATCGAGTTATTTGAGGTTATGTTATGAACCTAAAAAAGCAGCACATAAGTGATATGTGTGACTTCATAGTGGCCAGAAAAGCGCGCAGGAGAATTGTGTGTTTCTTTTAAAGTAATTCTTCTCACTTCGTAGTGTAATGCAGATATGATTACACAATTTGTCACTATTTTGAAGGTAATGGCGTGGTAGCAATTACTTTATAGTAACTTCTGCATAGTTTCAAAATTGACTTTAAAGTCGCACTTGCTTTACTTACTTTAATATTTTGAGTTAGAGTTACTATATTCAAAGGCAAAATTACTTTGAAGTGGTAGTATTCTCTTTCATAGTCACAACTTAAAATTCGGCCATATCTTTTAGGTTAAATAATATATGCATTTTTTTTTAACATAAAAACTTGATTCATTTTAGTGGAAATTAATATCAATTTGAGACTTTGTGAGGGCTTAATATCACTTTTTGTTGTAACATTATTATTTTATTATTATCTTTTTTGCGAAAAAACTAAAATTTGAGAGGCGCTTTTATTTTTTCGAATCTTTTTAATTTTTACTCAGTAAACTACTATTTGTTTTGTTTAACAAATATATCCCCAAATAGCTTTAAACATGTCATTATAAAAGTATATTATCACACCTACTATATTATTACTTTAAAGTAACAAATTCAACCACTTGCCTCGAAGCTATCTTTTTAGGTATCATATCATCTAAACAAGAATTTAAATAAAAACTAGTAAAAGGAATAATCTCTGCGCGATTTTTCAAGACTACGGCCCTTTTCCGTCAGCGGAAAAAAGTCCGAAAAAATCAATTTTTTTTTTTTTTTGACCGAGTAGGTCTTGACTTACACAACACCTTAATAGAAATTAGTATCGTCAAATTGGCTTTCCTTAGCGGGATATCTCGAGTAGAAGTTTCACCCGGACCCGAAATTTTTGAATAAAAACCGATTGCCGAAAGAATTTTCCGGATCGGCCGTACCGTTCTTGAGTTATCGTGCGCACAGACATCCACACAACCACACAGACAGACTTTTTTTTTCGCGGAAAATCATTTTTTTCCACGTTTCATGACATTTTAAGTCATTTTTAGCAAAAAAAATTTTTGAGATTTTTGCACGATTTCAATACTAGGGTTTTCCATACTTCACCATAGGTGAAGTATTGGCGGGCCGTACTAATTAAATTCATACATGTTTAAAACAAAGAGTCAGGACACGCCCACGTTCAATATAATTGAAGCAGTTACTATGCTGCTACGTAGAAATAACCAGGCTACTTTGTGACTTTAGTAAAAGTGACGGTTGAAGTTCCAATAACTAGCCTGGAACTACTTGGTTACCTGAAAATCATTCCCCACTTTTGTAATTATTACATAGCAGCTTAGTAACTGGGCCTCTACCGTTCCATCCCGCTTGCTGCATTTCAGTCTATTACATATTGCCATTATATTCAATGAATGCGACATGTATCATGTGTCTATCTATGTAACTATCATATTAATTTACTGACACCTTTACCTTTATGTGTCGTCCATAAATAGCACTTATTACTCCTGGATAATAGATAAAATCTCGTCTGATTTTATTCAAATTTTTTAAGAGTTATCGGTCAGAATATGAATTTACTTTAACACATTTTAAAACATATAAATAAGCATTTGTTAACTATATAATGTTGAGGGTACTACAATTAAAAGATTCATCACTAGAATTCAGAGAATCGGGCTTAGATATGGAGTATAATAAGATTAAGAGTTCTTTTCTGGTCTTGTTGGGTAAGGCCCACCACTAAATTGCTTCTAGTGTCATTATCTATAATAACAGTCATTAACTTTTGAAAAGTTTCCTTTTGCATCCTGAATATTTGGAGAAAAAAACAGTTTCATTATAACGATCTATCCATTTATTGTTATACCCATTTCTATTACTTGCTGTATCTTTTTCCTAACCCCCTTCTGGAGCGTGCTGGATTCCTTTTTTCCATTGAATGTCCAAATAAAATTCAAATGATATTTTCACACCACTTCCGTGCGTCCTAGTGCCAGATTCTATTATATGGCCCTTTTAGTGTTCTATCCGGTTTGATGTATCTTCTTTTGTTTACGGGATTTTTTAAGTGGGCTCTTGGTTATAACAAGAAATTAATTTCCTCTTTGAAAAGACTAAAAATGGTTCTCATCTCACAGGGATTGTTAAACATCTCATCTATTGCTGAATTTTGAAGCGAAAACTAGTAAATTACTAGTAGAAACCTCTAGTAGTGAGTACCTGTACTACTCTCTAGTCATAAGTGTCCAAAGAAAGATTTAGCTAGTTTTTTTAAAATATCTTTCTCTGGCCAAAAATGGAGCTATAGGTGACCAATGTTATGGTACTTTATATAATGCCAATAATGACTCGATACTAGCGATATAAAATTGTCATTATATTAAAAAATAATTTTCCTCTATAAAAATGGTGTCCATTTAAATTTTTGAAACATGTTGCTACGTAAAAATTACGTTTTTTTTACGTACCTATTTAAAACGAATAATTAAACATCCATTTTGACGTCATTTTAGATTAAAAAATTTGTATTTTTTACTGTAAAAACACGATATCCTCGGAATTAATAAAAGAAATAATTACACAAATTATATTCAAATACAGGATGTCCAGTAGTTTTACGATTTTTCAACTAAAATAACTTCGAAAAAGAGCGGTTTGTCTGAATGCGTCTCTGCTTTTACATGTAATTTACTGTCTATTATTTCGGACCATGGGTATAGTGCAGGATTTTTAAACGAAAATTATTAAATAACTAGTAGAAATCTTAGATAATGAGAGGACTAGAAATGGTAGTATGTGGAACTACAAACAGGTCGCCATCTATTGTATTATTCTTAAACGAAAGGAATCTTGTATGTAATGATTTAGTCTATTCTATAGAGCCTACTCCGAAAACTAGAACTAACCTTAAGCGTCTCCGCTTCTCTAGTTTTTTATTTGTTTTTTTTTCGATCCCCACTTCTTAAATTGTTAATGAAACGGTCGGTTTAATAGTTGGACAAACTCTATAATGTTTCTGTGTATTCAAGCGACTAAAATGGTGGTTTATAGAATTTGAACATCTTTGAATCGATGCAGGATTTCTAAAAGTATTAAGTAAAACGTAAAACTGGATATGTAAAAATCAATTTTTTCTTTTAACACGACTGAAAATGGTGGGTTCAGAAATGCAATTGGCTGAAACCTCCGCCATCTACTTGAAGAATTCTTAAACGAGGTATTTAAAATCATAAGCGAGAAACATTTACAGAATACTATAGATATTATTATTATTTCTATGTTTTATTTTCAAGAATACATCGATAGATGTCGGTAAGTAAAACATTCAAAGAAATATTCTTAATAATCGGTAAGCAAAATTTTTTTATATATCATTTGTGCTAATTACGAAAAAATGGAACAGATTTTTTTCTAAATTATCCTGAATATAATTTAGCTTTATTTTTCAAATCAGAACTTGGATTTTTAAATTACTGTGTTTTAACATCTCGATCTAACTTTAATAAGTAAATTGAATTCTAATGAGGTTTCGTTAACAAAAAGCTATTTTCAATTAAATAAAAAATTCTTTTTTTTTCTGTGAGGTGAAAATCGTTTGATATTGTATCTTTGTTGACAGGTAACAAAATATCACTTTTTTGTTGAAATATTACTTCTTTTCTTTATGATAAAAGTAGTAGAGTAGCAACACGGGAACCAGGGCACGTTTCGAACTGGCACACTTTGGTGTTACATGAACACTCTGTATATGAGTCGACGTGGGTGGCAGTGACGTAACCTAACCTATGATTTTTTTTTTTTTTTTTTTTTTTTTTTTTTTTTTTTTTTTTTTTTTTTTTTTCTTTTTACTTTCGCGCTACTTGTATGAATATTTAATTATGCGCTTGGTGTTATTCGGGGACGTGTCCTGTATCTTGGATAGTGTTCTGTAACCTAACCTAAGCCATAATTTCACGCAATCTAATTTTTTTTTTATTTTTTAATAATTTTGAATGACCCTGTATGGTATTTATTTATAATAATTGTTATTCATTTATTCATGAGGGATAGGCTTGAAATGTAAGGCAATAAATATTTTCTTAACTGCAATAAACATGTCTTAATTACTAGATGAATTTATTTAGTGGAATAATTGAATTTATAATGTGGTATTTATGCCATTATTTAAACAAAACACTTTAATATTTTTTAAATATAATAATTGTATCAAAAATCGCAATCGTGTTTTTTACCGTGAAAGAATGTTGTTTTTCACCGGCCGTCGATATCAGAACAAAAAGTAATCCGACCAGTGGCTTCGCTTCACAGGCAGTTTCGACCTATGTTCTACAAATGAATAATTATGGCTTAGGCATTTTTGTTTTAAATCTTAGAGGGGCGTTCAAATATAGTAGAATCTAACACATATGTAATGATCAAAACCGTTCAGTAAAAGTCTTTCATTTAATCCCCTTTAAAATAGTTTTATGGTTAAAGGACACTTAATTTTCGTTTAAGTACTGACTGATCAAATAGGTATAAAATATTACATCATTTTTTATTTTTAGAAAATATTTTTTATAGGATGATTCAAATAATTATAAAATATAATTTTTTTATTTTTAGAAAATATTTTTTATAGGATGATTGAAATAGGTATAAAATATAATTTTTTTATTTTTAGAAAATATTTTTTATAGGATGATTCAAATAGGTATAAAATATAATTTTTTTATTTTTAGAAAATATTTTTTATAGGATGATTGAAATAGGTATAAAATATAATTTTTTTATTCTTAGAAAATATTTTTTATAGGATGATTCAAATAGGTATAAAATATAATTTTTTTATTTTTAGAAAATATTTTTTATAGGATGATTCAAATAGGTATAAAATATAATTTTTTTATTTTTAGAAAATATTTTTTATATAATGATTCAAATAGGTATAAAATATAGTTTTTTTATTTTTAGAAAATATTTTTTATAGGATGATTCAAATAGGTATAAAATATAATTTTTTTATTTTTAGAAAATATTTTTTATAGGATGATTCAAATAATTATAAAATATAATTTTTTTATTTTTAGAAAATATTTTTTATAGGATGATTGAAATAGGTATAAAATATAATTTTTTTATTTTTAGAAAATATTTTTTATAGGATGATTCAAATAGGTATAAAATATAATTTTTTTATTTTTAGAAAATATTTTTTATAGGATGATTGAAATAGGTATAAAATATAATTTTTTTATTCTTAGAAAATATTTTTTATAGGATGATTCAAATAGGTATAAAATATAATTTTTTTATTTTTAGAAAATATTTTTTATAGGATGATTCAAATAGGTATAAAATATAATTTTTTTATTTTTAGAAAATATTTTTTATATAATGATTCAAATAGGTATAAAATATAGTTTTTTATAGGATGATTCAAATAGGTATAAAATATAATTTTTTTATTTTTTAGAAAATATATTTTATAGGATAATTCAAATAGGTATAAAATATTACATCATTTTTTATTTCCTGTCGTCTTCTTTTTGCCTCCTATGACGGAAATTGATGGGGTCCTGTATGTGGGTATGTCTGACCGGTGACGTATTTTGTAACTTATCCCTAACATTGATTAAAGTGTTTTGTTTAAATAATGGTTTTAATAATAAATTAATTTGAATCTTACATGGTAAGTAACAACAAATGTAAAATATTTTAAATAATTAAATAACGATTAAATAACAAAAATAAAATTAATTTAAAATAATTAAATAACGTTTTGGTTTTCTTGACAAAATTAGTTTTTTGATCAAAAATTTTGTTGTTCCGTATTAATGA
This sequence comes from Neocrepidodera transversa, assembly GCA_963243735.1. Taxonomy (NCBI): domain Eukaryota; kingdom Metazoa; phylum Arthropoda; class Insecta; order Coleoptera; family Chrysomelidae; genus Neocrepidodera; species Neocrepidodera transversa. The sequence goes on from OY725336.1 coordinate 39,591,442, forward strand.
CAATTATACTAAATACACATTATTGCACTTAACTGCAAATTATATAATCAAGGATTTTTCAAAATTGAATTTGAATAAGCAGCAAAGTGTTATTTTGTTTAAAATATTTATTTTTTATTTTTAAATCGTTGGTGTTTGTAGAAAATATATAGGAGGATTCAACTAGGTATAAAATATATCATTATGTATTTTTAGGATTTTTGAGGGGCTAATTGCCATATTTTACTCTGTATGATTTTGCAAATTTCGAATATATGTTAAATAAATTTCCATCTGATCAAATCAAGCTTCTTTACACAGATACTGATAGTCTCCTATATGAAATAACCTTCATTTAAAATTTACAAAACCGAGGAAGAAAAACGAGATGAAAAAAAAAATTAGAGGATGATCAATTAGATGAGTGTATGATTAAAAATTCTCTTCAGAATTTTGGTGTAACAAAGAAATCCAAGGGAATTAAATTTAATGTTGTAAAAAATAAAATAACTTATGATGACTTTTTAGATTGCTTAAATAAAAATAAAAATAAAATTGAAACACAGCGCAATATCCGTTCTTATGCACATAATGTTTATAGTATAGAACAGACTAAAATATCTCTAAGCCCACATGATGACAAACGTTTTATATTACCAAACGAACATGACACTCTTCCTATAGTATTATGGAATTCTGTTTAATGTAACTTTATTGACCTTTAAAACATATTTTATAATGGTAACGTAAGAAATAAACTACAAAAGTATTTTAAACGGTTTTTTATTTTTTTTCACCTTTTTTTTTATAAAGTTGGTGCGGTCGAGGATGCCGAGGATGTTGGTGTGGTTGCTGAAACAAATAATTCCATTATGAGACTCTTGCTTAACAGCTTAGCATGTCTCAACAAGTTGAATGTGTGTTATAAATGATAGAGAATTGATGATTCATTTGTTCATGATTATCCTTAACATGTTGAAACAAGTTTTAAGATGTTAAAACAAGTTGAATTTTAATTGAAGTTCAGGAAAAAAAAACATATTACTAATTTTTAAAAACCTATTTATTTAAATCAGCAAATACATTATTTTTATAAAAATAGATGTATTCTCTAAGAGCAAGACTTAATAAACTTTCTGTAGATACCTCACATAACCCATATAAAAGTTCTAATTTAGTCAATTCGTTATTGCTCTCTATAAAGTTAGTTTTGATAATATCCAAAATATTATAGTAGTATGAACCAAAGTATAGTTGTTCTAACAGTGATACTCGGTGTGATACTAGGCAGCGGTCAGCTTCCAATATTTCATTAACATCTTCATGTGTGAGATGAATCTCAATACCATGTTTTCTGATTTCAAGAAATTTTATGTCATCGTAGACCAATTGTCTAACTGTACAAAAGTCCCCACACGAAAACTCTATTGGATCATATTCGTCAGCGTAGGTTGGTAGCGGTTGATTAAAAAAGTCAATATTTTTCTGTAATAGTATGTCTATAAGCTGGGACCACTCATACATTCCAAAGGATATTTCACTAAATCGTTTCTCAGGCCGATATATAACGATAGCTGGGCTGAATGATCTAGCTGGGCTTAGGCCACATTGAATTTTTAATGTTCCAAGTTGAATAGCATTTTGGAGCAAGTAATTTTGCTCAGCTTTAGCAGCATTTTCATAATATTGCTTTATCAAGTTCTTTAAAAGAATCACCACTGTCACCACCACTTGAATTATGTATTGACATACTGTGATAACCACTGTCTTGAATATTCATAGTGAATTAGTATAAACTAATTAATTCGTTAGTTTTATAGAGAACTAACAAAGTGGTGGGGTTTAATTATATACAGATTTAGAACAATCAGTTCTATTAATCTGAGGATGGGTGCATATGTGATCAAGATAGCGAGTACTTTAAGATAAAGGAAGTAATAAATTTAAATTATTATGAAGAAGAAGATGATGAAAAAAATGATTGTAACAATTAAGCTGGAGTATTAAAATATTTACTAAAAAATTAATGTTTTTATTTTTACAATGATGTACAGTTCAAATTATAGCATTTTTATTAATCCACGAATTGTGTGTATTATCCATTCCAAGCCATTTTACAAGAATTTGATTTCCTTTTCTTCTCACAATTTTCTCAATTAAATATACATCTGGATATTTAACTTTTTGTAACTCTTCAGTATAGAAACAACCTTGAATTTCTTCTTTTTTACTATCTTCCAACAAGTAAGTAGTCGGGTTAGTTAGTTTAACTTTTCGGACTTTAAAAATTTCATTTGTCCAATTGGGTGTATATCCTTTATCGAATACATACCTATACTTCGAAATTCTAACGTAATCCCCTATTTTAAACTTTGCTTTCCGTTTATCAACCATTTTTAAATGATTAAATGCGGTGATGTATTTGGCATTTTTATCATTTATCGAATTGGGTTTTGCTCCAGTGGTGGAATGTCTTGTGTTGTTATACTGATTGACAATTTCAGGAAGTATTTTTACCCATTTATAAGAGCCCTGCATACTGAATTTTTTCCATAATAATGTTTTGAGAGTTCTTATTACTCGTTCGGCAATACTTGCTTTCAGGTTTGAAAAAGTACTGTAATGATTAATACTATACTTTTTCATTAGATTTTGAAATTGTGTGTTATAAAATTCTGTTCCATTATCAGTTTGCAAATTTTTGGGAGCAGGCATTTGAGCTAATATTTTTTTCATGGCTGCAACAACATTTTCTCCGGATTTTGTTTTAATAGGTTCAGCCCATACAAATTTACTAAATGCGTTAATAACTACAAGAATATAATTATAACCGTTGTTTAGTTTTGAATATGGTATCATAACCGCTAAATCGGCCTGAATTAAATCATGTAATCCCTTAATAATAACACGTCTCCTCTTGTAATTTAGCCGAGCTGTTTTGTGAAGTTCATTTACAACTTGAGTTTTAGACATCTTTATCGATTCTGCATTGAAGTACAAAGTCAACTGCTATTATGTCCGGTGTACCAAGTTTAAATTCGATTTTATCTCCTTTATGAATATTGAAGCCAACTAATTCATGATATTTATATGTTTTAGAATTTATTCTAACATCTCCATCGGCCGCATAATGCCTGACACTTTCAATTTTTCCGGAAATTGGAAATACAAAGGCTGTACCTTGATTATCCAAAATGTATAACTCTTTATTTAATTTTCTTTGTTTAACACCTTTTAATCCTATAAAACATTTGCTGTGAAAAGCAGTTGGATCCCAAATATAAAGTGGAGTAGAGGAAGTAATTGGTGCATCATTTAAATAAGGTTGATATGATTTGTCTAAATAGTGGCTACCAAATTTATTGATTGGCATTGTTATATGGTCTGATGTATACTGATAAGGAGTTCCAAAGATTTCATTATTTATTCAATTATACCCCCTTCGCGTAATTCTTCAATAATTGAAACAATTTCATTATTGTGGCCTGTATTTCCAGCAGTTTGAGAAGCAATAAGTAGTTTAAGGCGTTCTATAATTTCATTATAGTCATCAAAATATTTGTAATCGATAGGATTATTATCATATTCCATCACCATTCCTTTCCCGGTTTTTCCCCTACTTCGCGTCGATACTCCTTTTATTAAAGCTGAGGGTATAGATGACGCTCTAGGTCTAAATTGAGGTTTTGTTTCCATTCGTGGTTTAATAATAAAAAAGTATTTATCTTTTATGTCTGCTGGAAATTTTTTAATTGGCAATTCCGCCTTATGGTCTCTATGTATCACATTTGTTCTTCTGATTATGTCAATATAGTCATCTATATCTTTTCTAGTATAACTACTTGGTATTTTTTTAAACAGTAATTCATAAAGTCCTGGAGTACCATGATACGTAATTCCTTTAACTTTAATGTTTGAGCCAACAAAATTAAGTTCTGCGTCACCAATGTAAAACTTTTCTTCTAAAGGATTATGAAAAACTCCCAAAATATGATCAAAATCACCTGCTACATCTCTAATCATTGATTCAACGTAATCTCTAGGTAACGGTGAAGCAAATTGATCAAAATATTCTCGTAAAGTTGCAGGATCTGTAATTGTTTGGTAAAACTGGGAAATAGTATCATCTATAAATTCTTGAGACCTGTTACGACCTCCACTATCATCGTTTCCATGTGATTCGAAAGTCTCCTCATTTTCAAGAAAATTTGTTTGATTTAATTGCGTGCTATTATGTGGTTGTCCGCGTCTAATAGGGGATATATTCGTCGTAAGTCGATAGAACTTAGATGGTGTTGTGCGTGGTGTTATAACCTCTTGTTTAATTTGTTCTTGTTTTGTCAAAGTTGAAACTAACTCTTTAAGAGGATCAGTTATTGGGGTATAAGTTTTTTCCAAATGCGTTTGAGATTTGGCTATATCACTTTTTAAACTTTTATATTTTTTCTTTAGTGATTTTCTAGCACTTATTAGTTGTTTGGTTAATTGAGGATTCATTTTAACTAAAAAGGAAATCTATCCGCACTCTTATATATGAATGAAGATATCGAAATTTTTCCTATATTTACCAGATGAAACTAGACAATCCTTTTCAATAGTGAGAAATCCAAATTTATCATTCCAGCAATAAGAACTCAAGTCTTTAAAGTCTTGAAATGACATGTCAATATTAACATGATCATCATAAATATGTTTTAAATTAGTCATATCTTGTTGGAAAATCACTAAAAGATTTGCATTGTCTCTAATCAGCTGTTTAGGTATCGATGAGTAAGTTTGACATAAATAAAAACAGTCAGTATGTTTGTGTCGACCGAAACAAAAATAACCCTGGATAATACTTTGGTCGCAAGACGCTACATCATCAAATATTATAACTGAATGTTCTTTAATATTTTCTGGAGAAGCTATATCTTTTGAGTCGCTGTATTCCTCATACCCAATTTCTTTCATCGGCTGAAGTAGGTTTCTAAGGTAGGTATTTTTTGGTTGATATAATGATTTCGAATAAACATAAACATTTTCAAATCTTAATCCATTTGGGTGTTCGATTAACGATAACATTACGTTTGTTTTTCCACATCCACTTGAACCTACAATTAATCCTCGTTTGGGATTGGGACCAAACAAATAACCATGTTTTCCTATTTTTTTATCTTCAGCAATACTATCATGATTTTTTATTGGTAAAGAAATACTTTGCTTTTCAATCTTCATGTCTGAATAAGTCAGAGAATACTAAAAATATTTAAGTCATGATGTAAGTATATAAACCTTGTCACATGTATATAAGCACACAATGGTTAAACGTAAACGACAACGTTCACATCGAGGCAGTGGTTTGCTAAATTCTTTAATAAACAAACTACCATTTGAACTTCATTTACCTGGCTATAAATTCTGTGGACCAGGCACACATTTAGAGAAGAGATTAGAGCGAGGGGATAAAGGTATTAACCCACTAGACGAGGCGTGTAGAGAACACGATATCAAATATTCGCAAAGTAAAGAACTAGCTGATAGACACGTTGCAGATAAGATTTTGGAAAACAAAGCTTGGGAGCGAGTGAAAGCTAAAGACGCTAAATTTGGAGAGAAAGCAGCTGCTTGGGTAGTAACTACAGGCATGAAAGGAAAACGTAAACTTGGTATGGGTTTGAAGTACAAGCCTAAAAAAGGTGGCTCTCTGAAAAAACGCAGGAAGGTTAAGAAACGTATAATTCGAGCTCCAAAAAAAGGTGGTTTTCTACCTTTACTCCTACCACTTTTAGGGGCTTTGGGAGCTCTTGGAGGCGGTGCAGCTGGAATTGCCAAAGCTGTGAATGATGCAAAAGCAAACCAACTACAACTGGAAGAACAGAAACGCCATAATTTACAGATGGAATCAAAGGGTGGAAAAGGTCTATATTTGAGACCGTATAAAGGATATGGATTAAAGTCAAAAAACTAATAATCCCACATAGAGCACTAACTGATGTTGATTTAAAAAAAATTGTTAAAAAACTACAAATACCTAATTTTAGAGGAATTTTTATGAGAGACGCATTACCAAAAAAAATTCATAAATATGAATGTGGCATTTTAAATATGGATTCTACAAGTGGTGAAGGAACACACTGGACAGCGTATACAAAAGAAAATAATAAAGTGGTATATTTCGATAGTTATGGAAACTTACCACCACCATTAGAATTAATCAAATATTTTTATAGCAATGGAGATGTAACTATACATTATAATTACGATAGGATTCAAGCTTTTAATTCATACAAGTGCGGTCATCATGCACTTAATTTTTTATATAATCACTATCAATAAAAGTTTACTTTATTATTAAATGTACTTTTGATCAGTAAATATGTCCCTTAGTTTTACATTAAGTGGAAATTCATCAATTTTGACTTTTAATTTTAGTCCTCCTATATATTTAGAAGATGACATTGAGTATGAAATTGGGTTGGTTAATTTTAATAGCTTTAATACGATACCTAATATAGATGAAACTAATAACGTATTTATTTGGGGTAAGGATGTAGTAAATGTTCACACATTTGAAATTCCTGTGGGAGCCTACGAATTAGATGACCTTATACGTATTTTGAAAGAACACATGACTCAAATGGACAAGGATGCTAAAATAGATATTGTTCCTGACATCAATACCTCGAAGGTATCGATTACAAGTAATCGTATAATTTCATTTAATAATGTTAATTCGATAGCTAAAGTATTTGGTTTTGACATTAAAAGAATTAATCCAAATCAAACATATATTTCTAACCATCCCGTTAAAATTTTAAAAGTCAATAGTATAGGAATTGATTGTAATGTTGCAACCGGGTCATATTTAAACGGAAACCCAATGCATGTTATTCATCAGTTTTTCCCAACCGTCCCGACGGGGTATAAAATAGTGGAATCACCACAAAATATTTTATATTATCCTGTAAGTGTCAAGACTATCAATACAATCACAGTAAAAATTATTGATCAAAATTGCAATCTTATCAATTTTCGAGAAGAAGAAGTTACTGTCACTTTACACATTAGAAGAATTAATTAATAAATATGGTTTTGAAATTCTTTCACCCGTATTGGGAAATTAAAAACTATAAAAGATTATCTACCGCAAGAAAGTCAGTTACTTCTGCAAAAACAACTGTAGGAATAACACATAAAAATAAACAGTTTTTAAAATCACAAGGATTTAAAGTTTTAGTATAATGGAAGTGCTTCACGTAACGGGGCAATATTTTAATGACAGTTCAATTGAAAATTTTGAAATCCACGCATATCAACCGAACAATACCGGAAACATAAATTATAATGATGAGTTACGTATTTCTATTCAAGATTTGGATGCTTATACATTACCAGCAAACAGTTATTTGTATATTGAGGGCAAACTGCTTACAACTGCAGGAACTGTGCCAACTAAACTAAAATTTATTAATAATGGAATAGCATTCCTGTTTCGTGAATTAAGATATGAACTAAATGGAGTTGTAATCGATTCAGTTCGAGATGTGGGTCTAGTATCAACAATTAAAAATTATTTATCTCTTAATGAAAATGAGAGTGTTCTAATGCAAAATGCTGGCTGGTTTCCAAAATACAATCCAAAAGACAGAAACGAAAAAATTCTAGTTGATGCACATGGCAACTTTAATGTATGCATTCCTTTAAGTTTACTGTCTGGATTCTTTGAGGATTTTAAAAAAATTATTATGAATATGAGACAAGAATTAGTGTTAATTCGTTCTAGTGATGATAATGATGCAATAACTTCTGAAGATGAAACTGAACACCCCAAAATAGAGTTAACAAAACTTTTATGGAATGTACCTCATATTAAACCAAGTTTAAGTCAACAACTTCGTCTAACTAATATCGCCAAAGGTAATAAAGAACTTCCAATAAAATTTCGATCATGGCAAATGATTGAATACCCCTCGTTAAATGCCACTACCAGACACACATGGGCTGTAAAAACTAGTTCAAAATTAGAAACACCTCGTCATATAATTATTGGTTTTCAGAAAGACAAGAAGGGTAAGATTACTAAGGATATGAGTAAATTTGATCACTGTACCCTGACTAATATCAGGATTTTTTTAAATTCAGAACGATATCCTTACAATGATTTACATCTAGATTTTAAAAATAATAGATTTGCAACTTTATATGAAATGTTTGCAAATTTCCAAGAAAACTATTATCACCTTCGAATGAATCAACCAATATTCAATCCTAAGGATTTTAAAGAGAACGCTCCATTGATACACATTGACTGTTCCAGGCAACGAGAGATTCTTCAACAAGGATCTGTTGTTCTTAGAATTGAATTTGAAACTGATGACGCTACTTCAGTAGATACCTCTGCATATTGCCTCATATTACATGAAAAGGAATTTTCATACAATCCCACTACAAAAATTGTAAAACAATACTAATCTGAAACCAGTCATAAAACTGATGTAAATATAGAAATTTGATCAAATATGATTATTGATTATAAAGAGACACTTGTTTAAATTCTATCAACAAATTAAGGAACTCATTTCAAATTTGTAAATATGAGGCTCGTAGTTGATATCCAGGGATTCAAAATAGAAAATAGTAAATTTATAGTTAAAGAATTTGCCAGCTATGATGGAACTCGACTAAGCCATTATGTTTTCAAACCTCCATTCGGTATTAAATTGCTTCCCGCTGATTATTACAAAGAGGTGATTAGGAACTATAATCATGGAATCGATTGGAATAGTGGTTTTACACCTGTACATCAATTTAGAAATATTTTAGAAGATTTAACCAGAACTGTCGATATGGTGTATATTAAAGAAAAAGAAAAATTAAATTATATAAAGAAATTTTGTAAAGTACCAATTTTCGAATTTGATGAACATCAACCTCTAAGTTGGTCTGAACCAAGATGCCCCTACCATACGATTACCAAATGTTTTTGTGCTCTATCAAATGTATTATTTTTGTATGATAATTATATAATGAAATGAATAAAAAATATAGGTTGAAAAGTATCTGTTTCCTTAATACCCCTACTCCTCTGTACCATGAATATATACTTATAAAGTGGAAATCCTTTATTATTATTCAAAGATGTGTGATGAAGATAAGTCAAAAATGTGTGCTGAAGATTTCACGGGTCCGTTGGAATTATTTGAATTCAGAGTGAAAACGTTTGGAGATTGGAAAGGATTCTTATCTCATATAGAGTTAGCGTTAGCAGGATTCTATTATATTCATTTAGAGGATGTGACTCAATGCTACAGTTGCAAGATTAAAATCCACAAGTGGCAATCTAATGATATTCCTATCATCGAACACCTAAAATTCAGCCCTACTTGCAGATATGCTAAAATGATGTATTCACACCTCCTACAGAGAGGAAGTAATAATATTTTCATGAATTTTGAAAATGAAAAAGAAAAATCGAAAGTCAAAGCATATATTGATAACTTCATAACGATATTTAATATAATGTTCGCGATTCGAATAATTAATTACTTCATACCCCAATATATTATATAAATGAATATGCCTCGAAACAAGTCTTCAGTCCAATTTTATTCATGATGAGGATCGCTCTGGTTGACATACAAGGTTTTGTGATTGAGGGAGCTTTCCATCCAAAGGAAATTGCTTTCGAAATCGGTACAAAAAAATTTCATTTTTTTTTTAAACCACCTAAAGGGTATAGTGAACTTAATGACCGGGACCGAAAAACTGTCAATTACTTGGAGAAGTACATTCATGGAATAAAATACTCTTCTGGTTTAATTGATTATTCCGAAGTGGATAATATATTGGAGACGTATCTATTCCAAAATGCAGACTACATATATGTCAGAGGGAATCAAAAAGCTGACTTTTTGATGGAGAAATGCAAGGATTTCAATTGTTTTCCTCGTGTTATTGACTTAGCCAACTATGATGATTTCCTTTGTAGAACGCAAGTATTTGAACCATCTACAGAGCCCTGTTTCTTGCATACAACTGGAAAGTACATGTGCTCCCAAAAAAATGTGATTGCTCTACACCACTGGTTAACTAATGTTATTTTGCCCAGTTAAAATGTAGTATTTTGTAATGTTTTACTAATAAAAAATCACATATACATATTTATATTTTAGGAGTTTTATTTCGACATGTATATTTTAAACAGTTTCTTAAAACTAGTAATATTAGAAATAAAATACAAATCAGAACCAAACATGTTATTACAAGAACCTTATGAATTTCTAATCCAATATTTACTTCTTCATTGGGTGGGGGTTTTAGTATCTCGACATGTATATTTTAAACAGTTTCTTAAAACTAGTAATATTAGAAATAAAATACAAATCAAAACCAAACATGTTATTACAAGAACCTTATGAATTTCTAATCCAATATTTACTTCTTCATTGGGTGGGGGTTTTAGTATCAGTTGTCGCCATTTTTGTGTTTGACCTTCTGTGTTATTGATAAACAACAAAAGAATTTTGTAATTAAAATAAAATTTGTTTGTTTGAGGTAGTTCACAGGAAAATACTGGTAGTCGCAAATCATTGACTGAAGACTGTCTCATCATTATCCATGATGTTCTTGAACAGTCTCCCTTGATATCACTCATATCAAAACAGACAGCTACATTCCTAACACCATATGGTACATTGGCATAGAATGTATTGTTCAATACAGCTGTGAGAATTATAAAATTTGTTGTCAGTATTGCCATATTTTGGATCTAAATACGTCTGGATGGATGTTTATTTTCACAAAAATGTTTTAAAATTGCTTGTTGAGAGTCAGTTGAAGACAATTTCATACTATTAATAAATTTTAAGTTAAATGTAAATTTATATTATGGGTACAGTAGTTTAATTGGTAGTTTCAGATAACCGAGTGGGGGTCAAGAATTTTCTATAAAAAGCAAATAACAATGAAAACCTCTGCTTATATAGTTTCTACTCAATAAAATAATAATGGATTCCATGTTTAAGAGTTTAAGAGATTACTCTGATGAGGAATTAAAATCTTTAAATCTGGAACATTTATTAGAAAAAGCTCTCCCATGGGAACTGCTTGATATATGGCATAAATTACCGCAGAGTTATAAAACCACATTTAATCTACAAATCGGTCTACCATGTTTTATCCATCATAAAAATGAAATACATAATCCAAACATATTCTATGGACCTGTGTCATCTCAAAATGAGTGCTATTATTGTTTAAAATCTTTAAGGAAATAAATTTTGTGCCCTACTACTTCCCCCAATAGTATCCCCGACACGTATGGGATCATCATTTCTCCCACCAATATCGTCGCTGGCAATGCCTATCAAAATAAGCCATGGAAATTATACAATTAATGGTTGGAAAATAGTTAAAAGGTTTTTTCAAAAAGTGCATGTTATTTACTTATTTTTAATTGAATAAAAAATGTTTTTAATTCTTTTCTAAAAGTTTAAATTCATTTTCCCCCATATTTTAATTCCATTAATTAAAAATTCATAAATCGAATGAACAACTATCCTTTGGTTCATACTACTATAATATTTTGGATATTATCAAAACTAACTTTATAGAGAGCAATAACGAATTGACTAAATTAGAACTTTTATATGGGTTATGTGAGGTATCTACAGAAAGTTTATTAAGTCTTGCTCTTAGAGAATACATCTATTTTTATAAAAATAATGTATTTGCTGATTTAAATAAATAGGTTTTTAACTAAAAAATTAATGTTTTTATTTTTACAATGATGTACAGTTCAAATTATAGCATTTTTATTAATCCACGAATTGTGTGTATTATCCATTCCAAGCCATTTTACAAGAATTGGATTTCCTTTTCTTCTCACAATTTTCTCAATTAAATATACATCTGGATATTTAACTTTTTGTAACTCTTCAGTATAGAAACAACCTTGAATTTCTTCTTTTTTACTATCTTCCAACAAGTAAGTAGTCGGGTTAGTTAGTTTAACTTTTCGGACTTTAAAAATTTCATTTGTCCAATTGGGTGTATATCCTTTATCGAATACATGCCTATACTTCGAAATTCTAACGTAATCCCCCATTTTAAACTTTGCTTTCCGTTTATCAACCATTTTTAAATGATTAAATGCAGTGATGTATTTGGCATTTTTATCATTTATCGAATTGGGTTTTGCTCCAGTGGTGGAATGTCTGATGTATAATTTACAGCATGTTTTTTAGCATAATTTTGGTTTTAGTAGCCTGATAATAACAGGTGTACAAATTAAAGTATTAAATCTTCGAATTAATAATACAGAGTGTACAAAAAATTTACAACAAATAATTTTATTTTTAATATTTTTGATACATTGAATTTATAGCCAAGACCGCGCAGTCAATAAGTACAAAATTTTACAGCAAATTTACAGGGTATACAAATTTTACAGCAAATTTACAGGGTATACAAATTTTACAGCAAATAGGAATATTTTCATTTCTAAAAATTATGGAGCACATAGTGAAGACATATATTCTCTATGATAATTAGCTACATCTCCAGTCTCTCTTTGGACTTCAAGGATGAAGGTCGTGCTATTAATGTTGCTCTTTACGAGAGCTAGATGTCTTGTCGAAACAGAGGACGACATCAAAAAGTATTTAGAAAAATATAATTACATACAAAACATTTCACAAACGGATTTTACTACGGCCTTGATAAATTTTCAAGAACGTTATAATCTGCCAGTAGACGGTCTAGCCAATCCGGAAACTCTTCGACTTATGAATAGGCCCAGATGTGTGGTAGGAGAAAATTATTACAGAGTCGGGGAAAAATGGTCAAAAATGTCTTTAAATTGGTATTTTCCACAATCTTCCCCTGAAACGCTTAATTTAGCTACAAAAGCTTTTAGGGTATGGGAAGAAAATTCCAAATTTAAATTTAAGCATGTAAAAAACCCAGCACGTGATAAACCAGATATAACGATTACTGTAGTCGGTAATAATCATCGGTTTCGATATAATTGTGAAGGAAATTTGCCATGCAACTTTACTTTCGATGGACCTGGAGGAGTTCTCGCCCACGCGTTTCATCCACGTGGGGATTCTTGTATTGAAATTCATATGGACAACAATGAAAATTGGGATTTAGGTATAAACACCCCGGACGATGGGCGATTTAATTTTTATGCTGTGCTTGTGCATGAAATAGGACACACCTTAGGCTTATCACATAGCGACAACTTCGAAGCACTTATGTTTCCTTGGTATAATCCAGCAAATATCAAAATAACCGAAGATGATAAAATGGGACTAGAAGCACTATATGGGCCTATAAATCGATATTCACCTATACCGAAATTTCTACCCACTGAACTACCAAAAACTACTCCTAATACAAAATCTACCCAACCTACTTTTACACCAAAAACTACACCTAAGATAAAATCTACCCTACCTACTTTTATACCAGTAACACCAAAATCTTCAACTCCCCCCTCAATTACGACTCAGAAAACCAACAATGAAAAAATAAAAAATTTATGTGAGATTGAATATCCTGATCTAATTTTTATAGCAAGCGCTCCAGATTTTCCAAATTACCGGATGTACATAATAAGAGATCAGCATGTCTGGATATATGATTTGAAAACTCATAAAGTACCGTCATTTTCGGAACAAATAAGCTACTATGTGCCTAAAGAATTTTCAACAGTGGCAAATTTACACATTTTTCAAAATTATATAGGCGATTTAGTGGTAGCAAACAATAATAAGATGTATGCCGTAGCATTTCCCAGAATGCAGATTGAACGAGATATTTTGATTCCTCTGCCCAACAATAGTAAAATTAATGCAGTCTTCCAAGGAAACACTGGAAAAACATACATCTTTTATAATCAAGATTCATTTATTGAATTTAGTTCTGACGGATATGAAATTATTAATCGAGGTAAAATAGGCTATTCATTTCCTGGATTACCTACTACTATCACATCAGCTTTCAAATATATTGATGGCCATATTTATTTTTTGAGTGAAAATATGTATTACAAGTACAATGAATTTACACGAACGGTGGTTGAAATAGGCGAATTTAATTGGAATCTACTGGGAATACCATGTCCTGATCAAGGGTTAATTAAGCAATTAAAATCTTTATTAATTAAAATATCATCTATTTATACTTAATGTATTTTGAAATAAATATAATTAAATATAATGGAAATGGCAAAATAGTGTAAAATAGATTAGCGAGATTTGCAGTTTTTATTTACTGCAGATATCGTATGATCTGTGTGTACAAACTAATTTATAAACTTTTATCAAGAATTGTACAGAATAAATAATTTCCTAATTTTACAATACCCTGTATTTTTGAAATATATTATTAAACTTTATATTGATTTTATTAGTTTTTTCAGTTAAATTAATACCACTCTGTATTGTAAATTAGAGAATTTACGAAAACTTTTATTTCGGGGCGAAATTATCCAAACAATTAGAAGATATCGAAATTTTCCCTATATTTACCGGATGAAACTGGACAATCCTTTTCAATAGTGAGAAATCCAAATTTATCATTCCAGCAATAAGAACTCAAGTCTTTAAAGTCTTGAAATGACATGTCAATATTAAGATGATCATCATAAATATGTTTTAAATTAGTCATATCTTGTTGGAAAATCACTAAAAGATTTGCATTGTCTCTAATCAGCTGTTTAGGTATCGATGAGTAAGTTTGACATAAAAAAATAAAAAATGATGTAATATTTTATAATTATTTGAATCATCCTATAAAAAATATTTTCTAAAAATAAAAAAATTATATTTTATACCTATTTGAATCATCCTATAAAAAATATTTTCTAAAAATAAAAAAATTATATTTTATAATTATTTGAATCATCCTATAAAAAATATTTTCTAAAAATAAAAAAATTATATTTTATACCTATTTGAATCATCCTATAAAAAACTATATTTTATACCTATTTGAATCATTATATAAAAAATATTTTCTAAAAATAAAAAAATTATATTTTATACCTATTTGAATCATCCTATAAAAAATATTTTCTAAAAATAAAAAAATTATATTTTATACCTATTTGAATCATCCTATAAAAAATATTTTCTAAGAATAAAAAAATTATATTTTATACCTATTTCAATCATCCTATAAAAAATATTTTCTAAAAATAAAAAAATTATATTTTATACCTATTTGAATCATCCTATAAAAAATATTTTCTAAAAATAAAAAAATTATATTTTATACCTATTTCAATCATCCTATAAAAAATATTTTCTAAAAATAAAAAAATTATATTTTATAATTATTTGAATCATCCTATAAAAAATATTTTCTAAAAATAAAAAATGATGTAATATTTTATACCTATTTGATCAGTCAGTACTTAAACGAAAATTAAGTGTCCTTTAACCATAAAACTATTTTAAAGGGGATTAAATGAAAGACTTTTCCTGAACGGTTTTGATCATTACATATGTGTTAGATTCTACTATATTTGAACGCCCCTCTAAGATTTAAAACAAAAATGCCTAAGCCATAATTATTCATTTGTAGAACATAGGTCGAAACTGCCTGTGAAGCGAAGCCACTGGTCGGATTACTTTTTGTTCTGATATCGACGGCCGGTGAAAAACAACATTCTTTCACGGTAAAAAACACGATTGCGATTTTTGATACAATTATTATATTTAAAAAATATTAAAGTGTTTTGTTTAAATAATGGCATAAATACCACATTATAAATTCAATTATTCCACTAAATAAATTCATCTAGTAATTAAGACATGTTTATTGCAGTTAAGAAAATATTTATTGCCTTACATTTCAAGCCTATCCCTCATGAATAAATGAATAACAATTATTATAAATAAATACCATACAGGGTCATTCAAAATTATTAAAAAATAAAAAAAAAATTAGATTGCGTGAAATTATGGCTTAGGTTAGGTTACAGAACACTATCCAAGATACAGGACACGTCCCCGAATAACACCAAGCGCATAATTAAATATTCATACAAGTAGCGCGAAAGTAAAAAAAAAAAAAAAAAAAAAAAAAATCATAGGTTAGGTTACGTCACTGCCACCCACGTCGACTCATATACAGAGTGTTCATGTAACACCAAAGTGTGCCAGTTCGAAACGTGCCCTGGTTCCCGTGTTGCTACTCTACTCTAATAATAATAATAAAATAACAAAAAATCAATTGTTTATATAAATGTTAACAAATGGTCAGTTCTGTCTATGTTTTTTTGTAATTTCATTGAATTGTTTTTCAATAAGTTTTATTTTTCCTTTTCATTTCTCCTTTTCTATAATTGCGTCATTCTCAGCATTTAAAATGTAATCAGGATCCCGAATTATTAAACCTCTCTGGAGTACAGTGAGGATCTATAATTTCTCGAAGTAGACAATTATAGTAAATTTTTTTAACTTCTCCAAAACATTATAATTCCAAAAAAAATTGAATCTCTTTCAATAGGGATGCAAATGTACTCTTCATATCCATACTACGAAGTAAAATTTTTATTTTTGCCATATATTAAGTTGACCTTGAATCTGAAAATAATAATTATGATTTTTTAACGTAAAAATATTATCTGCAAATTTTAAATATAAAATTAATCGCTTGCCAACTGTATCTTTAATACTTTCGTTCCTTGCTTATTTTCTGTTAAACTATCGTCAGATTAAAATCCCGCAATCAGATATTTTTAGATTGGAAAATTTTCTCTCAAATATAGCCTTCGTTCGTTTCTTCATTATTCTTTACCCATGCGGTAGCTTTTGAAACTATATTTTTGTACATAATATTTTTAATAATATAACTACAGCTATCGAATATCACAATTGGCATAGGTACGGAACCCTAAAAATGAGGGAATGTTAACATTATCACCAAATTTCATGTTCATAGGTCAATGGAAAGTTAAAAAATTCTTCGGAACAAAATTTTGTAAAAAATGCTGACTTTGGCGGCTTCTCATGCCTACGTTTAGCAAAATTTTTTAAAACAAAAAATACGGCTTTATCCACTCAATGAGCTATAAACAACGATGAGTGTAGGCCTATTTTTTTTTCACCGCCCCCCCTTTAGCTGTATTGGAGCCCCCTCGAAAACATTTGAAAATAATATATTTGCATCATATCAATGTCTAAATTAGTTTATTTTAAAATTAATAATAATAAATTATTAATGTATGTTAAAGTTTGTATATTTTACTTACAGAGCACTACGCTTGACTTTAAAATTGGGAAATGCACTAAAAATGGCGATCATTTTTGACAGTTTATAAGGTGATAATAAATCATGCTTTTTATTTTAATAGGGGGAAATTACTATCAAACTGATTTATATTTATAAACTGCAATGTTGTAAAAATGAATTCAATTTATAGATATTCGATACATTTATATTAAAATTGCAGGATTATTTTCTTTCACATTCTTAATCGCGGTTAGGAAATGGATAAAATTATAATTCTGGATGACTGTTTGGACAATTAGGCACACAGCACGATGCATCTCCTTTGCATGTCTTTACATTGTCCAAGTTGTCACCCATTTTTAATAATAATAGTTTTATTTGGACATTGTATATAGACTATAGTCTATATACAATGATTTGGATATGCCGATCATGTCAACTATACAGCACTTAATACCAAAAGTGCCGCTATCGACCAAGCAGTATCGCTTATAGCGCTGTGGACATGGCCTATACTGTCATTAACTTTAAAGATTCAGTAACAGTAAGTAATGGTAATAGGGAGTTATCGCCACGCTCCAAAGAAATACGGTAACCTTATTTTGACATCTACGCTTGCGCATATTGGTGCTTAAAGCAAATAGCGCTATGAGAAAATACCGTATTACCGTAAATGAACAAAATACCGTAACCTTAAATTTGAAATACCGTATGTGATCGTGATTTACCGCCACCTTTCGCATTATCTCGATTACTTTTTTTATTTTATTCATTTCACTTGACTAACACTGCTAACAATTTTTCAGATTCCCAGCAGTTTATTATGCTGTGACAGTTTAGTAAGCATTTTCACTATTTACATTTTTGATTACGTTCTGTTAATTTTTCACTCTCACATTAAACGGAAAATATATTTGTTCAAATAGGATTTTAAAATAATTTATTTATTTTAAAATATTGAATGATAAATTAATATTTACGATGTACAATGTTAGTAAATAAGACTTCTGTCTAATTAAAATAAAAGATTGGGAAAAGCCAGACAGATTATAAATACCATAGAGAAAGTATAAATAATAAATACTTAAAAAGGATTCATTATTTTGGAATCGGCGGTAGGTTCTTTGAAAACATTTAAAATGTAATTAAAGAGATTTAACAGGTAATATTCAAAACTGTGAAGCCGGACAGCCCCCGGTCTAATTAAAATTTTATTTTTTTTTATAGTAAAGGAAAGACGATAATAAAACGGAGAGATTTTTATATCAAAATGATAAATAATTTAAATAGAATTCGATATTTCTTAGTTTTAAAAGATTAAAAGATTCACCTATAAAAGTTTACACAAAAGCATGAGAATTTAATAGGTTTGGTTCGGAGGGTGGTCGCGATAAGGCACAAATTCTAGGAAATTTCCAACGCAAGATAAGGTACGTGAGAACTGCTTCGGTGGTCGTGGCTGAGCGCCACCACGAGGGCACATAGTTCTGGGTGGGATTTGCATAGCTTTCTCTGTCTTACCTATGGAATCAAATGGGAGATTTTTTGAATAAATAGGGCATCTTGAGACCCGCGAGGGCACTTAAAATCAAAGCTCCTAGCGACGCACATCCACGCTGTCCGTTAGAATTTTAACCTTCCTAAAAGCCAAATTAGTTAAACTAACGTCGACTTGAACTCGATAGAAATCTTCGTTTAAAAACGACGCCTGTATTTATTCCATCTATAAGGTGGATATACAGTAGTGCGTTTCGACGATTTTATTTTGTCGTTCCCGACGTTGGCTTTACCTGCTTTGTCGACTTGAACTTGACAGAAATCTTCGTTTAAAAACGACGCCTGTATTTATTCCATCTATAAGGTGGATATACAGTAGTGCGTTTCGACGATTTTATTTTGTCGTTCCCGACGTTGGCTTTACCTGCTTTGTCGACTGGAACTCGATAGAAATCTTCGTTTAAAAACGACGCCTGTATTTATTCCATCTATAAGGTGGATATACAGTAGTGCGTTTCGACGATTTTATTTTGTGGTTCCCGACGTTGGCTTTACCTGCTTTGTCGACTTGAACTTGACAGAAATCTTCGTTTAAAAACGACGCCTGTATTTATTCCATCTAAAAGGTGGATATACAGTAGTGCGTTTCGACGATTTTATTTTGTCGTTCCCGACGCTGTCTTCCTTTCATTTACCGATAGTAGCAACTATATAGCGCATTTAGGGTTATCTATAGGGTGACTCATTTTCTCTATATAGGCGTTATTAACGCAAGTTAAAAGAAAATCAGAAATCTTCGTTACCTCGACGATAATTAATTTTAGGGTTATCTATACGGTGACTCATATTAATTATCTCTAAAGGGAAATTTCTGATTTTCAAGGTTTCATCTGTATAACGAATTTAGGGTTATCTATACGGTGACTCATCTCCGTTTGCAGAGCGAACCACTCTTGCGAGGTACATCAAACGATAGTAAGAAATCTTCGTTACCTTGACGATAATTAATTTTAGGGTTATCTATACGGTGACCCATATTAATTATTGTAGAAGTGAAGTTTCTAACTTTCGAGATCTCGTTTACATAGCAAATTTAGGGTTATCTATAGGGTGACTCATTTTTGTTATGTAGCGAGACCTTCCCGCCAGGTCTCGTACCAGAAGGTGAGAAATCTGAATTACATTGACGTAAATTAATTTTAGGGTTATCTATAAGGTGACTCATGTTAATTTCCGTATCGTAGGATTTTTTCTTACCCTCTAAGTACTTACGGTGTAATTGAATTTAGGGTTATCTATAAGGTGACTCATCTGCAATTACGTTGTAAACGACGGTGAAAGGTATAACGATTGAATATAGGAATTGACCTTTCCTTTACGAAAATTAATTTTAGGGTTATCTAAAAGGGTGACCCATATTTATTTTCGTATGAGAGGACCTTTCCTGTTTTCGCGTGTTGTATTTTTCTGTGGTTCCCCACTTTCCCTAAATCGTCCTCGTTGTTAAAAGTGTAAAAGCTCAACGCAATATGAATTCCGGGGGAGAATTATTGCACCGCGAGTTTGTTACAGGTATAAATATTATTTTATCATTATTTTGCAAGTCACTAAATTCATTCTCCGCAAATAGGTATACATAAATTTATTATTAATTTTCAAGCTCACTAAATTTGTTCTCGCGGAATAGACATACCGGTCCTTTAGTATTAGTATTTTGAAACGGCAATGCTATAAATAATTTCTACTCTCGAAATTAGGCCAACGGACTCTGCGAATTAGGTCAGACCGGGTTTTATGGGTACCGTTATTATTCGATAAATTCTACTGTCAACCAGTCGCGTGTCTAAGTACTTTAGGGACCCTTACCGACAGGGCGCCACCCGAACAAGTGTACACAAGAAAGCCATCAGGGCGGCGGTTTGCTTTTAATCTCTTTATGGTACCAAAACATTGTTTGTTATGATTTATTTATTATTGTGGGTTGTTTACAAAATTTTGTTATTTAACTTTGACGGCTAAGGGTGCCGAATTATATTGTGTTTGTATCAAGAACTTAATTATCGCATTTGTGTCACATAAAGTTAGCATTTTAATCATTACGGTAACCACTGTATTTTTAATAAACCAGGTATATTTGTTTATTACTGTATCAGAAGTTTAGGCGGTAACATAGGTACAAAGGGATATCTAAGGTTCGCCTAGTAGAGTGTAATTTTGTTATTACTACGGTTTTAAGGGTATTGGCTACAGGTGCGTCCGCCACTACCAGTTAGTTAACGCTAAATTATTATGAAGGTATGGTCTCATGAAAGGGGGTAGAATTTGTTCTCGGTTTGAGGTATATCGCGAATACGAAAGTGTGTGTTTTACCTGAGGATCTCGGGGCTGTGGAACGTCGTACCACTTAAATAATGGTTAGAATAAAAGAGTCGTATGACCACGAAAAAAGGTAGCACCAAAAAAAACATTAATTAACATGACGTGCCGGGCCGCTTAACTAGGGGCGTCCTTCACTGGTCTTTCTACCGACACGATCATGTCCAAAGCCTGATAGAGGGCAAGGTGGGTCTCCGCAGGAACTTATCCCGGTCTGCCCCCCTTTATATCAGGTGTTCTGGTTATTGCTGGAGTGGTATAGACTTCTACAGCTCTGGTTACGAGGGTTAAGTGTGGTATTGGGATACCGGAAGAAAGGCTGAAAGCGCGTGGACATCGCTCTATCTACATTACATTTTACTCAGTCCTCGCGCCGCCGCTGCACTCTTCCGATATCGGACAATACATAATTTTACGATCAAAGGGAAATGAGTATAGTCTGTCTGTGCGTGTATGGACGGAGAAGGGTTTTGCCAACTTTCATGAGATCCGAATAAAGGTTTACACCGGGGTTTTCCGCTATTATTGGAGAGTCGCACCTTAGGCCGTCCTTAATTTGATTTTGGGGTTACGGGTATGGTGTACAAAATGATAATAAATTGTTTGGTAAAATTTGAGAGTACTTTATTTATGTTCCCATCCTTTCGTCCCCAACTGTACTGAACTCTAAACGTAGCTGGTTCCGCGACGAGCACAACGGAATTCCCCCACTAGACAAGATTAAGGCCAAATAAAATAGGTAAAATAAAAAGATGACAGGTCCGGGTCTGTCAAGCTTCAACTGAAACAGAATAATATTATTCATAGTTCAGCGAGTGGTTTATCAAAAAGTGTTCTTTCGTTACCACCACCAATAATAATGGCTTCCAAAATATTTTTCATTTTTACCTTTATCTCGATTCGACGCAAACCACCGAATGTTTTTAATGTTAGATTTAAATTTAAAATCAATTACCGTAAAGCAGTGATGTTGCGATTACTATAGATAAGGTTTTAACCTTATTTTAGAATAGTGCTAAAATAGTAGATTCTGTAACAAGGTTAGAATGAAACCTAACCTAACCACGAGTGTCGAATTTTTTCATTCTAACCGAGTAACAGACTATATTTTCTCCACGATCAAAAAGTATAAATCAAAATTAAATTAAATCTGAACACAAGTTATTTGTTGACATATTTATATTACATTGTAGTAATATTTATAGTGTTATGGGACACTTACCGAAATTAAAATCTGGTGCATTGGTGTTTTTTCATAATTTGCAATTTCAGACATTATTAAATTCTATATCTACTTCACTTGTTTTTTCACTCATTATTTTGTTTAAATTAAAACTTGTTTGATAATAATTATTACCGACGCCATTTTATATCTGACAGTGACACTTTTGAAATCCATGGCAATCCATATCGTTTAGTTTGAATACAGAATATCCATTCTTTACCTTGATAAAGAATGAAAATACATGCAAAATGCATAAGAGGCAAGTATTATAGAATAAATATTCAGGCTCTAGAGTGTGAATGTTTACATTCTATTATTAAAAATGATTTCAGAATTCATACATTCAGTAATGGTCGTGGAGAAATAAGGTTACCGTATTTACAGAAGTGTCGGTGGCGATGACGCTTAGAATAAAAATTTACCAGTTCATTCTAGTACAATTGTCACAATCGAAACGTCATTGTCATTACTTACATAACCTTTAAAGTTAATAAGCGTTTGGATGTGTCTACTGGGCCAGTACCAAGTTTAAAAATTTTGATCGAAAATCTAAATTTCAAATGTCATTTTTATGAAAAACCTAAATTTCGAATGGTATTTTTATTGAATGACACTTTCATCGAAAACAATTTTGTCGAATGAACTTTTGATCGAAAACACTAGTATCAAATTACATTTTGGTCGAAAACAAATTATTCGAATTGCATTTTGATTGAAATCAATTTTGTCGAATGACATTTTAATAGAAAACCAAAACATAACTACAATTTTAGTGTAAACTGTTAGCAGGTGCAGTGAATAGAAGAAATCGTTTTACTTTAATATTATACTAAACGTTCAACATTCTTTTTTAACGACTCTAACGACTTGACATTGCCTCTTCATAGGACTTTGGTTCTTCTTCATATAAGATACTTAAGAATCCCATTTCATAATCATCACAACGTATGGGTATTGTTCGGTTCTGTCTTAAATTGTATCTTCTTTCGTCTGGAAGATCATCCACACTGTTATCATTTTCTTGTATTTCCACTATATTTTTTGTCAGATTTAGTTCTTTATCTTCGTTTTCATCTTATATTTCAATTACATATTTGTTTTCTGATTCTGTAATCTTCCATGTTTTATAGGTAAAAATATAACGTCTCTGTGGCATTCTACTTTTAACGATTTTGAAATTAAAATTCTGTAAACTGTTATATTTTCATTGTAGCCTAGAATATACCTTCGCTATTTTTTGAATCCCATTTTAATCTGTTTTCCTTGGGAACATGTACTGACACTCTTCTCCAGACAATTGACGGTGAAATGATTATCCAGTCGGAAACTTTGAGGCAACTGTAGGCGCAAATCGGCGACGTGCGTCACTTCGCCGTAGAAAATTAGTCTTTTGAAAGGGCCTTCAGCGGATTGACGACAGTTTGACAGAACTCTGGTAAACCGTGCAGTATGTTGCAAGCAGTGATGAGAAAATAATCTGAGCCAGTGTTCTCAAGAAGGAATATCTCAGGCTAGGAAATTTTGTCTTCCGCAATCGTAGGTCGAACTGCTAACAGTAATCGATTGTTTAACCGAACGAGTGCGTTCGCGCGAAGTCTACAGAAACATCAAATTGAAGCTGAGCAAATGTTTTAATCAGTAATTCCTTTGACTTCTCATTATTCTTTTCATTTGAAGGAGGATTTGAGGTTGTATTTTAACCCACTTTTGACATTTTATTTTAATTCGTTCTAACGTTCGAATCACAATCTTTTTACACATTTTAGAACATACAGTTTTAGATTTTTCCAAAAATGCACATATCTTGAGATTCTGCTACCCGATAAGGACAATTCCACAAGTTGAACTTTTTCAGGAATTTTTTTTGGCAGGTAGAACCCACCGAGTTTTGAAAATGAGGACATTTTCGGACTCCTAAGAATCCGAAGAATCCGATGGTATTTTTGTCTGCTTTAGAGACCACGTACATTTTGGAGAAAGGCAGGTTTTCCGCGAAAAATTTGGGATTTTGCCAAATTTCAACTTTTTGAACTTCACTTTTGTACTTTTAGTGTACTCTAAAAATCCAAACAGATTTTTTTTCTAGGGTTTAGACTAAGCCAAAAGTAACCACGGCTTTAGAATTTCGACAAACGGCGTAGTTTTAGAGATCGTGCTAAAATGTTAATATTTTTCTGAGAGAACACGTTTGTGGCACTTTAGAGGGTCTGGCTACCCTACTCCCATAACGCCTCCAGACACGTGCTATGGCTCATTCGACTCGTCTCGGCGTGGCAAGAAAAATGAGCTATTGCATGGCTCTGGAGGTAGCGTCTACCTCGGGTGATGGCATTATAGCTAGGCCTATATTAGAGTTAGGGTTCAAAAGGAGCCCCATTGCT
Organism: Neocrepidodera transversa; assembly: GCA_963243735.1. Lineage (NCBI taxonomy): Eukaryota > Metazoa > Arthropoda > Insecta > Coleoptera > Chrysomelidae > Neocrepidodera > Neocrepidodera transversa. The sequence goes on from OY725336.1 coordinate 39,616,129, forward strand.
CTCACTCACGTGTTCGTCCGTCCGTCTGTCACACCGCTGGAACTACAGTCTTCAAATTTTTACGGTATACGTCCCAAAGCCACATACATTATAAAAAATATGTTTAAATATTGTCAAGGGAATTCCCATGTAGCTAAAGGGGGCGCTGGAAAAAAATTTGGCCTACCTCATCGAGTGAGGTGTCGCTATATTTTGTGTTTTACAAAATATTGCAAAACGTAGGCATGAAAGGCGCCAATACCAGCATTTTGTACAAAATTTTGTTCCGAAGTATTTTTTTAACTTTCCATTGGCCTATGAACTTGAAATTTGGTCATAATGTTTATTGTTACGTATATTTTAACAACAAATACCAATATATTAATAAATGTGATTTTTACCTCTCGCCCTTCAGATAAGAGAGGTATAGGAATCATGCTAAAAATTGGGTAGTGAGTTTTCAATGAATAAACACGTTTTAGGGTCCCTAGAATACGATTTTAATATTTTCGCGATGATGTCTGTGTGTGTGTGTATTAGTGTGTGAGTGTGTGTTAGTGTGTGTGTGTGTGTTAGTGTGTGTGTGTGTGTGAGTGTGTTTGGATGGATGTTGTAGTAACGATAACTCAAAAACTACTGAATAAAAAAAATTGAAATTTTGCACACAGGATTCTGATACCCTAACTTAGATCTGATTAGATTTTGGTGCCAATCGCACAACCGGAAGTGGCAGTTGCTATGGGTGATGACGCCATTATTATACAAAACGGCAATAAAGTTTTACACATATATTTTGTATACCCTATAGTTTATTTTTATCTCATTAAAATTTTCGAAACTTTTGCCATTGTTGCCATATTTACAAAAAAATAATTTATTTTCATACTTTTTTGTGTCAACGTGTAAATTTTTAATCCAAAAATGGCGAGAGGTCATGTGCTGGCCACATCAGATTTTTTACATTTGGAACGGAACCCAAAATGTGTTAAGTCCAACAAGCACTTGACCGATTTTTATTTACTCCAGTAAATTCCTTTTTTTTTTTAAATTCTAAACCCTAAAAATTATTTGCCAGATTAACTTTTTTGTTCACGTAACTTATCCTATAAAACCATTTTAATTTTGTTGTTATGCAAAAAAAAAGGAAAAATCGGAACTATAACAAGATTCGTTTTTGTCTACACATATAGTTTAAATCGACTGTATCCTACACCTAAACACATATAAAATATAATTTTATGAAATTAAAAAATAATATCTTTACTTTTGACATTTTCTATTATAAAAAACTCTGTACCTACCTTAAAATAAAATAAACACACTGTCATTTAGATATAAATAAACAATTTTAATTAAACTTTTTTGCGTAATATCTATTTATTTTTAACCTAACTTAATATTTTAACCTTTACATGTTTTTAAAAGGTTATTCTAACAATAAAACAATAGTTTACTGTTAGGTTAATAATATATTGTGTAGCCAAATAGGATTTAATTTAAATAAATGTATTATAGATTGATTTTTATAAGACGAATTTGATTTTTATTAAACATTTATTGGTAGAAACTAAAACTTAAAAAAAAACTGTAAAAATTAAACTTTATTTTTCTATATGTATATATTAGTGTTTTTTATTTTGAATTTGTTTTAGATTTTTGGCTTCTATTTTAACCGAGTTCTAAAGTAACGAATGTAGAAATTAACTAGAGGAAAAAAAGCAAATTCATATGAATAACAAAAGGATATTTGTATTAGTAATTTAACATTTGATAATATTTTTCCTCTTTATTCTCATCATTGCAATTACGCTTCTATAGTTCATCAATTTGTTTCTACACGATTTGAGAATTTTAATATTACCATGAAGGTCGTAATTAACCATACCAGAGCTGGATTTATTTTTTTTCTAAAATTTTTTTTCTAAATTTAAAAATATTACATTTAAACTTAATTTGTTAATAATTATCAATAATACTATTATTTTACGTCATTTTTGTGACAAAATCGTGTCTAAATTCAATTTTGAAATTATGTCAAATTATAATTTATTTTCCCAAAATTCTTTCGAACTGATTAAATTTTTATTTTCTTATTTTTTTTTTATTTAAAAACTTTTTCCTATTTTGTTTTGAAATATTATAAGTGCATCTCTGGTTGATAAATCCCGGAGTCTTGTTGACATTTAGTTAAAATACCGGAGCCATCATTAATCTTCCAATAATTCTTTATCATTATTTATAATAGTGGTGGAATTTTCTCACGTAACTATTTTTTTAATACTCTACAATTATTTACTATTTATTTGATATTAGATTAAATTCTATTTTTTTATGTAGATAATTAGATATAAAACATTATTAATGCAATAATTCCCTTCTAACGGGGAGATCTAGGCTGTACCAATTAAATGGTATCTACTTTTGATGATATCATAACAAATTAGTTATTAAATAACTTTATTTAAAATATTGATACATTTAATATTTATTTGTATTATAAGGACATAAAATCTCTAAAAAAGGTTTATCATTTTTTATCTCGTTTATGGTTTCTGTATACAAAATCCCTATAGATATCTTTCAATTTTGACAATTATTTTATAGTTTTAATATAGTGGGTGATATTTTCTGTGAATCAACATCCAAATATACTAGGCAAATTTTTACTTTTTTATCTTTTTCTCAAGTTTTAATCTATTTTCTTGACACTGATATTTCATACAAGACTCATATAGCACTCTACAGACTGTTTTATTACAATATATTGATATGGAGCACCCGGTAATCCAGATGCTTTATCCAAGATTCTCACTATACAAATTTTTTTTTAAATTATAAAAAAAAAATACAATTTATTTAAATTTTCTACTATCTTGGGTTCTTCCCTTTTACTAATATGTCTTCTATTAATGTGGTTCTTTCTTCTTTCTGGCGTTCTTTCTGTATCCCCTCCTAGTTTTGTCTTCGTAAAATATTATATGTGTTTCCCAATTTTCCTTCTGGACTAACCTAATCGAAATTGTATCGTCTTCTTATAGCTATGTTAGGTTAGATTTGTTACTTACTTTTTTACAGATTAAGATGGTTTTACCTTTATATAAATATTTTATTTCATCATCCATTAAATACATTAAATTCCCATTGAGCCTTTCAAAAAAATTGATAAAAATCTCTTTTTTCTCTCTTACTGATAATAAATTTTCTTATCAATATACTGATTCTATCTATGTTTTTCTAAATTGACTACAATACTACAAGCATTTTTTGTGATTAAGCAAGGTCGTAAAAAAAGTGAAATAAATTTCCACAATCTTTAACTATTTAAACTACATACCAAAAAATATCCTAATCGTAAAATCTGTGGGTGCGATAAAAAATGACATTTTTAGCGAATATAACAAAATTTATATAATTTATGTAATCAGATATGTAGTTTATGTAAATTATAAACAGAAGTGTAGACCTTTGTGGTACTTTATTTTTCACTATTTAAATTTAAAGGTACATTATTAATAATACAGTGAAATTAGATCAAACAATTGTTTGCTATTAATAGCAAAAAACGGAAATCTAAAAAAACAAAGGTCTGATTACCGAAAACTGTTCATTACCCTTTGTTCTAAATGTGGTAAAACGTTTCCACTGAGATAGCGGCGGGTTTGGGCGAGGAGGGAGGAAGTGTAATAAATGTGTGTTTTGTAAGTTTTTTGTAAATATTTTTTAAATCTTTGTGTACATTATTTTTTCTACGATTGTAAAGAAAAGTGCAAGTTTCATATGCGCCATCAATTAAGAACCATACCTAGTTGTATACGGATGTTCATTTCCCACGCCCGAACCCGTAGGAAATGATTAGTTTTCCACGGATTTCAAAGACAACCAGACAGACATTCAGTCATTATTCCTTATTCCATTAATATGTATGAAATTAACAGTGTCTATTTGGCTTTTGACTTTTACGGAATGATGTAACTTCACTGACAGCAAATGACAGTTTTTAAACGCAATAAATTCAATAAAGTTGCGCGAATTTATGCCATATTCGGGCGGTCGGCTGGTTTAAACATATTTCAAACAGTTTCCACCATTCCTATTCGAGTGACCAAACAATGACGTCACGTTGAATTAGTTTTAAACCAGCTGCATCTGTTTTTGAAACGTCCTCTCGAGAACGGTTCAAGGAGGTAGAAATGTCATCAATGTCAAACAGAGAAGGCAGATGACGGGCTTAAGTGAAAGACGCAAGAAAGAGTAATAATAATTAATAATATTCATTTATTTATATAGTTATACGAAAAAAATACAAAAATGATTCGGGCTCAGCTAGACGATTTAACAGTCTGCGTTGACAAAAATAATATCTACACAATCATCTTCTTGACTCAAAAACCAATTGTGTACAATAATCTGTTGTGATTCGACATCTTCGTTGAATATTTCGATTAATCGATCCATTTCTGTAAATCTTTTAACCATAACTTATTTAAAAACACAAATGACGACAAGCACCTCTTTTTTGTTATTTACAATAATTTACTTCAGGTACGAATCTGACAAACATTGACAAACTGAACTGTCAACTGCTAGTGACATCACAGTTTTAAAATCATATATTTTAGCGCTTCCAAAATCTATGACGTAATTTTAAAACTGGTTCTAAAAATTGTTGAACATGTTTTTAAACCAAAGAGACCGCCCGAATATGGCTTAAAATTTTCGAAACTTTTGCCATTGTTGCCAGATTTACAAAAAAATATTTTTTTTTCATACTTTTCTGTGTCAACCTGTAAATTTCTGATTCAAAAAGGGCGAGAGGTCATGTGCTGGCCACATCAGATTTTTTCTTTAATTTAACATGAAAAAATTGACATTTAAAAATTACTGCATCTATGCAACTTGTAGTGCGCCTACGTCACTTATGTGCAATAGCTGCAGCATAATATTAACGTGGGCCAGTTTCTTTAAATAAAATTGACGCTTTCAAATATACATGACGTTTGCTTATAAAGTATTGTTTGGTCAATGTGTTTTTAATAGTGTTTACTTCTACCTTTAATAGAGAGTTATTGCATGACATCTGAAATATACCGTATACCTTACGTTGACATCTAAGCATGCGCAGACCTAAACAATTTTTTATAAGGTATAAGGTCATGCACTATTTATTAGGGATAAGCTTAAACGTTAAACCTTATACGTTATGGGAATTTTTTGTTCTGTCGATGTGTTTTGCTGATAAATAAAATGTTTTATGGTTAATAACTGACATTTAACCTAACCATTTAAAATTCAGGTATATTTAAAAAGGGATTAACATGGTTTGATGCAATTAAAAGTATTTTTTCCACATGTTAATATGTTCACCAATAATCAGCACATCTAAAATTTCTTTCATGTTTCGCGAAAAAAAATAAAATAATCTACAAACTCGAGTTACTTTTAATTTTTAACAAAAACCGAAGTCAACGTGACACAAACGGAAATATTTGATAAAGGACAAGTCTAGCATCTAACCTAAAGTTTAAGGCAAAGATCCTTGCAATAACTCATATTTATATGCATGCACTAAGGCAAATAGGTATAAGGCATACGGTATAAAAATTTGGTGTCGTGCAATAACTCTCTATTTACGTATCTTTTGGGTCGTGTTGATGACATAAACATAGTAAAAAACGTTTTAGAAGTTATGGATAAACGATATAAAAATTGTTTTGTCCCATATTGTTTAAATACAATAATTAAAACACCTAACAAAAATTTTGTGACGGTTTCAATTAATAAAGACCACCGGAGGCGTTGGTTTAAGGCTGTAAGACTTACTAATTTTAATAAAAACGCAACATATTTCTATTGCGAAGATCATTTTGACGTAAGTATTTAAATATATTTACATAAAATAATGTATGTTTTTTACACAGTTCAATATTGTGTTGATTCATAAACATTGTATTAGTTTCAAAATGATATGGAGAATTATATGAAATTCAAAATGATGGAAGGCAAAATTATTATCAAAAAAAAATTTTTAACCCCATATTTTCAATTGGTCAGAAGCATCTAATACAAAGAAGAGGAGATTTGATACCTGTTATGAAAGTGAACCATCCACCAGTAAAACAAGTAATGAGGTATTAGATACAAAGTTTAGTGTGGGAACACAATGTTTGCCTGATATCAATGATAATTATCAGCAAACTGAAGTGCCTGTGAAATATGTGAGTGTATCATGCAATACCCAAATTACACAAAATACTGTTAAACTTGATATCTCAAGTTTAACTAAAAAAAAACATTTCGACATCCCCAATTCAGAAGAAAAATATTTTGTATATTGAAGAGACAAGTACAGAGGAAACTACTCAAGGTATACAAACTGGGAGTGATTTTATTCCAATACCTGCAATATTATATAAAACATTAATAATCGTAGTTTATATAAATAAGTGCTTACTGAGAAGCCTTAGAACCTTTTATTTCTCTCAAATTGAATCTATTATCATTTTTAAGGAACTCGTGCACCATAAAAATTTCTATATGAGGCAAATTATTAGAGTTTGCTTTTACAAACTGGGCCATCATCAACAATAGTAAGAAATCATAAATCACACAAAACAAATACAAATAAACATGGAACAGTATCAACATCAACCAGCTCTACAGAGTACACACAACAACAGTGACAGTGAACTATGCACTTAGTCAGGAACGATTGTGCCCAGCACTTATGTACCAAACAGCAAATTATTACCTGATCTCGTTAAAATAGTCGTTTTCTTTATCTAACAGCGGAATCTCATATCTATTTATCTTTCTCAATTTTGAATGCGAATTCACAGTGGATAGGTCCAAGTTTTCATCTTTATACAATTATTATATAAGGGTTGTCTGAATAAGTTAGATTTAACAGCTGTAACATTCGTATTCTCTTCTTTACACATTTGCAGTTAATGGCTTGACGGTAACTTCATTGCACATAAGTGACGTCACGATCGTAATGGCGGCATATTCAAATAATTAGATATTTGAATTTTGAAATTAATTTATTCAAAAATCTAGCTCAAATTACGGTAGATAATTAAACTTAATGGGTTTTATTTGATTAATTCTAACTGTTAATAAAGAAAAAACGTGAGGTTATATTTTTGGAATTTAAATGTTTCCTTTACTTTCATCAATAAATAGTTAAATAATTAAATTGTTAAATAGTTATCAAATAAAAACATAAACTGTTTGTATGATTTCATTTTGCAAATAAGAAATACATAATCGTAGAAAAAGGATAGTGTACAACTCGCGTGAAATACGCATTTCGAGCTTGTTATACAATAGACTATTTCCTACAACCCCGTAAAAAATCATTAAAAACAAAACTCCTTTTTCAAATAAAGTCAATTAAACAATATCACCCCTATACTGAGTATATCAAATATGTATTGAAAACTATATCACCACGTGTATGATATACTTTTCTTGCGATATTTTTTTACTTTTCAATACATGTGTGTTTGTTAATTTTCAATACACTTGTGATATAATATTTAAGTACATGTGCGATATATGCTACTTTCTAAGTACAAATGAGTGTGCAAACTTATCATTTTCATATGTGGTCGTAGGAAAACAAATTATCGGCTACTAACCAAACAATGGGGACGTATTATGTAAAATTTTTAAATTAGCACTTAAAAGTCTGTTATTAAATATGCTTACAAAAAATATTTGTAATTTTTTTAAACCTATATTATATTTAAAAAAAAATAAATTAAAAATATCTACATTAATTGATAATACTGTTAAGATATATATACGAACTGAATTCCTTATTAATACATGCCAGATCTAAACATGAGAAAAGAGGAAAATTGTATTGCTTTTATTTTCGCTGTGACTAACAGTACATCGGATGTACTCGTTTATACCATACATCTAAAAATAAAATAAACTATTGGTGCTATTCAGCGAAATACCTATGTACGGTAAATATGTATGTAGCTTATATTCGCTGTGGGCGAGAGGGTGGAGCATCTTGATAGCCGATGCTAGCGCTTGCCGTGGTCATCACCTGAACTTTTGTCCCGAACATTTTTCGACGGACCAAAATTTCAACAACAATACGAAAAGCTCGCCGAAGTCTAGCAGAAATATGTTGTGTCGTGGGCTGCCAAAATAATAGTTTAAACAGTCCCAATATAAAATTTTAAAGTCTGTACAAATATGAACACAGACAAAGCGAGGTATGTGAGCTTTGTCGTTACTTGGATTGAAAACTTTGTCCGTGAAAAGAAACTCCTTCTAGTGATTCTACGACAATGAAAATTTTACTGCAGTTAGCTGACCACATAAACCGCTAAAAATTAAAATTTTTATTAATATATCGGTACGTCATTTGTATTAAATTAAAGACTACAGTTTTTAGTTCGTTCGATAGTTATGCCGTCTAAGACACGGGATTTCAAAGCAAAGGGTCGTAAGTTCGAGTCCCCCAAATGCTTGTTAATTTTGTTTTTCAACAAATAACTTTTTTTATTATAATTTTGGATAATTTTTATTCAGAATCACTCGAAGCAGTTTAATTTCGCGGACAAAGTTTTTTTTCCAAGTAACGACAAAGCTCACATACCTCGCTTTTTCTGTGTTCATATTTGTACAGACTTTAAAATTCTTTTTTAGTTTTTTTTTAGGTTTTCTTTTTAGGTTTTCTGAATAAAAATTATCCGAAATTATAATAAAAATAAATAAAAAAAGTTACTTGTTGAAAAAAAAATAACAAGCATTTCCGGGACTCGAACCCACGCCACTTTGCTTTCAAATCCCGTGTCTAAAGCCGGAGTCTCATGCGTCCGTTTTCCGTCGATCCGATATCCGATAAAAATTGAATTTCGACTAAAAATAAAATCCAAGTCTCATTTATCCGAAAATCGTATCCGAAAAAGGTCCCATCATGACAATTGACAGTTGTATTTGAGGTTATAATTCACAATACACTGATTAATTTACTTATTTGGTTGTATTGTATTTAATATCATTTGATTGTGTTCTGTGATTTGATTCAATATTAGGTGTATTTCTTTTGCACTTGGGTCAGTTCACTTGGATCACTTTTGAACGGGCCAAAACTGACCACGCAAAAGTATAAATAAAACGCTCCTAACCAAATCAACTGACGTTGTCGTTCCGTTCCTGTCAATTATCATCTGAGACTAGCAACAAAGCACCAAAAAAAGATCATCAAGAAATGGCCACCGACACCTATAATTTTCTTCCTCAGATGACGAATGTATCTTGGAGAAAATGTATTCCTAAAATTAATATTTTCTTACGAAATATTTACTAAAATCATATTATCTTCCTCACTAGACGAAGTGTCGCCTTCCATTTTATTAAAATCTAGATTTTTAATCTGCTCTTGATAAGTATGCTTTTTTTAGGTTATCAAATAATTTTAAAAACCCCGCCATCTGTTTCAGATCACTTTTGAACCATTTCAGCGGGTGGTGCAGCATCGGTAAGGGGGGAGGTGACCCAGGTCATTTTTGATTCAGTTCAGTTGCATCCAACTGATCCAAGTGCAAAAGAAATACAGCTATTGTATTGTTTTAAATTTCGATTATTTGCTATTTGCGATCAACATGTCCAAGTCTAATTGAATGATGTGAGTTTTAACATTTTACCAAAGTTCTGCAATGCTTGCTGAAATGCAACTAAATAAATTAATAAATTTAGTTCAAACTATCGACGAATGTTAAAACACAAACGGAATAATTATTGTTATTAGTTTATTGTTTTGTTTTGTTTACTTTTCATCAGTCAGACAGCCAAAAGTGAGGTTAAAAACGATCCGAAAACGGAAAAAGTTAAAATTAGTTTAACTTTGTCTGACGTCGGAAAAAAGTTAAAAATATTCGGATTAAAAAAGGCGGGAAATTTTTCAACCAATAGGTGCTTCGTCGTACCATCGGACGGTCGGAAAACGGACGCATGAGACTCCGGCTTTAAACCGTATAACTATCGAACCAATCTAGAAATATAAGCCATATTCTGGCGGTCTCTTTGGTTTAAAAATATTTTCAACAACTTTTAGAACCAGTTTTAAAATTACGTCATAGATTTTGGAAGCGCTCAAATATATGATTTTAAAACTGTGATGTCATTAGCAGTTGACAGTTTAGTTTGACAATGTCAGATTCGTACCTGAAGTAAATTATATATAACGAAAAAGAGGTGCTTGTTGTGATTTGTGTTTTTAAATAAGTTACTGTCAACGCAGACTGTTAAATCGTCTAGCTGAACCCGAATCTTTTTTTTATTTTTTTCATATAACTATATAAATAAATGAATATTATTAATTATTATTACTCTTTCTTGGGTCTTTCACTTAAGCCCGTCGTCTGCCTTCTCTGTTTGATATTGATGACATTTCTACCTCCTTGAACCGTTCTCGAGAGGACGTTTCAAAAACAGATGCAGCTGGTTTAAAACTAATTCAACGTGACGTCATTGTTTGGTCACTCGAATGGGAATGGTTTAAACTGTTTGAAATATGTTTAAACCAGTCGACCGCCCGAATATGGCTTTTGATTGTACGGGACAAAGTTTTACATTTCAGCCTACATGGCAAGTTGCACACAGCGAATAAGCTGCAGAATCTGTAAGGACAATATATACAGACTCTGTACCCGTTACATATTTCAATATTCTGCGAACCATTCTGTAAATCAGTACAGAAGTGTTATAATGATTATAACATTGGGCTTGTTTTATGATTAAAAATGTGTTCTGTGTTGAGCAACACTGACAAGAGACAAGAGTTCAACGTAACATAACCATACTTTCATCTTGTCATTTGATGATATACCTGCTTTCACTCTTTGTATTTCCAGATCATTCATTAATATATTGATTGATGTTTTTATTTAATTGAAAATAATTTTTAAATATAATTTCTGGTATTTCAAAGGGCTTATGTGTATCCCTGATCATCCTTTTCTCAATTCTCATGTAATTTCTGAAACATTAGTTATTGTTACCATTATTATGTTAAATCTAGTATTTTTGTATATACCTATCAGTTTCTTCTGACAAAATCAAAGCCATAATATGTCAGACGTTGTAAATCCATTATTTTTAATAAATAAAGCAAAGTTACAGAAAATGTAAGCTTTAACAGAGCCAAAATTTTGACTGTAAAAGATACATAAAATGTAGAATTCTTACATAAAAATGTAAAGAAAAGTAATCCGCAGAATAGCATTCTTTTTACATTCTGTAAAAATGGGAAGTTACAAAGACTACATTAGAGAAAAAAATTAAAAAAAAACCCTTTACTGAATAAAACAAGCTGGTTACCAGTCACTATTTTTATGTAGTTTAAAAGAAGTTAATAAAGCCAAACATACCAAAAATTAAATTTGGAGAAAAACTTTACTGTACAAATCAAACCGGTTACCAATCACTATTTTTATGTGGTTTCTAGGAAGCTAAAAAAATTATCAAAACAAAAAAAATTGGCCATACTGAGAATCAAACTTAAGCTCTTTTACACCGAAATCATATACTGTAAGCATTACAAAAAAAAATAAAGTAACAGAAATATTAACAAACTTATCAAGCAAACCTTAAAACGCAGTGAACGGCCGATGTACAAAATAAATGTGTAAGTCTGATGTACTGCTAGTCACAGCGTTTTATTTTTCACTTTTCAAAATAACATAACCAATTATTTTAAAGTTTATATCTAATTGGTGTTTTGCTTTTTTCTTCTTTTTTCTTAAATAGTCTAAGACGCTAAGGCTATTTAGTTTGGCAATATCCGACAGATAACTATAAATTATACCTTGTCATGCCATCTACATTATTTTAAACAAATTAATGTAGCTGACGTCACTTTGGAAATTTTGAAAATTTATTTCTTAGTAATCGTAGTGTTTCAAAGTTAACCAAGCCTGTTTTTATGAATAATTTTAAGTAGATTTTCATATACTACAAATGAATTTGTTGTAGCTACCGCATTACACGTCCACATTAACAAGATTGTATAATTTTTTAAAAAATAGACAGGTGTCTCGCACAGCTGTCAACGTAAGCGTGAAATTCGAAGACTCCATCCAAGTTACATTCGGAAAAAGTAAATTCCTAGCAAATCCGAGAAACAAGGAACAACTGATATCTCTCCTAACATCGCACTTAAAAGCAAAAAAATGTTGTGTACCTGATGATACAGATACTTTAATTGTTTCGACAGCTATCAGAACAGTTCAAGACGGGGTGGTGGTGAATGCAGTAGATGTTGATACTGACTTATTAGTTTTTTTATTTGCTCTAGCTCCCCCAAAATCCAGCTTAACTATCCTCGTATGTGGTAAACGTAACAAACCACAAAAATTTACAGCAGTTTATATATTTACGGATTGTGATTCTGTGTCTACAATACCTAGGAAAGGCAAAATTAACCCTTTCAAGAAAGTTCAAGACGATGTGGAATTGAGGAGGAAATTACTTATTTTTAAAGAGTTAAATACTCAGGTTGGTGATGTCGCTTATGTTGGCAACGAATTTTTTTGCGATAAGGGAAGCAAAAGAAATAAAATTTAGATACCTCACATTATTAAATGTACTTGAAAACTGGTGCAAAACAGTCGGTCTTGGGCGAGTTTAAATTAGCTACTCTACCTCCCAGAATAGCAGCAGCAAGAGAGCATTCTTTTAGACTGTACCATTAAGTACAGATGCGGCGCGTCTGAAAGAAAGACCCTTTACTATGGGGATGGACTAAAATCAGCGAGGAACCTGCGTCTAAGAGCAAAATCTCGGCCTACTACTTTGGATCACCTGCTACACGTAATTTCCTGCTCCTGCACAGGAAGAGTGTCTCAAGTGCTGAAGAAGTTGCCTTCAATACTCAATAATGTGCACCAACTGCGCTGTACATGGATGCAGCAATACTGACTTGGTTATTGCTGATGAAGAAGATGATAATTTTTAAGATGAAGATAACTATGAAGGGCCTATAAATGTGGATTCACAGAGTGATAAGGGTAACATAAAAGTAAAATATACAAGGTAAATTTATTTCTTGATACTTGATAATTTTGTTAAAAAAAAATTAAAAAACTTGGAATTTTGCTGTTTCACTTCAATCCACCCAAATGTAAGACATGGATAGGGATTTGTGGTTGTTAAAATTTACTGTAGGTTTTAGTTCTTAAGTATTATTTACAATATGATATTTTACAATAATTTGATAATCTTTATCATTTTACTACATTAATTGGTGAATTATTCAAAAACACACGAAGCTCTAAAGTGAAAGGTTTACGAAATGTTTGCAAAAAACTTAAAAAAAACACAAATTTTTTACCCTTTCTCCCTCCCGCTTCGCCCGCAAACAAGACGCTTTTTGGGTGGAGACTTTTTTTACCACATTTAGAAAAAAGGCAATAAACAACTTCCAATAATCAGATATTTGTTTTTTTAATACTTATTGTGTTTTGAAAATTACATTGTTAATTTCATCAGGTTATCCACATCAACCAATGAGTAATGAAACACACAAAGTCCAGTACCATAAAACAATATTTGTTGAATTATTTTAAATGTGAAATTGTCAACTTCTTTGGGCTTCCGCCATCATTAGACCTACAATAGCGCTCTTTAATAAATAACAGGTACAATAAAAAAACATTAATATAAGTGGCTTACCATAAACATCATGGAGCAAACAGTGCAATAAAATTTTGGTTATGGGTAAACTTCAGTAACATTAAAATTTAAATTAGTTGCATAGTACTGATTAAATCAAAATAGTTACAATATAAAATTAACAAAAACATTATGGGAACACAAGATGTGTCTCATTAATAGAGTCTGTCATAAAGGTAATAGGTCGAATCTTCTTGATATATTCGAAATTAACTCCTTTTTAGACAATGATACTATTTTATGCCTAAATGAATAAATTCGGCCTAAATACAATCACCTATTTTTATTAGATTCTTTTCTGGACCTGATTTAAGGTTACTTGATCCCATCCGCTCTGGCTGTCAGCTGTCTAATTAATATACATTCCTCTACCAAGAACCATTCTCTATAATCATTTGATTTTTCTAAGCTCCTTCTTACTATTTATAATGTCGGTTGTTTACTTTGGTTACCATAACATTCGCCCCCGTGTCAATTGACATTGACATTGACATTGACATTGACATTGACATTGACATTGACATTGACATTGACATTGACATTGACATTGACATTGACATTGACATTGACATTGACATTGACATTGACATTGACATTGACATTGACATTGACATTGACATTGACATTGACATTGACATTGACATTGACATTGACATTGACATTGACATTGACATTGACATTGACATTGACATTGACATTGACATTGACATTGACATTGACATTGACATTGACATTGACATTGACATTGACATTGACATTGACATTGACATTGACATTGACATTGACATTGACATTGACATTGACATTGACATTGACATTGACATTGACATTGACATTGACATTGACATTGACATTGACATTGACATTGACATTGACATTGAGATTGACATTGACATTGACATTGACTAGACCCTCTTCTTCTTTTTCTCCTCTTACTTTTCTTCTTTTTTTTCCTCTTAATTTTCTTTTTTTTCTACGTTTACCTCCTAAAAATCCAAGAAATAGTAGCGCTGCCACAAAAATAAAAATAGTACTGGAAAAGGGGATCAAATACTATATGGAACGGGTAATGAAATTTTTTGGACGGTCGGTAATAAGAGAAATAAAAAATAAAATAACTTCTCGGGCAATAAAAATCCAAGAAATAGTAGCGCTGCCACAAAAATAAAAATACCATTGGAAAGAGGAGATCAAATACTATGTAGAACGGGTAATGAAAGTCTTTGGAAGGTCGGTAATAAGAAAAATAAAAAATAAAATAACTTCTGGGACAATAAAAATCCAAGAAATAGTAGCGCTGCCACAAAAATACTATTGGAAAGAGGGGATCAAATCCTATATAGAACGGGTAATGAAACTTTGTGGACGGTCGATAATAAGAGAAATAAAAAATAAAATAACTTCTCGGGCAATAAATTCCAAGAAATAACATATTATATCAGACTCTATTGATGAGACACATCATGCGACTAATTTAAATTTTATTGTTACTTAAGTTTAGCCATAACCCAAATTTTATTTCACTGTTTGCTCCATGATGTTCATAGTAATGTTTTATTATACCTGTTGTTTATTAAAGAACGCTATTGTAGGTCTGATGATGGCGGAAGCCGAGACTAGTTGCCAGTTTCACATTTAAACTATTTCAACAAATATATTTCTTTGGTACTAGACTTTGTGTGTTTCATTACTAATTACATTGTTGTTATCAGGTGAAAAGCTTTGTTACGTTTATTAGGCTTAGCAGCCTCTTCACCAGTGCTTAAAATTCTAGTATAAAGTGAGAGGCCTGTTTCCTCCTCCTAATTATATAATCTACAGACGGGTTCGTCTTGGTAGATGCCCATTTTGTGTAGATGTTCCCTAAGGTGACAATGTCCAGTTATTAATTTTACTCTACTGTAAAGTGAGATTTCTTTACCGAAAATGGCGGGTCAGAATTGGTAAATTATTCAATACGCGTATAATAATGGCTATTACCCACGAAAATGAAAGTTCCAACAAGAGCCGCAGACGAATGTTGTAATCATCTGAGTAATAGCGAGTCGAATACTATACTTTATCTACAACTATTTAGTTAATAAAAAGCGCTTTGTATGTTGGAAAAATTCAAAAGGTTAATTTTTATTAATATAACAAATATTAAAAATTACATTAGTTATTTTTAATACGCTTATTGTAAATCTAATATAAAGTCTGCTATTATTAAAGAACTTTTAATAAAGTATATAAATAATTTTTTAAATCGAGCTATTCCAAACGAATCTCTTAACAATGCATTAATTTTGACGTTGAATTGACACTATTGACTTATATCAAGCAGAGCAAGTACATAGCCATAATTTTAAATCGTTTTACTTTTTGATTTTTGTTTGGTCAATAGATTAGTTCCTACACGGTAAGCAACCAGTATTACTTTTAATTTATATATTATTAATGCACGGGTATATTATTTAATTTGTCGACCACAAATGCGCGAATGACTTATTTTTCTTCATACAAAGCTATCAATTATGTCAATGACATATTATTATTCATAGTACATCAAAATAAGATATCCAAGATCAGGACTATGGAGCGTATAGAAGGAGGCCAATCTCTAATGGACAACACGTTTAAAATGTGGTCAACATTTTATACGCAACTAATGGTACATAAAATAACCGACGTGGCGCTGATGATCGTATGTTGAAGAACTGTTTCTAGATTGATTAGATCCATAGTCTCAAATAACGTTTTTTATTTAATGAGCCACCCAATTTTTATAAAATACATATCTTTTAAAAGTTTACGTAATGAATTAAAATTATTATTTGAAAAAAATCAAAGGAAATGTCAAAACTGTCATCAACAGTCGATCAACAGCGCCACCAACTGGCTTCCAAAATCGGGCCACTTTTTATAACGTTGAGATGTGCCTTCTTCTATACCCTCCATAATCAGGACCAATATAATCATTATACTTAATCTGATTGAAGAAGCTTCTTTCTTGGTTTGGTTGGAATATTAAAGATATACAGGGTGGCGCAAATTTATTGAACACTATTGGGACTTTATAAAACGTTATAGATACAAAGCTATTTACAAGAAAAAGAGGGATGCGTATTTTCAAGACGAATTAAATGGTTTTTCAAAATTATAATATTAGGACCGGTTTCAGAGATATTTAGGATAAATAGAAATTAACGATTTTCGTTTTATTTAAGTAAAACCTTAATTTTTAAAAATCGAAAAAATGTATACGGTTTTCTTATTGAAGGTCAAATACCGCTTAATATAGCATGTCCAATTTTTTACAACAATGTTTCGTCTTTAAAATGCTACCTTCAACTATTTTTTTAATTCGGACATGTACTTTTTATTTAATTTTTAAAATCCCCATATTTTGTCTATCTATATTTTAATTCTGTAAGAATCGCCAGTTCATTGCCGAAATCTGATAAAAAACTAAGGTGTTCTATATTATTCGATAAAGAAAACAATGGGCACTTTAAAGATGACATAAAAATTACAGGCTCGTATTTAAAAAAAAAATAGTTGCGGGTAGCCCTTCAAAACACGAAACATTGTTGTAAAAAATTGTATGTGCTATGTTAAGCGATATTTGGCCTTCAATAAAAAACTTTCATGAAGTTTTTTTCTACCACTAAAAATTAAATTAACTAATACGAAAATCGTTTGTTTCGGGTTTTCCCAAATATCTCGGAAACCGGACCTCATATTTTAATTCCGAAAACACCAATGAATTGGACAAATATACATCTTTTTTCATTTAACTATTATCTCCTTTTTAACGTAACCATAACGTGGCTGACTGTACCAAAAAGCAAGAAAATTGTGAATGAATTAAGACCCACTTTACTAACGATTAAAGTAACCTGATGAAATTTCAGGTTTTTAAATAATATAAGTGTATTCGTCAGTTTATACGAACCTATAAAGAATATGATTTATCGATGTTTATATATTTTTTTAAATTGTACTGTGTGGGTGGCCATACTATCGATATTGTGTTCACGATATTGACATTATAAACGACCTGTAGATTGATTTTGGGTTTTTATTAGTATTAGGTATACACTTAAATATCGGGAAACTATTATGTTAGTACAAGCCAAAGTTGTATTTTTTTAATTTATTGTTTATTCAAAGAATACATAACCAGCATATATTTTTTAATACTAAAAATAATCAACTCTCACAAATACTTGAAAGCCCAACTTTTATTTTTAAATATTACGCAAGATCAGTATCCGTAAGTAGGTATTGTAATTTTTTTTTGCGCTAACTGTAAATCACGAATCGAATTGACAGTTTGACCTTAACCAAACAATTATTAATTGACATATTGCCACTATATAAAAGATGTTCTTGCATACACGACATTCCTTCATTAGCGTACAAAAAAAATATTGTGTTAAAAAAATAGTTTAAAACTTTTCTAATTCATTAAGATTTTGCTAGCAATATAGAATAACCAACTTTGGGGTCACTCTTATATTTATAAATGGGATTTGATGGAATTTTTACTGTTTGGACTTTTTGATTTACTATAACAAATGTAACAAATGACCCTAAATTTAGATTTTTCATAGATGGTTATTTAAATTTTACGAATTGAAATTTTTGATTAGTATCTTCCCACGTACATTCAATAGCGAAAGTACTTCTAGTTCACCGTGGCATTGCATAACTACAGATAGATTTCTAATGAAAATGCTTATCTTAATCTGTCGACCTTAAATTTCCTTTTAGGGTGCCTAATTAAAATTTATAATACATGAAATAATATTTCGCACTTTTTTTTAAGAAAGTGTATATTTATAAGTATAAGTTTTATTTAATTATTATAACCGCATCCTAAGAAAAGAACAAAATTTAAAAATGAATACAAATGGTTAAAGAAAATTAAACATTTTTTACAGTTAGTTATTCTTTCCGGAAATTCTTCCCCAGACAATCCTTCCTCGATGATCCTTCCTGCACAATCCTTTCAGGACAATCCTTCCCCACGACAATACTTTCCCGCGATAATTCGTTTTCTACAGACAATCCTTCCCCAACCAATTCTTCCCTAAAACAATTTACCCACATTTATTATTTACTACCATTATTCAGACATTCACTCCTTCCTCATTAATACTAAAGATACCATTCCCTCGCTTCACCGAACAGGGGTTTATAAACTTTGTTGCTCTGTTTGTAACGGTGTTAACATCGGTCAGTCTGGTAGTAGACTGATAACTAGAATCAAAGAACATGTCAGATATATAGATAAATACATAAACACAGATGTTACCAATAATCCTTCTTCATTTGCTAATCATATCGACACCCCCATCGAATAAGGTTGTAACTCATATTATCGCAAAAATTACTTACAACCTTGTTCGAGGGGGTATCGATATAATTACACATAACCACTCTATTTCCATGTCCGATGCATTAATGAACAACTTAGACGGAAAGAGAACCACATTTTCCTTTCCGATTAATTTTTACAACTACTATCCTAATCCATTCCACATCAATTCTCTTTATCTTAATTTACCCGCCAAATTCTTCCATCATTCTCACTTAAAATAATTTCTTTCCTTCCTATATAATATTCGTGTTTGTTTTGGTTTAATTCAACTTGACCTAAGTAAAATTTCTTTCATTCATACGTCAATTGTCACTCTCTCATTTGTCCCTTGAACTAGCCCTCTCCTTCTTTTTGTTTTTCTTTTTGGTACACCTGGCCTGCACCCAATTTCTAACATTTTCTAAATTGAAACTGATTTCTTATTTTTACTACAACCTTTTGTACGGGTATTAATGTCAACTATTTGTAAATTTTACATTGTTTTACTTTAGGATATGTATAATATTGTTAATCCTTTCCCAAACCCACCTTCTTCCACTCTTGTCACTCTTCTCGTTCCCCATTTGTCAACTGTCACTTTATTCTTCCCCATTTTGACGTGATATTTTCACTCTTTGATGTTGTTTCGCTATTAAGTTATTGTGATCCTCTGGCACCTTTACATGGTGACCCATACCACCCGAGTCCCAGGGTGGAAAATTTTCTTATATTTATGTTCTGATTTAAAATTTGATGTACTTTCCAAGATTTGGTGGACGTTTTAATTTGAGGAACATGAAGAATATCGTATTGGCGCCAACAAGGTTCTGGGAACCAAAAGCTTCTTACTTTTTAATCCAATAATTCCACCAATAGTTAGTTTCTGCATTAACCCTTATTGTTCTAGGGCCTATTTAAAACCGGTTAAAACACCGGATTATTTTTAACATTTCATTTGCGTTTTCAATTATAAATTTTTCATGTGCCATTAAACTTACATCCTCTCATACCCTCCCCTTTACCTCCTACTAAATTAGTTAAATTTATTCACATACATTGATTCTACTTTTCAATTTAATTATCACTTATATATGGTAAGTTTGTTTTTTATTACAATTTATATAAACTCCATTCTATCTTCATCGCTAATATATTTCGATCCCTGAAAGATGGCTCTTTAGCCGAAGCCAGTTGCCGTTTCCCTCCCCCCTCCTTGTTATAAGAAATATATTTGTGTGGTACGTGACTTGGAACTTCATTTCATTTATTGAAAATTGGACCACATTTGAGATAAGGATAACCTCTTGGATTTGGTTCTCTTAATGTTTAAGCCATCGTTTTGGTAAAGACGTCATTCCTTTTCAAAAAATAAAAAAATCTAATCTATATATAAAATATATAAAAAAGAAATGAGACTACTAGAGACAAACCGAAGATCAAGCTACTAGAAGACTCAATCCCCTCCTATCCGAACTCGCTGATTAGAGCAAAAAAAAACTCCCGCGGGGCGATTCTCTTTACTCGATACGTTACGTTCCGTCTCGATACCTCTCGCTCGGGACCCATTTCGATACTGAGTACAATGCGATTCTTGTCATCTCTCGACTTGGAGCTACGAAATACTACCGTTTGCTACAATTCCACGTGTATCATTCTGTCATCTGTCTAGTTTGTGTTGACGAATACCAAAACAATAATTATTTTGATATTTCAAAAGTGTCGGGAATCGTTATAATGTTACCCATTTTTAACGAAATTTTGAATCAACAAGATAGAAAATGATTTACCCAACAGATTTAACACAGCAGTCTCCAACTCGGATAATTTTTTATCAATTGGTAGACCACCTTCAGTCACTATTTCTAACTTTTTTATATCAGCGGCCTTTTTTTAAGATTGCCTTTATAATCGGACCAAGTCTAGAGGAAAATTAATTTTCAGGTCAACAATGAAATATAATTTCTTTAGATAATTTATAAAAATAACCCATCTTTTGCCACTTGTTAGTTGTTTTCACGCCACACCCTAAAGCACTGAGTTTTAAAGTTGAATTTATCTATAATTGCTTAAACTCATCTTTGCCATTAGCAACAGAGTCTTCCATTTACCAGCTGCTTAGCTTATGCTCAGTCATAAAATTCAAAATAACAAGTATATGCTCTTGAATTCGGTACCTACAGATGCCCCGAGTAAATTTGACAGTTATAGTCGAGAACTTTCGAGTGCGATTTAGCATACGAATCGCTCGATACGTAACGTACCGAAATGATGAACGAGAATCGCCCTACTGACTTCATCTCACATATTAAATTAGTAGTGTATGGAGATATATAAATAATAACATCAATAAAGATAGTACTATATGACATAAAATGTTATACCTACTTTATTAATAAACTCTTGATCAAATTGACTGAAGTTCAAAGATTTTGAAACAAACCGGTTTTTGTAGACTAATAGATCACAGCCAACGAATTAGAAGTCAGCAAGAGTAACTGAAGAGTATAGTTCTGTATATAAACCTCTAAAATGTGCATATAAAAGCTATACTAGTTACTGTTAGATTTGCTTAGTTTTCCTGTGCAATGATCATTGGGAACCTCTGATATATTTTAAAGTCTATTTAGCTATGGTTTAACGTTCAACCAAACACGAACCTTTGATTCACCATTATTTAATACCAATTGTTAGTATTGTTAAGTAATGTTTAATTCTATTATTGCAAAGAGGATTAATTCAAAATAAATAATAATTATTACGACTAATCTATACATTGTACACATTATATCAAAAAATAACAATTTATCAATTACATACCAAAATTTAATTAAATTAAGAAACACTTGCTAAATGTTTCTAAATTTTTATATTTATTAATTTAACTTTATATACAGAAAAAAAAATTTGAATAAAGTTTAAAGTAAAAATAAATCAGACGCCACTGGTTTCTAAAGAAGACGTCCACCACGATTAGTATGGACAACGGTGGAGCTTAGATGAAAGTGACTTCAAGGTTACATCCTAGTTACCTTGATTCGTCTTTACTTTCGTTTTCAACTTATTGAATTCTATTCAATCGTATGTTTTCCTATTTTGTATGCACCTGTTTTAAAATTTCGTATTTAGAAAGCCATTTTCGTTTAAAATACTTTGTGATATATTATTTTTTTCTTTTTTAATAAAAAAGCGTTAGGAAATTAAATGAAAGCCAAATTTAATTAATGATTTGTGAAATGCGATTGCAAAAAACGTTTCATGTCAAACGTTTAGGCTAAACTTTTCTTTTTCGTTTTAAAAATCAGTAATTTTGCTATTTAATGGAATACTAAAAATAACATATAAAATTTTTAAAGCACAATTTACAGTATATTATCCAGTATATTAATAAGTAAGAAAAAGTGCAGCGGGAAAGAGAAAAAAATTGTTTAATCTAAATTGTCTAATATACTTTCACAGTTAAACAATGATTTAACAGAAAAATAACAATGTTTAAATGTTAAATCTAATATCATATTGTCTATTTTCTCACATTATTATCTCGCAACTTCTAAGTAGATAATAAGATATTTCCAAAGATCTTTTTTATATTTTAATCGGTTTCGCCTCAAGGAAGGTCTTTAAAATGATATTTAATATTTTATTTTTGTTGTACTTATTTTTCTTTGTCGAAAGTAAATCTAACGAAATTACTACGCTCGTCTGGCCCACTGCAATTACATCACATAAAATACCCAGAGGAATTAGGCATCTATCGGTGTCTTCTACGAAAGAAATTTTGCACAATACGTGACTATCCGAGATCACTGAGAACAGCTTCACCTTTTGCGAGAAAAGGTTACGATGATAAAATGAAATAAATACAATTTGTACACGCTATTATCATAAATTAGGGTTTTATGGTTCTTTAGAATAAAAATTACTCAAATTTCCTTCTAATTTACATATGCAATTTCACTTTTTATACACACATAACCGGATTATATCATGTAAGAGATATCGAATAAACAAATTAGGTTTGTTTATTTTATTCACCAATGCAACTTTACTACAATTATAAGAATATGTTTGGTCCTGTCATATACAAGAAATGTTAAAAAATAATTATAATACAACGGTTTACACAATGTTTCATGAGGAACTATTCATTCTCCTACCTCGTATTAAGGCCCTTATGGGGAATATCAAATGTTTATTAAAAAGTGTCTGCTCCCATTGTTTAATAGTTGTGAATTTTGATTTTAATTTCTTTTGGTCATAACTTTTGGACGGTAAGTTTGATTTGTCTCATATTTTGGTAATACATTACAGTACTACCACCTAATTAACTGATTTATTCAAACTAGAAAAAAATCACGTTCGGTCTTAAAAAATTAGTTCATAGTAGTACCACCACAACTCGCGCTATATTTTTAATAGAACAACTGTTTTGATTAATTTCCAGAATCAGGTTTCAAAGGGTACAAGCTGTTTTAAAAAATACTAAAACATCGCCCTCTAAAAAATTATAATTAATGAAAATAAAGTAAAATATAAAAATGAACGAATTTATTTACATATTTAAGAATACACATAAATGGACAATTACATGAAAGAACTTAAGGCACAAGGAAAATAAAACGACAAAACGAATTTTAGAGGGAAATTTATTGAGGCTCATTCTACGGAAAAATAAGGCGAGGTTCGTAAAAATTTGATATAGCTAAGCCACAACGACAAAAAGTTTCGTAATTATACCAAAAATAAGATGTCGTGATTTTTGCCAGGATTGGTTTAGGGGAACCACCCCTAAAACCCGAAAAACAGGTTTTTGAGGTATTTTTTTGGGTCGATTTACTGGTTTTATTTTTTTTTAACCCTTTAGACTTCTAGCTAAGATTTGGGATTTGAACCCTTTTATTGTAAATGATTGAGGAACCTTCAGTCCAAATTTGGAGTGGCTGCGATCATTTCAACCCCTGGAATAGATATAAATATACGTTTTTTGGGCTAAAAATTGAAATATGGCTATTTTGGTCAAATATCTGCCGAATTGGATGAAATTCGGTGAAAAAGTGAGTCATGATGACCATAATAGGTGGTCCAAAGATGAAGTCAAACTATTCAATATTTTGGGTTAAAATCTAAATTTGGCCGATTCACCCCCTAATTTTGTAGTGGACCCCCATTATAACCAAGGAGTCGTAGAGTACTCTGCTTGGGATTAAATTAAAGGTTATTTTATATGGTTTCATATGGTTAAGGTTAATATAAAATGGCTTTTGAGTTTCGCCGATTTTTTGGACATTTACGGTATATATATTTACACGCCGTTTCTTTTATCATATACTAACATGCCGTCTTCTAAACCATAAGAGATACGAAAATAATTAATTTAGCAAAAAGTTAACTATTTTGAAGAACATTACACTGCTCGAAAAAAATCTACAGGGACTCTCGCCCTTCTCGAGTTATAAAGGGAAAACTAAAAATGCGATATTTGGTTTTCTGCTCATAAAATTATTATTTAAAAAAATATCAAAAAATAGAAAAGGAAAGTTTTATTGTATATAAAATTTTCTACAAAAATTCACTAAAAAATCATTGATACGATGTTTCGTGTCTTAACAGCCACCATCAAGTTTTTTGTTAAATGTGAACCTGGTCTTTTTGTAATCAATCTATTGTTTCTTCAAATTTTGATTTAGGAAATGTTCCATTTTCTTTTAAATAGTTAAAAACTGGGCCAAACGTTCTGGAAATCGTCTTTGATATTCTCTACTGGAACTAGGTAAAACTAAAAATAGTGGGCAAGTTAAGCAACGACGAGAAAAACTATCCGGAGGAACGCTGGTGACCTGACAATATTTTTGGTACCAATCTAACCTTGAACCAGTCGGCAATAATTCTCCGTAAGTCAACGCTTTTAAGTGAGCCCAGCACTTTAAAACTTGAGATCGCAGGAGTTAATTGAACTCTAAGAACCAATTGGACATTTGATAGGAACAGACGAACACTTAGCAGAAAACCAAAGAAGATATTCATCCAGCCCAACCTCAGGATCCTTAGCGAAGAGATAGATCTCCCGGACGAGCTCCTAGATCTACTGTAGGACGCTCCTCTTAGCATTAGACAAGCTCGACCGACCACCACTGACGCTCAAGAACTGCACGCCGCTTTGAGCCTTCCCACCCGGGAGGATCGTAAGTATCAAATACCGTAATATAAAATACCTTAAGATGGTAATCACTTTTATTTTCAGAACAACAACGCCCAATGTATCCCTAAAAAAGAGCATCTTTCTCCTATAGCAGGATACAAGGATACACCAAACAAAAAGGACAGATTACCGAGGAGAATTTAGCAGGTATGCATCTGACTCATCAGGCGAGTCCTACACTAATTCATGCATAGAACGAAGCGTGATATATTTTTAAAAGATATGCGCCTCCACCACAACTCAGGATAATAGTTGTAATACAAAAAAAGTTAATTCAGGCCCCCAGCGTTCCTGAAAAGCTCCAACGGTAGAAAGTTCTTGAGTCTGAGAGTATCCAAGATGACCGACCGGCTGGAAGTAATTTTTTGTCTAACTTTCGTGTCAACCCGACTGACTCATGGTCAGATCAAACCGAAAAGTATTGTTATGCCCCCAGTGTGTGTACCTCAATTATTGGTTTCAAGTCATGTCAGGTCTAATTGTTTTGACAGCAAATTTCACTGATCGTGTAAGTTGCTTATTATAGAAAATATCAGTGAATTATTTTGTGTTTTAAGATTGGAGTGCTCTCATATGTTTACAGCCCTGGTTTGTTGCTGGGTGCTGCTTAACTTGGCCGCTATCGTCATTTTCATATAGCCCTACCTTTTCTGTCACTAAATGTGTAAACAAAAATAATATTCCCATATTCTATTATTGAAAATTGATGTGGTATTTTGCAAATAATTAAAGTAATTTAATAACTTACACTACCTCAAAAACGAATGGAAAATGGCCAAAATAGTGTACTAAACAAAAACAAATAACTATGAAAAAGGGAAAGTCAAATTGTGTACCTTAAAAATTCTAAAAAACGAAAATGTCAAATTATCACGGCCTCCCAAGATACTCTTAAATATTTTACATTAAGTGGCGCCCATATCATATATTATCTTACCTGAAATGTTTTTTGGACGAGCGCTCCCTTAATACTAAAGATAAGAAGCTGTGGTTTTCACCAGTCGATTCTGTTTTTAATTCTTTAGAGCCCTTCTGTGGAATTTTTTTAAAAATTATTTGTAATAAAAGTGATACGACAATGAACTGTGTTTTCTAGATAAATTTAAAAAACTTTTGCGGCTCTTTATTCTGCCCAGAAAAATTGGACTAAAGGGTAGGATTAATTAATATCAATTGAAAAATACTAAAAAAACTATTTTTACACCATATTTATTAGGAAACCAACACATTTTCCTTGAGTAAATTCTCTAAATGACACCCACGCAAGTCACGTAGTGTGCGGATTTCTTATTAAATGGTGAGAGGGCAACATTTCGTGTTTATTTTTGTTTAATTTAGTTTTATTAATGTTGGGCCCCTTTTTACTATCTTAAATTTAAAAACAAAATGTAAGTTTGCGGTTTGTTTTAAATTTTATTTTTTATTAACTTCAAAATAAAAGTCATTATTACTGTAGCTTTTTATTTTGAACAAAGTAAAGGAAAATTTTAAGAAATAGATAACACGATAATACCTATGAATCACAAAAGAAATATTATAAGAGCCAATGTTTTAGTACATATCGGGAGTTTCTATTTTATTCGATATTTGTTATGTGGTATATATTATTGATTTTAGAGTGATTTGGTGAAAACACCGATGATCGACTGTAGGCCAAGCGAGGCACACGTGAATTCTGTAAAATGAGATCGCAAGACAGTATTAATTCAAAGTCGCGAGCACAGATAATTTCTATATCCAGTATAAAGAATCTTGCACCTACCTTTTTCTGACGAATAATCTTCAACTCGTAGTCATGGTGAAGGAGGTCGTAGCCAATATTTTTCACTAATTAAGTTTATTGGCGAGAGATATCTATATGCATGACCATAAGTTGGTCCAAATTACTAAGAAACAATTAAGAGATAATTAGTTTCCAAGTTATTGAAAAATGACGTTAATTAATCGTTAAAGAGCAACAGCTACCCAGTTCCCTATCAAGCGGACTCTCATTAATAGCTAGGCGGGTATGAAACTGTTATTTGCTTAAACAACCCCGTAAACGTAAAACCAGAATTTCAATTAAGAAAGTTACTCTGAATATTAATGTCTAAAACAACTGCTTATTGGAAGAAGAACCGATCCCGAGCGAAGTTGGAAATTACCTATCTCAAATTTGGAAATAATTTCCAAAGTTACAAACGAAATTTGTGTCCCACAGCGAAAGGTTTCCGGATTGGCTTGACCTCCGGAAGCTTCCCGGTACCACCCATAAATGAGAGCATTTTAGTAAGGGAACTACGAAGGGCATATCCCTTTTTATTACAAATTTGACTTCCAATAAGTGCTGCCCTCTGGGAAAACTTGAAAGAGTTTACCTGAATTTAATTATGCGATATATCAACGACTATCTATGTAATGGACTCATCCAGTGATTTTTTTTAATATTTTTATTTTATAATTTTGGCCTACCATAACACATTGCACCGGGTCCAGCCCTTCTGAGACCGATCCTGCGCTGTAATTAATTCTTAAAATGTGAATATCGGGGCTATAGTGGCTTGTGACGTGACCCAATTGAAACAAATTAAATTTGACCTTGTTGTCATATCGATAAAACTGGCAACTCTCGTTCTCATTTGTTATGATTAAAAGTTGGAAAGAAGTATGTCAAATTTTTCTACAAATGAATAAAGCTAGAATGTTGGCAATGCTGTAGAAAGTAAAACGTTAATAATTGGCCAAGAAGGGCACCACTTTCAAAATATATTAATTACTTTTTATCGATTTTTTTTTAATTAATGAATATTATAAGAACAATGAAAATCAATATAATCAACTGGGTTCTTTAAGCTATTCATTCATTAATATAAAACCAATAAATTCGTTCCTACTGGATAAGTCCATTAGAATCCGCGCCATATAATATTAAGTCTGATCTCTCGAGACAGGTAAAGGTCGGGTTACAAATCATGAACTTTGGACTTAACAGGGATGGAAAAACCCGCCAAAAACCATCATCCAAAGCCATGTCCTGTTTTCCAATTTCTTATCTAATAACATAACTAAACCAAATACATTGTTTTATATCTTTGAACGGGTAATTTATTTTCTTATTAGAAAGGTTTTATGTACTAAATATGTGTCAGCCCGTTGGCATTTTCTTTGCAGGCCCTTCTGAGGACAGCCTTTGTCCTATTGATTTATGTATCCTGGTAATATTTCTGAAGTGAATTGTGTTGTTACTAGTAATTAAAAACATACATGTGTGTACAAAAAATTAAATGTTTGAAAAAAAATTTATATTTTTTGAAATCCATGGTTCATTTTGCAACAACACGATTTTTCACTATCTGGACAACGTCATTATAAATCCAAGTACATAATCAAGAGAACAAAACTGTAATAGTAGATTCTGTAACAAGGTTAGAATGAAAAATTCGACACGAGTGGAAAATTCCGAACGCGAGCGAAAGCGAGTGTGAGGAACCACGAGTGTCGATTTTTTTCATTCTGACCGAGTAACAGACTATATTTTCTCCACGATCAAAAAGTATAAATCAAAATTAAATTAAATCTGAACACAAGTTATTTGTTGACATATTTGTATTACATTGTATTTATATTTATAGTGCTGTGGTACACTTACCGATATTAAAATCTGGTGCGTTGGTGTTTTTTCATAATTTGCAATTTCAGATATTATTAAATTCTATATCTACTTCACTTGATTTTTCACTCATTATTTTGTTTAAATTAAAACTTGTTTGAAAATAATTATTACAGTCGCCATTTTATATCTGACAGTGACACTTTTGAAATCCAGGGCAATCCATATTGTTTATTTCGATTACGGAAAATCCATTCTTTACCTTGATAAAGAATGAAAATACATGCAAAATGCATAAGAGGCAAGTATTATAGAATAAATATTCATACTCTAGAGTGTGAATGTTTACATTCTATTATTAAAAATGATTTCAGAATTCATACATTCAGTAATGGTCGTGGAGAAAAGATTTTTATTAGCTGCCCTCGTTCTTTTTCACGCGCTCATTTAGATAATAGTCGCGGGCTGCTGAAGCTCATTTTCTGGCCTTGTGACATAATATACTATAACAGACAAAGGGACGATAAATATTACTTTCGGTGATATCTTTACGGTAGGCAAAAATTTTTTAAACTTCACCCCTTCGTGAAAACACGAAGATGGAAACCTTATAAGCTGTTTTAGTCGATACATCTGGCCCATCGACTTTATGAAGCAAACTAAAATGTGATAATATTCATTCTGATTTATTTTCGACCAGACAATATAAGGCCAAACGGCATGAAGAAATCTTGTCGTTTACGACAAAAGATTCAAAATTGCACAGACGCCGAAATCTTGGACGTTCGGGACGAAGATGTACCGACGTTGAATGTTACAACATCTACTGATGATGTTGGTAGTTTAATTTGTTAATTTGTGAAAATAGACTGCGTTTTTGCAATTTTGTTTGTGAAATTAGACTAGGTCCATTTTGCTCTAAGAACAATTTTGAAAAAAACGTATTTTAGAAAAACAGTTTTCTCGGTTTATTAATTTAATAACGCTAAAAATATTAGTTTCAAATATGACCCTCTCCTTAACAATTTTTATTGAAAATTAAAAAAAATCAAATTTATGAAAAACACTTACTTTTCTCGGATCATTTTAATATAACAAGTCCCAAAATAGGACCATTTTACTCTAAGAGCAATAATTATTTAAATGACACTAAAAATTTATGTGCGAAAAAAATTACTTTCTTTAACGTTCTACCTGTTAAAATTTAATTAATTTTCATAGAATGGTTTAAGGTTTCCTTATATTTTTGTATAAATACAGACAAAAAAAAAATGGAATTAGGTTTAAGACAAATAGGGATAATAGGGAACTTGCATGATTTTTTAAAATTTTTTATGGATGCAAGTAGCGAAATAACGTGTTAAAACTCATTTAGTTAGTTATTTATAAAAAATATTTAAAATACTACTATGCATGGCGGGAAAAAGTATAGATTTAAACGGCTGTGACGTCATTTTATTCTAGAATCTGGCACTATCTAGTGGTAATTCATTGCAATAACGATTGTTCCCAAAAATTTTATTTTATTTATGAAATGTCAAAAGTTTGGCCTACAATCTTTAACAAACAATTCATCAGCATGTCCAAACCAACCTTCGGTAACTTTTGCGAATATGCTTTTTGATATCCAACTTTGTTTAGGCATTATGTGTTTTTATGGGTTATTTAAGTGAGATAAACTTATTGTAATCATATGTTGACGCAAAAAAATATAAATCTCGTTAGACTGCATTAAAATGACGTCATAGCCAATGGCAGTAGTTATGCCAGATTTAAAACTTATCCAATTTAGAACTTGTGTTAAATAATTAATAAATGAAAAGTAATAACTTTTTTTAACCTGTTATTACGTCCTATATTACTTTTAGAACATTCTTAACCGAATTCCATCAAAAAATTTTCATTTTAAGATTGATGCAAGTTTTTTATTAGGATAAAAAACATGAATAACAAAAACAAGTAAAAATATTATTTGGTATTAAAAATGATAAGAAGAAAAGAAATTTGTTAGCGAATAAAGTTTAAGAATGCATTTTTCTTATTAGTATAAATGTTTATTTTATCTCGAATATTGAATATCCGAAACACATACACGAATGTATATGCAACCATCGCTATTATAAGTTTCAAGTGGAAATAAAAGCAGACCCTTCAGTCTCGTCTGAATAGATAAAAATCAGTTTCTCAGTATATCGATGGAGTTTAACAAACGAGGGTGTATCGTTTTGTATGTGTTCACGAATTGAATTTTGGTGAATTTTCACTGGGCCATATCATTATTATTATTATTTATTTATGACAATTGTATTATTATGTATTTATGGCAATTTTATTACTTTTCATTGATGGTGAATTTATTATTAATGATTTTAAAGAAATGGGAGATCTTAACTTCGACATAACGAGAGAAAGGATAAGGTTAAAATTCACGTAATTTTGTTATTGATACGATAGGCAGGTTCGACATTTTTAATATTAATATTTAAGTCCGCTATAAGCATTTTAAAATCAAAAGTCGGCGAGAGGCTAGAAACGTTCCTGTGCGCGAGACTACATCGTGCGACGTCAGTAGCCATGAACGCTTCGCCCTATGCCCGCTGCTGCGCTGTATTCACGATACACACACATTTTACAGGGTTACCGCTTTTAGTAAATTTAATACTAACTTAGTAGATTTTTAAGAAAAATTAGTTAAAATCAGAAAAAAAAATGTCGAACCTGCCTATTATCAATTCTACTAAAATTCTACACCCTCATTTTTCTTAAAAATCTACTAATTTAGTAGGAAATTTACTAAAAACGATAACCCTGTAAAATGTGTGTAGCGTTTATGGCTACTGACGTCACACGATCTAGTCTCGCGCACAGGTACGTTTTTCAGCCTCTCGCCGATCCTTGATTTTAAAATGCTTACAGAGGACGTAAATATTAATATTTTGGGATCAATTTTTTTTTAAATCATTTTTAGTTAACGAAATCTCTTGATTTCAGTTACAAAAAAATATCGAACCTGCCTATTATGTGAATTATTTAATATTTAATTGTCTACTAAACTACTGTTGCGTGATTCTGCCTCTCAGTGTAGATATATTAATATTTATTGTTTAAATATTGTTGAAACGGAATACTCTGCCTGATTCTGCCCTAAGTACTCAGTAGATGTTCCATTTGTGAAGCACTTTGCGTGATTCTGCCCCTAGTGCTGGTAGAAGGATATTTTGTGTGATTCTGCCCCTAATATCTTTGGTATCGAAATAGTGAAAAACACTGTTCCATGATTCTGCCCCTCAGTGTATATTGATTAATATTGTTTAATTGAATTAGAATTTAAATAATTAATACTTATTTTGTTCTTATTGATTTAAGAAATTAAAACTAAAAGGAGAAAACGATATCTACGAACGTTTAAATTATATTTGATTACGATCTGAATGAATACGATCATAATTAAATCTAATAGATTATCCATTTCTCAAATGTGGTAAAATTCTTAATAGAATTAAAACTCCAAGTCATGTACCACATATATTCAAAAAACAAAGTTTTAGGGGGGGGGGGGCAACTATTTATTTTTAATGGTAAGTTATTCAATGTAATGTTAGCTGAAACTAGTTGCCTCCCCTAAAACTTTGTTTCATATATGTCTTTTATTTATTTTCAGGTGTGTCATCTCGGACCCCATATTTTTAAAAAGAAAAATAAATAAATTAAGATTAAAAAAAAAATATATTATATTAGAATAGCTGTGTTTTTAATCATGAAAACTCTTATGCCCTTGGGTTGGGTTCCTTAAAAAAAATAATAAACATTACAAAAAAAAAACTAAAAAAAAATATTATAAATTTTGTTGGGCGCCTCTAGTACTATTCTTTTGGTTCTTCTCTCTCTTGTCTTCTTTTAATCAGTTTCTTTCTTTTCTTTTTCTGTATCACCTCCTAGTTAATCCCCTCTTCTGTCTTCTGTATTTTCTAATCTCCACCTATTTCTGTCTCTCCGTCTAATCCAATCTGCACCACGACCTCGTCCTCCTACAAACCAATTTGTTCTTTGTCTTCTCTGTTATTTTTTTTTTATATTCTTTTGATATTTTCCTTTCTATTAATAAACCTTTTTTTATATGTAAATTTTTTTTATTCTTCTATAAAATAACTTCTTTAATCTTTACAATAATCCTTTTTTAAAACATCTCATTCTATTAATGACATTTCTATAATTTTTTTTCATCAATCCCAAAACCAAAAACTGTTTATTATCCCTTTTTCATTTGTTTTTTCCCCAACTAGATATATTTTTCTTTTTTTTATAAATTTAATGACTAACGACACTAAGTTTTTTTCTTTTACTTGTACCACAATTGTTGTGAACTCATTATTAAATCAAATAAATATAATCATCTAAATACAAAACATTCTTAAGTAAATCTTCAACACATTTAAATACATCCACACGCAGCTTAAACTTCTTATCATAACCTTATTTTCATTGTCAAACTTATATTTGACAATAACCTTCTACCTTTCAATCACAGTCAACCACAAAACATACAAAAACAGAACTTAAACTACGCATATAAATAAAAAACCATATCAATATGTATTCACAGTTATTATTTTGTCAAAATAAAATTAAAGTGTAATAGAATTTAAACCGAGTTTATATAACTAAATTTAGACGTTTCGTCTTCAATGAATACTAATGAA
Organism: Neocrepidodera transversa; assembly: GCA_963243735.1. Lineage (NCBI taxonomy): Eukaryota > Metazoa > Arthropoda > Insecta > Coleoptera > Chrysomelidae > Neocrepidodera > Neocrepidodera transversa. The sequence goes on from OY725336.1 coordinate 39,649,635, forward strand.
ATAAGTGGTTCTTTACCTCGTCACCAAATTATCTAGTGCCACAATTGCTAGCATTGATGAAAACCGATATCTGAGTTCAGAATATATTTTTTCTACGGCTATAATACAAAACTGCTCTTTCTTAACTGTTCTTGATAGATCAATGAGGTACATTGTATGTCTCCAATTTTATTTCCGTATCTGATAACACAATAATTTATTGTGTAATTATTTCAATAAATCAGGTCTTTCATGGAATGTCAATTTCAAGTAATGACAGTTCTATTTTCGTATATTTATATAGCTGTGCCGCAAATCAGGCATGTTTAAATTTAATTCCAGAATTATCTAAGGAAAAATATGAAAAGTCCTACAAATCATTTTTCGAAACTTCTCAATTATACTAAAGTGTAATTGATATTTTAATTGTACCTAAATAGAAATTTTGAATATCGTTAAATTTGAAATTCATGTTATCCGTTAAATCATTTCGCTATTATCTATTACAGCCGTAGAAAAAGTATAGCGTTTAACTCGCACGGAATGCTAATTTCCCACTCGTATGATTTGCAGCATTCGCCTGCGGCTCATGCTGCAAACTTCATACTCGTGGGAAATAACTATCATTCCTTGCTCGTTAAACAATATCTGCAGAATTGTATTTATAAAATGTATAAGTGTTGTTTAACTTTACTTTGTAAACATTCTGTATACTGTTTATTTCTGTTTGGCTATTTACTTAGCTCTGTTATATAGATTAAAAAACTGCAATATGTAAAGTGGGAAATTTACTCAGAAAGTAATAAAATTATTAATTATTAACGGATTTATGAGGCAAACTTACACATTATACCGTTAAAAAATTTATGGGTAAAAGCAACACCTATTTTAGTGTTAAATGAAATCCTGAAAACAAATTATAATTCCCATCATAATCTTACTAGTGCGTAAAATTAATTATCAAGCAGTGGAAAAATTATGTTTGATTAATAGGAATTAAAAATAGAATAGAACATTAAAATTTAAATTAAAATAAAAAAAAGATATTTATCTTTTTCCATTCATCAACATCTAAAATTCTTCTAAAAAGGTTAAAGAAGTCAAATTCATCGTAATCAAATGAATTCTAAAATGGTTGCCCATTATGTAATAGGTAATTAGTGAACATAATTTTCGAATATTCGACAGAAATTGTGTGGATGAATAGACTAGGCACATATTTTATTCAATATTCATTTGACTACTTGACATAACCTCGATAAAATTATGTTCCATAGACGTAGAAAGTTTTTTGGCGTTACAAATTTCCACAAAAACGTTGTCTTTTAGTTGGTACACATTTTCAGTAACTAGTAACGGTTTTAAATTCAATTCTATTAAATAAACTACAAGATTATCTATAAATTCCGTTTAAAATTGAAAAAAAAAATTATATTATCCGGGGTGGAAGGCAATTACTTATTTATTACCAGTATTTAAAGTAAGGGAGTCATTTTTGTAAAAGCCGAGCATTATGTAAAAGGCTTCTTCTAATTTATTTTCCACATCTTTAACAGATTTGTCTTGAGCTAGGTCATCGGCATATGGGAAATCTTCTGTTTGCTCAGGTGTTGCTTGATCTTTTCTATCCAGGTTGACAATAATGGAGACCAACACAATACCATTATTTTGTTTTCTCCATCAGATTTTCTTCCCTGTCAGCATGTAACAAAGTTACAAAATGTCGTTAAAATTCCGGTACGTATTAAACGACCAAATATTTATTATCCTATAAATCCATTATTAATAATCTCACAATCTTTATGTTCTTTGAAAAAAATCTTTAGTATACTCTACGCATCAGTTGAAGCCTCTTTTACGTGCCACATCGCATATGTAAAACAGATGGAACGCTATGTTCGATCGATGAATATAATTAATACGACCGCGAACGCGAATTTCCGTCCAGGCCTATTTGGCACACGGAGTATAAAAGTAAATTAATACAAGTCCGAGATTTTAAGATTACACCGGTTCACGACCGATACATCCCCGTCAGTCCGATAGCCGAACAAGGGAACAGAAGAGTGAATTGTTATATTAGTAACCCTACTCTTGTTACCCGGACATCAAGGGGTTGAGCGAAATGAGAAAGACGACACTCATGGGTTAAGAGGTGCATAATTCTAGTTCATTGGACCTGAACCATTCTTTGGAAAAGACAAAAGAGTGCCAAAGACACTATCTGGAAATGGGCCGAGAGGAAAACTCTCCAACACTGCACAGATATTCCTGGGTTAGCTCACTCTAAAGCATTCATAGTCAACCCAAAAGGTAGCACTCTGTCGCAGATCCTAGAATTGAGTATAAATGATCTACGCATCCTAATTGGACTGCTTACAGGTCGATCTGAAGAAGCTAGGTCTGAGTCAAATATCGGACTGTCGCTTTCTCAGTGTGAACCATGAAACGGCGGAGCATATTTTATGCTCCTGTCCTGCCATGGAAATTAATAGACTTCGTACGTTTGGTTCCATACAGATAGAGCCCACCGAATTTAAGGAAACTTCATCTAAATCAACAATAGACTTCGTGGGAAGTTGTGGGTTGTGTGGTGATTCATAGTCCGTAGGGTTGAGTCACAATAGGCATCTGCTGGCCGCAGTGGAGGGGCGAGCAAAGGCTCCACTCATATTGATCCTAAGTTGTTATGTTGTTAAGTGGATTTGTAAATCTAATATTCGTGCTTTAGAGAAAATTAATCTAAGTCCGAAAATGTACTCTCGCTCGGGTCCGATACCAAAGCATTATCTACAGGTCTGAAAGCAAGGAACGCGCAAGACTTATTATGTGAATAGGGAATAACGTTAATTTAAGTTTGTAGCGCCCGCTAGATAACTACGCTCACACCGGATAGCAGAAAATTGCCAAGACGACTATTTATTAAGAATAATTTTCTGTAAAACTTTCTGTGTACTGAGGCCCGTTCTACACTCTCCTCTCTATGTGAGTGAACTTGGATGGCACCTGTAAGTATATAATTATTTCCCGGTTTTTGATCATTTCCGCTTAATAAAGACAACCGGCCACTGCGATAATAGGTCGATTCCATACCGACCTCTGGCGTATTTAATTTTTCACTGACGGTGCCAAGAGCAAGTGATCTTCAAAATATAAATTTAAGGTGGCACCCGAAATGATCCGATATCTAAACTAAGGCGCCAAAAGGGTCGCAAACGGCAAAAGTGCCTTATAGAATCGTATATTGGGTAGTAGGGACTAAATAATTTTTGCTAGTTGACCAGTGCTAGTCCTGCTATAAAATTATTTTTGTATCCCTTCTTTATGTGTTCTATGAGATGGATAATTTAGCTAGTACACGATTTTCCAACTATCAACGTAGCTTTCTGCGAGATAATTTTTAGGTCGATGATGTTTGTTACGAGGTGGATAATGAATCTCTTATACAGATTAATTAGATAACATAGGAAAGATATCGGTCGGAAGTCCTTGCCAGATTGTAGGAGCGCTATTATTTTGACTTTTTTCCAAAGTTTTGAATTCCTGCACTAAAGAGCTGCAAGTTCATAGTCTCCAAACCTAGGGTTTTTACTAGTTTCATGCACATACAGATTATCTTGCCGTTCTTCATTAAGTGGATAGACTTGTTGATTTTACTAGGATTTTTGGCGTTTTGTGGGGTTATTTTTCGTTTTTATGATCTTGATGTGTATTTAATATAGGTTGGTGAGCTACTTAGCCCGATGTTACTCTGGAGGGTTCTTTGATTCGTATTGGGTGTAGCAGATGTTTTTCGTAAGATTCCAGACCATGTTGCTACTGGACATTATCTCCATTTTATGTACGGTATCTATAACTTTTCCTTGTCGTTGCTTGCTTCGTTTCGCATCCATGAATGGCGTTCCACACGCTACCGTTTTCCTATTAAATGTATCTATGTGGCTAGGGTGGCTTTAGGCTTTAGACTTTCTTGATTCTTCTATAAATGTGTCATGGTTCTTTGTGTTAGGACTATATTAGTGATGGTTATGCCCAAATTATTTGCATACCTCTTTCATTTAGGATTTTTGGAGTTAAATCATCTACAAAAGGTATTTTTGTTCTTAAAGCAGCGTATACTGGTCTGTGCTGGGTCTTTGAGATTGATTCGTAGACTTTTTTGATGAAGCACTCTGGTGCACTGCAGTTGTTTAGGTTATAGCTTTGCTTGTAAATTTTACTGGTAGAGGAATAACGCAGTTCGGAGACATAAAAGAGTGATAAGATAGGAAATATAGGCTTATCCTTACACCACTGAAAAAACAAATGTAACTGAGAGAATTTAACAGGTCCTTTTCAGAGCCGACACTAAGAATGTCGGAGAAATAATGAAGAATAAGCAAGACCGTTTATCTGAACTCGGTAGAACCCTGCCTAGAGATACAGCGAAACAAATATAAATGAACATCTGCCAGAAGAATGTGTTGAGGTTAAGAAATTAATGACAGATAAAATTGAAGTGAGAGAGATAGGATTTTTTGTATTACGTTTATGATGAATTGATGTTTATTCAAGAAGAACTCGACTTTTAGATGGAAATGCCATAAGAAAATATTCCAGTATTACCACACATCTAATATTGATAAAAAGTAACTTATTGTTGGTCTCTCCTGTATATTTTTTCATGTGCGCAGCTTCATAGATTTGTTTGGTATTTACACGTTTAAAAATTATTTATAATAAATCTTTAAAAAATATTATATATTAATGAATCCATGATAATTCTTCAAGGGTAACTCTTCCCCATGACAATTCTTTCCAGCGATTCTTCCCCACGATATTCGTTTCCTACGACAGTCCTTCCCTTTGACAATCTTTTCTCAAGACAAATTTTCCCCACTTGAATAGTTGTACTATCTCGAGTAGCTCTCTTGTAGGTTGAGGGTAAACTGCGAAGCAAGAGAAATAAAATAATTGAGGGTCAAGGAAGGTACAAATTACTTGCGGAGACCGCGATTTCCAAATAAGAGGTAAACCAATCACTATTTTTAACAATCACGATTTCGATCCCGAGCCAGCTTATGGTAGCCCATCACATTTTTCCAGGATAAGGAATGTCAGAAAAGATGTATATTATTAATCAGCATTTTTAAAGTGTATTGTAAAATAGACGTTTGTCAATTAAAAGTATATCTAAAACAACATGCAACTTATATCTCTACCACAGGAAGAAGTTTTTAAGCTACTCTGTTGATGAAATCTATCCGAGTTAAATGCCTATTTTGAACAGCAGCATTTTTCTACGAAGATATTCCTCCTTTTGTATCTTTTTTTACATCTCTTCTCATACTTATTTACTTTCCCTTTTCGATTTTAACTGGTTCATTATGAACGACAATTTATTATAAATATGGTTAAATTAACATAAAATATTTCTATGAACCGTAATATCCCCAAACACATTAAAAATAAAATAAAATAAATAATCTAAACTAGTTAAAATTGGTCTACAGGCAAAATATAATTACATTAGGACCATAGATTATATTTACTTATTGATAGGTAGTGGACATTCTTCTATAACCTCTTATTCTTGAAAGCATATTACATTTGATGTTTGGTTTTTGCCAAAGGTACTCTTATTTTTTGTAGAAACAAAAAGTGAATTGCTGATAATTCAGAAAAATAAACGAACAAGTTCCTAAAAAGTATCTTAATAGTGCCGACTAGCAAAAAATTTGAAAATCCACACATTCAGAAGAGAACCTCAATAAATTAATTCATAGGGAAATTTTTCAAAATGTTAGACAAGAATTCCAAGGCAGACTTGACTTTTGTTTAGCACACCATGGACAACATTTTGAGCAATTGCTGTAATTTTTTTTTATTTTTACCTTCTTTTAAATACCTAACAATAAACTGATAACATTATTGATACAAATTATGTAATGTTTTTTTATCTTAACAGTGGACAAAGGGTATGATTTGAATTCTGCATTGAATTACCTTTCCTCTGATGTGCCACACATGGTGTATCGCCCATTCAAATTTTCATGTTACGGTGTGGGGGTGAAGGGGGTTAAGGTAGAGCGACAAATTTTGTCAAAAATTTCGTTTCCTTTAAATCAAAAGTCGACGTGTCTCAATATTTTTCTCAAAAATTATTGTGCGAGAGTAAAGTGATGGTAGGAAAAAACACCCTGTATTTCTGTTGAAAGGGTTAGTAAAAAAATTAAACTTAGTGATTTGAATTCTGCATTGAATTACCTTTTCCTTGATGTGTCACACATAGTATGTTCCCTATTTAAATTTTAAAGTTGACTGGCGAGGGGTGAAGGGGGTTGACGTTAGAGTGATGTTTGTTATCAAAAATTTTGTCCCCCTCAAATCAAAAATCGACGTGTCTCGCTATTTTTGCCAAAAAATATTGGGTAAGCCTAAATCTGGGGTGGAAACTTAAAAAAAAAAACACCCTGTATACTTTTAGGTGTAATAACTCTGAATTGTGATAACATCTTATAGGTAATTTGTTTGTTATATATTATTGACATTTGTCAGATTTGAAGTACTGTGACGGTTGATGGTTGATGTTGACACTTTGGGGAGTTCAACTTGAAAAATTAGTCCATCTTTTTTTGCACTATTTGAGAAAAAAATGAATTTATTTTTATGAAAAAATCGTTTTTTTCTGTTTTTTTCTTTAATTTAATATGAAAAAATTGATATTTAAAAATTACTGCATCTATGCAACTTGTAGTGCACCTACGTCACTTATGTGCATAGCTGCAACATAATATTAACGTGTGCCAGTTTCCCTAAATAAAATTGACGCTTTCAAATATAGATGACGCTTGCTTATAAAGTGTCGTTTGGTCAATATGTTTTTAATTGTGTTTACTTTTACCTTTGTTTACGTATCTTTACAAATACAAATAAACACGGAAAATTATCAACATCAACCAGCTCTACAGAATACAAAAAGTCAACCAAGACTTAGAATTTGGCGTTTTAATTAAGACCCCTCAACCCCTATGAGTTAATCAAAAGACAAATTAGTTATTTCTTTTTTTTTACCATAGGGAAAAGACTTAACATTTACAAGAATTTGCGGCTGGTATGGCCTTATCGTTTGTTAAGATAATATCATTTATTATACAAGGGTTGTCTACCTTTGAAGGCAAATTAGTAGATAACTTGGGTTTTGGATGGCGCCACAATCGCTCAGGGTGCTTGCCCCTCTGGTAGTAGGCCCCATTTCTGCATATTAGTTTTGAATTGCGGTACTACTACTTTCAAACGATTCAGGGTTTTTCATACCTCCTAAAGTTGGTCTATAGCTGGGGGTAGTTGCTACTTGGTTAGGGTATCTTGGTGATTCGGTTCGATTTTACAGGAGGTGTCAGGGTCTCTCTCCGACCTCCTTCTCCCCAGTTCTGCCGCCGCTTCCCTACGTATACGTGGTAAAGTTATGCGGATCAACGGCTATAATTCTTCTGTTGGAGTAGGTTTCAGGTACCTAGTAACGATCCTCGCTATTAATGGCAACGTCCACCTGCTTCGCATGTGCGGATGCGTTTCATATTTGTGCAGATGAGTTTTATACTTGTACGTCGTATTCCAATGCAGAAAAACATAGCACCAGGGCAGAGGTTCTGTGAGTCTACAGCCCAGGATATGCTCGCCAATTTCCTGATTATATTATTTCGAGCACTGACTTTTCCGTTGATATTTGATATTTAGGTAGTGCTCTTTGAAGTTAATGTGGTATGCAACCTTACCCCTAGATCTTTTGGTGCCTGGCGGTCGTTTCTCCATGTAATGTCCAGCTCTCTTCTCGCTTTCTTATTTTTCCTGAATCCTCGTATTGATATACTTATACAAACAAATGGATATCAGGACTGGATTAACGACCAGTAGTGGTTCGTATAATAAAAGAAGAAAGTTTAGCCCAAACAAGCTGAATTGATATTAAATCATTGATGAAACATTCATCTACATCGATAAGTTCCAAGAAAGCAAGACCAAATAAATTATTTTTAAACAGAATCACGTTGTTTATATATATACTCAAACATAATTCTTAAATTTTCCCCAACAATATTCACCTTAAGAAACAACACACTTTTATGACGCAAAGAAGAAACCGAACTCAAAATGGTTCGGAGGGAACTCACAGGGGAAGTTGAGGAATTGTGGACTATGGAGGCAATATAAACCACCCACCTATATTTCATATCCGCGGGAAAATCGCGGTGGATTTGACCCTACTCTTATGCATATGGGTCCGACCGATACTCAGTAAGAACGTTGCAGCTATATGGTATTGTTTGTCAAAGTGTAGAACCAAAACCTGTTTATCAGCTCTATTTTTAGCCCCAATATGTTGTTTAATGTGTGTTTGCTATATTCCAATTAGTGTTGGTAAGATTTGCTAACAACTTTAGATATGATCTACACGTATTTAATTTAATGTCTATGTGGAGCAATGTGAAACGTTAGTGGTCCACATTGACAGAAGTATATTTTTAAATTCATTTTTCACGTTTTTTAGGTACCTTGCCAGTGTGGTCTCCAATTATACCTTGTTGCAATGTAAAATGCTCTTAAAGCAGTCTATTTGAAAGAAAGTAAATATTTTAATATTTCCTAAGCCACAGTAATTCGAAGATTCAATAAACAAAATAAAACAATTTTAGCAAACGAAAAAGGTTTGGGATTTGAAAGCCTGTTTTTACAAAACTACAGGAAGAAGAGTTAGAAAACTATGGAAATATAAATGAAACCACTTTTCTTTGGTATTACGTTGCTTGACCTTCCATCTCTTGGTTTTCAATTAGCGGATATCAGATAGAGCACCCGTTCAATAAAACCAAGAGGCTAGCTGACCTAGATTGGACCTATGAATTTCGTAAACGTCATCCAAACATTTCATTGCGAAAACCCGACTTTGGTTGCTCTAACCGTTATAATGTTAAGGCCCTTGCACGTACATTTACACAAGAAATAAGCAGTTAAAAATTAAAAAATAAAATTTGACAGATCGTTATCACTCCACGATTTATTATCTAGCAAGGCACGTTAAAAAATAAAAATTAAGAAATAATACATAAGAAATAATTTTTTCCGTAAGGATGAAAATTTGATTTCTGACCAATGAAAAACAGTACTTTGACCATTTGGCTGCTAAGATATTGAGCTATTGCATTTATCTGTTTTTGTGGGTTTGTAGTTTCTTTCTAGTTGTAGAATAAAAATAAATATGAGTGAAGTTCACAGTTATACTATAGTTGTTATTTAAACGACGAAAATACAGTGACTGTGTTCAATAAAAGAAAATTATCATACTGAAACTGAAAATGTCACTGAACCATCTACTAAGACATCTACTAAGACTGAAATAAATTTAAGTAACACTAACTATCTACAATTTCTCCATCTTTTATTTTTCTTTTCTCACTTAATAATAAAAATCCTCGCACCGTGAAAGTACCATAAAGGTCCTTTTTATGACTTGATTTTGATATGTACAAATAAAATTATAAAAATATTAGGTTATGTATAATATTAATTAAGGTATCTGACAGTTGATTTATGTTTGCACGCATGCCTATTTCAAACGAATGTAGATTGACAAAAAATAATTTTAACTGCTTATTTTTATTTCTTATTTTTACAGCTTATTTCTTATGTAAATGTACGTGCAAGAGCATTTAAGCAATTTTTTGACTTATAATATAAATGCATTTTGGAATCTAAAAAAATCGTAGCAACCAGAATATGCAGTTGGGATGAAACCGGTTTAGCTACCGTCCCAAAATGTAACAGCAAAATACTAGCTAAAACGCGCACGAAACAAGTTGGCCGTCTCAGATAGAAGCGGAACAACTACAGTTAGTTATTTGCATGTCTCATCATCAGATACCTTTGTATCTTTATTAATTTTGCTAGGAAAAGGTCAAGGTCGAACTCCAAGACGCCGCACTATTTGAAGCAATATTTGCATGTAGTGAAAACGGCTTTATTAAAACCTTTTTAGTCTGGTTTCAGCATTTTGTTCATACCCACTGAGAATGATTCCGTCTTACTAGTTTTTGATGGGCATAGTAGCCACACAAAAAATATTAATGTGATTAATATGGGCATACTCAAACGTGTTCATATTATTTGCTTGGAAAAGTTTTTGAATAATCATTCACAATTTTTAATAGTCAAAATTTTTGGTGATGCATACTTGCGTGCAGCAACTCCTTTAACGCCTATTAACGCTTTTAAAAAGGGTGGCTTAGTACGGTATGATCCAAATCTTTTCACATAGTTAGTCTGCTGTTACTGAGAATAATCTGGCGGTAAACGATATGCTACAATCAAAAAATAAAAGGCAATTCCTTCTACATTTACTGGAGTTATGACTGTATCAAAGCCCACACAATATAAGCTGAGAGAAGCACATCCTTTAGCATAAAATAGAAGAAAAAGTAGTCTTGGTTCTGAAGTCCTATCGACATCCGTCCCGTTCCAAACATTAGTAAAGAAAATCAACTATTACGGAAAAATAAAAAGGACAAAGCGGTGGTATTAACATCTAGTCTATAAATTGGAATTAGTAGCTAAGTTACACATAAAAGTGGAAAAATAAAAAAAGAAAAAAGAAACAATTATTAAAAGAGAAAATGCGAATCAAGAAAATGAACAAACGAAAAAAAGTGGTGATTAAAATAAATATTTCTAAAAAAGGTAAAGGGCAGCGAAAAAAGACAATTCTAGATTATAAATTTGATAACAAGGGTGATAACGACGCAGATCATTTTTATTGAACCGAGTTATATCATGAAGCATGCGCAGGAATAGAGCCTAAAGATGACGAAGCATTTAAATCTGAATATTGAAGAGTTTTTATCTGAGTCCATATTGCCCTAACCTCCCCTACCAGCATTGATTCTTTACCTGTCAACTTTATAACCCTTAGGTTATAACGTAGTAAACAATAAGTGTGGAATGATTGTATGGGGATGGATAGTCGTTGGGAAGGATTGTCGTGGGAAAGAATTGTCGCAAGAAATGATTAACGTGAAGAAGGATTATCCAGGAAGAATTGTAGTGTCAGGCATATTAATAGTAAAAGGGTGTTATATTAAACACAACCCATATGCAGATATATGTTTAAATTATCGATTATAACGAAGAATCTGATTGCCGTTAGTGTACCTAAACAAATTTCACCATACGGTGCACCACTGTGCAAGTTCGTACCGTTTTCAAATTAATGTAATCTTGTTATTGGGAGGATTAGGTTTAAGTGGATCAAATTTTACATACTAACGATAATGTTTTGTTTATAAATTATAGTAATTTAAGAAATTGAATGTTCTTACAGTTATTTAGATATCATGTCATTTTAATAAATATTATATTGATGTGTTTACAATATGCCTACATCCATTTATTGCATATTGTCTAAAACTGATTTTCTTGGTAAATAATGAATCAAATATTATAAATATATGATTTATTAGTCAGAAGATTTTTTTTAATAATATTGAATATCATGACATAATGTTAATTTAACTATTGTGTAATGATAGTATGACATTAAACTAGTGAAAGTTTCTTATGCATTATTTATTATCAATGTTAGATGAATCTAAGAATATCTCGAAGTAAATAAGGACACCTTAAAGATAATTATTTAAAAAAATATTTTTTAGTAATTAAATTCATTTATTGCTATGTAAAAAAGTCGATAAGTAGTAATAAGTCACTGGTTGTTAACTGTTTTGTACTGCAAGATTAATTAACATGCTAATAAATTAATAAATTAATATGAATTTGCACAATTAATTACAATAATCTGTCATTTATTTTTATATTTCCTACTTTTATATCTTGATTAAGATATATAAGGTGGCGCAAAATAAATTGAACACATTGGGATTTCGTAAACCCTTATAGTTGGTTAAAATACGCGTATTTAATGGATTTTCAAAATTAAAATATAAGGTTTGGTTTTCGTTTTATTTAATTAATAACTTAATTTTTAAAGAGAAAAAAACTGTATAAAACTTTTTTTTGAAGGCCAAATATAGCTGAATATAGCATATAGAATACTTCTTCATTGAAGATATACCATTAACTATTTTTTTAAATACAGACTTGTACTCTTATACTTTTAAACAAACATCGACGAAAAAGTCGAAGCGTCCTATTCTCTCTTTGTCCTTCCATCCGTCTGTTAAAGCTAAGCGGAAAACTGCATTAGATTCAGCATGGTCTGAAACCTCTACAATGGACAAAAAATAATGTCTGATTTTCAGGGTGGTCAAGTGACCTTGCTAAAAACCATATGCTGTATAGCAAAAAAGTTAAATTTTTAGAAAGCTTATGAATAAACTGAGAAAAACATGTAGTCAAGCGTCTTTTTACCTCTCGCCCTTCAGATAAGAGAGGTATAGGAATCATGCTAAAAATTGGGTAGTGAGTTTTCAATGAATAAACACGTTTTAGAGTCCCTGAATACGATTTTAATATTTTCGCGATGATGTCTGTGTGTGTGTGTGTGTTAGTGTGTGTTAGTGTGTGTGTGTGTTTGGATGGATGTTGTAGTAACGATAACTCAAAAAGTACTGAATAAAAAAAATTGAAATTTTGCATACAGCATTCTGATACCCTAGATTAGATCTGATTAGATTTTAGTGCCAATCGCACAACCGAAAGTGGCAGTTGCTATGGGTAATGACGCCATTATTATACAAAACGGCAATAAAGTTTTACACATATATTTTGTATACCCTATAGTTTATTTTCAGCTCATTAAAATTTTCGAAACTTTTGCCATTGTTGCCAGATTTACAAAAAAATAATTTTTTTTCATACTTTTTTGTGTCAACCTGTAAATTTCTCATTCAAAAATGGCGAGAGGTCATGTGCTGGCTACATCAGATTTTTTACTAATATTTTAATACACATGAATTGTTTAGAAGTGTACGTATACGCCATAGTGTGTACGCTTCAGTACTTCAGTACTAGTTTATTTCGTTTTTGAAATGTCCATGTTTTTTTTCCATTCAACCATGTAGAATACTTAACTTTTTTATATTTTAATAATGGAAAGCAATTTCTATGGCGGCGAACGGACAAATCTTCCACACTCCCAAGAAGAAGGTCACTGCGTTTAAAGACCAAACCACACTCACCAACTTCGAGAATCCCACAAGCGACATACTGACGGTCAACTGGGGAAAAACTCAGCTCCAGGTCCCAACGTAATTAAAGTTAACTCATAAAAAATATTACTGCTACCATCTTTCCTACCCTTACCATCCTCATGAACGCTTGCTTACGGCAATATCATACTTACCAATCAGCTGAAAAACTGCCAACAGTATCCTAATTCCAAATCCAAACAAAGACCTCATATCATCAAAATTCTACAGACCTATATCTCTGACTAATGTCCTAGATAAGCTCTTTGAAACCCTTTTCAAGGGGCGTTTCTGGGACTTTCAACTTGAATTTAGATCTGCACATTACAGCCAAGATGCATTTCTTAACCTAGGTCATTGTGCATCGACGGTCCTCTTTGATATTCAGAAGGCTTTCGACCTGGCATGCTGGACTTATTCGGAAACTGTCGACATCCATATTCCACTCCATATTTTCTAACTCATCCACTCCTACCTGCCAAACATGACCATCAGAGTTAAAGTGAGAAATTTACTTTCGGAATCCTTCACTCCACATGATGAAGTCCATCATGGCTCCATGTTATATATAATCTATACACATGACGTCCTAAGCCCCCTGTCGCTTAACCAACAAATTCAGATTAACGCGGAAATCTAGACGGCGGCACACACTGACTCCTAAACCAATTCGTCCTATGGTGCAGCAAGTGAAGGATGACTCTTCATCCTTAAAAAAATCTTCAAACACCCCAATCTTTCATGAAACATAAATCAATTTGTCGTTGAGGTCAATATTTGTCTCTGGGGAGAAAAACTCCTTCCCTCTGATGAAGTCGACTTTTGGACGACTGAAATCCAAAGAACTCTAGACAGAGTCAGGAAATGTTTCTTTAACCTTGGAGCACACGGTGGTCGCCTCCGGAAACTATACTGCAAACCTATAAAACTTAAAGTTGTCCCATTCTCAATTACAGAGCTCTCGCCCGCTCCAACCTCTCACCTCACTACCAACATGCAATTACCACCACTGAACGGGAATACTCCGGAAAATCCAATATCTGTAATGGCGAAAACCTTCCAGACTAATTTATATTACTACTAATATCACTTCAATAAGTGCCAGATTCAAGAATGCCCAGAGACGTTACGTCAAGAGCACCGCGGAAACCAGCAACACATACGCCCAATAACCACTCCAAGCCACATGTAGAGTTGAAAGGAACAGAAGAGCCCTTAGCATCAAACTAAAAAAGAGATACCCTCAAACCAATATCAGGATTCTACAACAGGCCAAAGATCTTAGAAACGAGCTCTAGGATCTCATTTTTGAAAAAGATACTAGTTCTATAACATGGTCAAGAAAACAGATGCCACCCAAGGAAACAATTCCACGAAGGTTTGCCCAGGCCTTGGATAACAGAGCAAGCTTGAGGAGTCCGGCACTACCCCACCCGTTAGCGGGTGGTGTCTATAAGAGATTCCCGACTCCACGGCTCTGGAAAAGATCTATAAACGGAAATAAACGAATATCATTAATTTCAGTTTTTCCCAAATATTTTGGAAACTGGTAATGAATAAAAAACGCATTGGACAAAGCACACGTCACTTAAAAAAGGTATTCATAGGTTTCACATCCGTAACTGTTTGGCACAAGATTTCTTAAAAACCGAAACTTATTTTAAAGTCTTCCAAAAATCTTTTGAACTACCCATCTGAGCATCGTCACAAGTCTCGATTCATTTGCTTGCTGGGTAATCAGTTGACGTTGATCGTTAGGAAGGAAATGCGGAATGAAAACGTTTAGTCTCACATTTTAACAAAACTGCATTGAGTCTCGGTAACTGCGATCATATACAACGTTTTCATTTACTTGGAAAAAAGTAAAATATATGTTCTCGTTAATAGCCAAAGCGTTTGATACCGAGGAATCATAATATAACAATTATAAACGAGAATTTAACTAAATTTAAGCATTTTGGCAAATAATGTCTTTTGGTGCGAAATATGATCACGAGGTACAAGTATGTGGCATCAACAAGAATTAGAACTAACGTGAAAAAGGGTCTTTGAAGTAGTAGTAGTACTCTAACTATCAGCGATTCTTGACAAGTTAAGTTTTGGCAATTAAATTGAAGAGGAACAAAGTAAACTATTGAAAAAACTATTTTTCTAGCAAGATATTGCAGCTTCGGTTTCATAACAAATATTATGCTTAAAACTGTTTAACTTGGATCAATTGTTAGTTTTATACAAAAAATAGCTGCGCAGTTATTTTTTTCGTTAAAGTTTTCTTATAGGTGTCAATTTATTGCAGTTACCTACAACCGTTGCAAACTGCGCTTCACATAATACGGTTAAGTGCTTGCAATCCTCATGATATTTTTATTTTTAAGATCAAATATCTGGCATTTTTCTTCTAGTACTACTACGCAGTCATTAAGCAGATTAAATAAATATTCATTTGCACCCTGTATAAACTGCCTAGGAGCAGCTCACAATTACATTAGAGCAACAGCTTCTTCAAAAAGTGACCTTCTCAATATGTTCCGGGCATGATGGATTCTCCAAGTTGCAAAATAGTAAAATACGTTGCCGACTTATAACATAATATAAGTAACAAACTCTGATTAGTTGGCACTTTGACCGGTAAATTTGACCGCCATTTCCATTATCATTATTAACGTTTACCTCATCAGTGTTCTCATTTTTAATAGGAATAGGATCTTGTTGGATATTAAGCTGTCTTATTTTTCTACCATAGGAATTAAATACAAACAGGAGTTATATTGTTGCCACTATAAACATATTTTAGTCGTTGAAAGCTAGCATAGCATTTGGTGGAATTTTTTTGCCATCGAGTAATATAACAATCTGATCAATGTTTAGATCAAGGAGTAATTTTGTTTGTTTTCGAGACTAAGGTTCTACTCACTAGTTTGGTTAAAAGTCTCCATTTGACGTGTTTGATGAATGTCACTGTTTCGATAGCACCAGGATTTATCGATGATTTTCCTTAGTACCTTGTTTTAGAGTCGTTCTATAACTTCAGAGTTGCTCTTGTTAGCACAGCACCCCGTGTGGTATGCGATATATCCAGACACGTTTAAATATTTGCTTATAGAGAAGCAAATTATTATGAGTTGTTAATATTGAACTTCGTTCTAGTAGAAAATACATTTTTTATATTTAATACCAAGCTCCTCACGTTTTCTTTCGATGTGGGGCTACTAGCGGAGTCACACATCAAGGGCCATCTCTTGGTCCAGGTGCTGGTTTGATCAATCGACGTTTGTAATTTTTCAGCAGCTTCATAGGCTTTCAGGTTCGGCGTCAATCTAATTGTTTATTTCCTGGCTGTTATACCGTGGTCTTCTTTGGTTTTTACTTCCAAAAGTTTCGACTGCAACTGCGGCAGCCATTTTCAGTGGCATACTCTTCGCATCAGCAGGAGTCTATAGCACAAAGAGAACTTTTCTAGAAAGGAAGAAACAACAATAATACCTAGGATCTGGCATAAGCAGTAAAGAGCGCAAAAAATAAAACCGTCAAACACTAGTCGGGTCAAAAGAGCGCGCCTTTTTTGGATGATATTTGTTATAATTTCGTCAGAAATTTCTTTGGAGAAACAGGTTTAATACATTTTTGGTTGTGCCTCATTCCAGTCGTCACAGGATCTTCTCAATCATTAGGTTGGGAAGTCGCCTGTAGGTGTTATGCAAATCTGTATGCTTTTTACCTCTCGCCCTTCAGATAAGAGAGGTATAGGAATCATGCTAAAAATTGGTTAGTCAGTTTTCAATGGATAAACACGTTTTGGGGTCCCTAGAATACGATTTTAATATTTTCGCGATGATGTCTGTGTGTGTGTGTGTTAGTGTGTGTGTGTGTTAGTGTGTGTGTGTGTTAGTGTGTTAGTGTGTGTGTGTGTGTGTGTTTGGATGGATGTTGTAGTAACGATAACTCAAAAACTACTGAATAAAAAAATTTTAAATTTTGCATACAGGCTTCTGATACCCTAGATTAGATCTGATTAGATTTTGGTGCCAATCGCACAACCGGAAGTGGCAGTTGCTATGGGTGATGACGCCATTATTATACAAAACGGCAATAAAGTTTTACACATATATTTTGTATACCCTACAGTTTATTTTCATCTCATTAAAATTTTCTAAACTTTTGCCATTGTTGCCAGATTTACAAAAATATAATTTTTTTTCATACTTTTTTGTGTCAACCTGTAAATTTTTGATTCAAAAATGGCGAGAGGTCATGTGCTGGCCACATCAGATTTTTGAGTATAGTTTCGAGCTCAGATCCTATCTCTGTTTCGGATTGGTGGGTTTTGTAGAATGGGTCTTTTTAGTCGTTTTGTGGCTTTTCAGAGTTAGTAGTCCGTTCTGTTATTATTAGTCAGTTAACTTAAGTAATCACTAATTGATTTATTTTTATGGCACTGAATTTCACGATTTAGATACTGTGTTTCATTATTTAACGCTGTTTTATCTAGTAGGCTCTAGTTTGTTGCGATTTGCTTCCAAGTTTTCGTTTTTCGCAAATAAGGTTTGTTTTGGGTGATTATTAGCTTTTGTTCTAGATACAAATTTAACAGTATTATTCCATATTAAATATTTTTTATACAAAGTTATATTGCTGCATCTAGTTGTTCTTCTGTTCTTAAAATAACTGCGAGATCAATGCATTCTTCAAGTTTTATTTTGAAACATTGCCAGTTAGCTAAGCGAGAGTTTTCATCAGGCTGTACCCTGTCAATTTCTCTGCGTGCTCGAATATTCAATGGAAACTGCCAATATATTTCATTATTAGCTATCGCAAAGAAAAAAACTTTATTGAGGCCATGTAAAGTTAACAAATAGGTATAGAAAGTATTAAAATAAAAAGATATGCTTACTAATTAAACCGTAAACGAATCGAAAACAAAATGATGCACCCCTTTTTTGTTATCAACCACAATAAAAGGAACATACCAGTTCTGACAATTAGTTATTGAAATAATTGCTTTTTTGATAGTCATTAATAAGAACTTATTACATAAGATACCTTATTCTATATTGAAAAAAAAATTAAAATGAACTCTACTATATTACCCATTTCTACTGATTTAAAAGAATTTTAATTTTTTTACAGGAACGGCCCAAATTTTGCTATCAAAACATACAATCCTTTAAGCCCATTATATTCTTGATTAAGGTAATGAAACACGTATCACAAAATGTATAAGAATATATTTTATTTTTAAATAGTTAAAGATGCGCCATCTTCCGTCCATCTACATTCATGGAGATCTCAAAAAATTTGTCATATGATAAATAACGAAAATAAACAAATTCTTTGAGATATCCATGGATGTAGACTACCTGAAAATGACGCAAGCTGCAACGACTTGCCAACTTTAACTATTTAAAAAAAATCGGTATTTAATGTTACAGTTTCAAATTTTGACATTTTATTATTTTTGACAGTTGACATTTGGAGAAATAATAGGTGCGTTTTATTGCTCCCTCTTTTCGATCCGGTAGAGAAAAGTCGTCATTTTATTGTACCCTCATTTCTCTACTGCAGCTAATAATGCTACCACCTCCGGAGACCGCAGAATCGGAAGGAAAGTGGAGGGGCAAATGTCATATGTCATTCGTTTCGTTGTTTGGATTGAAGTATAATTTAATTATTATTTTCTATACGTTATTTGTTTTTTTCTTTTCAAATTAAAAGTAGGTATTACTCCAGACAATGAATCAGATATGTTTTCATTTAATAACAACGGACGATGGGCAAATATTATGGTATAATGAGGAAAGTTAGTAAAAAATTTTAAGAAGTAAAGAAATTACTAATTAAAAACGCTTCATATGTTTAACTTATCAGTTTTTCTTACTATTACTCGAAATAGGTATTATTTTTACCTCTCGCCCTTCAGATAAGAGAGGTATAGGAATCATGCTAAAAATTGGGTAGTGAGTTTTCAATTGATAAACACGTTTTGGGGTCCTTAGAATACGATTTTAATATTTTCGCGATGATGTCTGTGTGTGTGTGTTAGTGTGTGTGTGTGTTAGTGTGTGTGTGTGTTAGTGTGTGTGTGTGTGTGTTTGGATGGATGTTGTAGTAACGATAACTCAAAAACTACTGAATAAAAAAATTTGAAATTTTGCATACAGGATTCTGATACCCTAGATTAGATCTGATTAGATTTTGGTGCCAATCGCACAACCGGAAGTGGCAGTTGCTATGGGTAATGACTCCATTATTATACAAAACGGCAATAAAGTTTTACACATATATTTTGTATACCATATAGTTTATTTTCATCTCATTAAAATTTTCGAAACTTTTGCCATTGTTGCCAGATTTACAAAAAAATAATTTTTTTTCATACTTTTTTGTGTCAACCTGTAAATTTTTGATTCAAAAATGGCGAGAGGTCATGTGCTGGCCACATCAGATTTTTTCTATACTTATTACAAAGTTGTTTGGAGTTTAATTTTTTTTTGTTACTCAGAGGTTTTTATTTTGTTAAACAGTTGATTTTATTTTTGTATTACTTCAATAATAATAAAAATGACAAATTTTATTTCCAATTATAATACATATGTATGTTAATCAACGATTAATACAAACCAAATTAGTAATTTCCAATCTTCTTTCTATGCCCAAGTTATTTTCTTCAAAGTCAGCTTCCAAGATTATAGGTATATGATTGAAATCCCTGCCTTTACCGATAAATTGCTGAATATCATCTCCATTAGTTATTAGGCATATGTTATGTAACATATAACATGGTATAACAGTTTTTGTTATAGCCTCATCACCTTTTCTAGCCAAAAGTTACCTCAATCTTCGAAATCGGCCTTTGAGTAATGGAAAAGGATTCTCTATTACTGCACGAATTCTGGATAATCGTTGATAAAAATATCTAGGTGCCTATTATTTTTATATGGTGATATTAGCCATTGTTTTAGTGAGTAAGTTTTACCTTCTAAAATTAATTTTAGTTATAAGTATAACATTAAAATTAAAACTAGATAAGTTTTCACTTACGTATAATCTAATAATCATTACCACAAAGCTGTTGTGCTAATAACTATAAATCCCACGTTCTAAGGACTCTACTATCATGTACACTACCAGGCCATCTAATATCAGAGTCGATGAACATCAATTTTTGTGTGCACATGCATTGTAAAATCAAAATCGTGGAGTAATATTTTTTACTATTAAAGTAATCCACACCATGGCGAGTAGATCGTTTAATGAGAATATGGCATTCATCAAACAAACATTTGGTAGCCCATATTTTCTGATGTTTCTGGCTATTTCTTCCTTCTCATATCCATTAGGCCATTTAATGAACTTATGGCATATATCTAATAAAATTTGAATAATTGTATTCAAACGAAGAAAGATAATAGATCTCGCGATGTTAAATCGATCACCAATTGAACGGTACGACTCCAGAGTCGCAAGAGTCCAAAGAGCTACTAGTAAACATTTCTCTGGTGTTATCTGTTCGAGCCCTCCAAGATGTTTAGACCTTTTTCGAAATCTAGGACTGTTTATAATATTATCCAAAATTACAACAAAAGTATGTCTACTTAGACAAAAATTTGCTTTAGAAGTTGACATGCTTTGACGTGGAATAACTTCGTAGTAATTTATTGTTTTATATATGAACATTCGACATTTTACAATAAAATAAAAAATATTATTCTAACATTTAAGTAGAAACTTACAATGCTACGAATAGCCTTCCTTGTTTAAACAATTTGTTAATAATGCAATTAAAACCGAAAATTCGTCTTCTATTGTAAAAAAATATCCAATCAAAATTGAGGTTATGTAGAAAATTGACAAAAATGACGTTTATTTAATATCAATCCGACATATAGTCAAAATCGTATTTTTTTGCTGACTTCACTTCGGTTTCTTCTTTTCATACCTGCAGAAGCATACAATAAAACGCACCTAATTTTGACTGTTCTGAATAGAGTTTTTCAAGCGCTTTCAAATGATATATTGAAAGTCAAATTCCGTGACATATTGCATCTGTCATTTTTTGATAGTGACACTTCCGTTTGATAGATGTCATACAAAAATTGATGGGTCCTTCCAACGGGTAACCCAAACCCATATATAAAAATTTCAGCTCAATCGGATTAAACGTGAGGCTCCTATCGTGGAAGCATATAGACATACACACAGACAGATAGACAAACTTCCTTCTGGAAATGATCTTAATCATCTCAGGTGACCTCAAAATGGATATTTCCTTCTTTATCTCGAAAATTTTTTTCAGCTCGTTCACAATACTTTCCCTTCTCGGACGTGGGCCGGGAAAGTAAAAAACCTATTTTTAAGATATTGTGTGGTACTTGACTTCGTGTTTCATTCCATCACATCAGTAATTGAGCAGATGTGAAAATATGAATAACCTTTGAAATGTTATTCCCCATTTACAATAACAGTTTCCTTTCCTTGGGTTCTATCGAAAAAAATCAAGCTTGAAATATAAAAATGAAGACAGGTAAAAAACAAAATCAAATTTAAAATTTTAAAATATTTGATATATAATGACATTGGTTACATTTTCTCTGTGTTACTACTTAAATTATATATTCTACTTTCATACGTCAATTTGAATAATATGGATACTAATTATTTTAGATCGACTCATAAAAATTATTTATATGAGATTAAAAATCTTCTTATGTAACCTCAGTAACCTTAACACAACATGTGACACACTAATAAACAAAAAAACATTAAAAAACTAAAAAAAAAGAACAAGTTTCTAAGGTCAGTTGGTACATTAATCGATGAAATTTTTGGATCATTTTAATTTTTTATGTGGGCAACGCCGTAAATGGAGGGGAAAGATCAAAATTTGAATTTTTTGCAATCCATATAAATTTTAGCAGGACCGGTGCATCTTCACATTGTATTGAGTTAGCTAAAAGAAACAAAATGAAAGTGGTAAGTTTTATAGAGGAGAATATAAATCATGTTAATAGTAATTTAAAAGTATTACAAATTACTTTGTTTTTAATTTTTACGTTTTCTTACGTTAGGAAATGTGTATACAGACGTTTTTTTATATTTGTGTTTTATATATAATTTAGGAAAAATGTAAATTTATACACACATTTTTTTGTATCTGCATAATAATTTCCTAATACATTGCATAATATTTATAATGGATTTTATTTTGTTTAAATTGCTTGAAAATTAAATTTATTTAGTTATAAATAAGTTGTGGGTGAATGATTCCATAAATAGCTTCTTAATTTATTTTATGCAATGTAATTATTCGAAATTATAGTCTAAAATTATTGGAAATTAATTGGCGAAAAGTTGGTTTTGCAAATGACAAGGCCGCTAAAATATATTTGCAACTTTAGACGTAGATATTTAACCTGAAAACCTGAAGTGATTTAAATTTAAAAAATGATCTTATCATTATAATAAAATGTATTTGTAACTGACCTTTAGTTAAGTTTTCATTTCCTAAGATAAAAATAAATAATTTATTGTGTATTTATATATTAAATTACTTGAAAAAAATAAATTATTAGCAAGATGATTTTGAAAATTTTAAAAATCTAGCAATTTTAAGTATCATATATCATTTGTGATGTTCTAAGTACGTTTATACCGGATTTAGATTGCTTTTTTCATCATCCTTTATACTTGATTGATGTCAGGGCCGTGGGTTCGAATCCCATTGAAACTCACGTGGAAAAAAGTCGCATAAGAACGCAAAAAGATATTTGTGAAGTTCCACGCCGATAACAAGGCCGGATGAGATTGGATATCTCGTGGAACTGATAGGGGTTGGTAGCACAGGAACAGTGTTGTTATGAAGGAACTTTTGACTGTGCTGAAGTTGGTCACAAAATAGTGCCAAATAGTGCTTCTCGACTTGTTTAATGGTTTCATCTTTATCGTTGATCATAAAATAACAGATTCCCTTTGACGAAGAAGTGACGTGCATTTTTTGTTCGACTCACTTCAATTGCACTTAATTTCAACCATATCTGAGATTTTCTGAAGAATAAATTAATTTTTGTTCATCTTTGAACCAAGAAAGAAACAAACTCATTGCAGGCGAAAAATGTCATAGAACGAAATAGTGCCAATTTTTGTCTATTTTTATAGTGCGTGCTCTAGTGCCATTCCAGAATTGAGAGTACTACTTGTGGCATAATTGTACTACAATTGACAACACTGCACAGGAACACTCTTGCTAGTCGCTAGATCACCGAATGACTACGGTATAGTCCGAGGTTTAGGGTGATCGGTGCCCTCGATAAGTGGTAGGTTCCACTCAGATTAACCATGGTAGCAGAAAATAGAATTTACAAAATTAATAAATGTTCGTTTACCGTAAAAAAATGTCGAACTTTACCATGTATATGCCGCTTCCAGAAATTTACAATCATTTGGTACATATTAATATTTTATTCTTAGTGTAGTTTCTCTGAGAGTTTTATTTTATTGTAATTACATACATTAACACTTTTAAATTGCAATTCTTCGCTTATTGGGTATGTAATTATATAATAATTAGAGAAAATTAATTTGTTTATACTTTTATGTTTATTTATTTTCATTTGTTTTATGTTATTTTATTTTCCATTTTCAAATTAATATTGAATAAAAATTGCCACTTTTACTAAAAAAAAATAATTTCGTAATTTGAAATAAATAAAAACAAATAAGTCTATACAAATTTAACTTACATATCTCTCATTAAATTTATATTTAACTATATATTTTTTTTTCCAGATAATCCTAGTCCTAGCTCTAGTAGCCGTAGCCTTAGCTGCTCCACCTCTAGCTCACTACGAATCCAGACAATCCTCGGAATACAATGTACAACAAGGACAACAAGGACAATACAACAAAAAAAACGTTGACGCATCAAGAGATGCCAAAATCCTTCGATATGAAAGCGAACTTGGATTTGGAGACGAAGGATATAAATACTCGTAAGAGCATGATATTTTTCTTTATATATTTCATCTATTTAAACTTAAAGCTAATTGAATTTTCAAAAAAAGGCTTTTAAAGAATAGATAATTTACAAAAAAAAAATTAGATTTCCAAGCAATTAAAATTTTTAAAATATTAAGGATCATTTTATGAAAATTCAGTGAAAAAAATTATTTTATTATGTGTACTAGGAATAAACGTTTATTGTTCTAGTTAATTGTTCTTATCCAATATATTTTAATTGAAAATTTGCACTTTTAAATATAATTTCTAATAGCGATTGTATTATTTAGTATCGAAACCAGTGACGGTATCTCTAAAGAAGAACAAGCAGTTTTTGAAGATGTAGGAGCAAAGGATAAGTCATTGAAAGTAACAGGACGTTACCTTTATCCAGGTGGTCCAAATGGAGAACTTATATTTTTGTCATATATTGCCGATCAATTTGGATTCCATCCTATAGGCGACCACCTTCCAAAAAATGTAGAACCAATTCACTAGATATTTTTTTATATTAAAAATTGCCGTAATAAATTATGAATTATATATTTTTTTGTTTATTATTTCTGAATTTATTAGCTCAATTGATATTGACAAATATTTCTAAGAAATTATAGCTCTCGCATTATAAAAAATCTGATGTGGCCAGCACATGACCTCTCGCCATTTTTGAATCAAAAATTTACAGGTTGACACAAAAAAGTATGAAAAAAAATTATTTTTTTGTAAATCTGGCAACAATGGCACAAGTTTAGAAAATGTTAATGAGATGAAAATAAACTATAGGGTATACAAAATATATGTGTAAAACTTTATTGCCGTTTTGTATAATAATGGCGCCATCACCCATAGCAACTGCCACTTCCGGTTGTGCGATTGGCACCAAAATCTAATCAGATCTAATCTAGGGTATCAGAATTCTGTATGCAAAATTTCAAATTTTTTTATTCAGTAGTTTTTGAGTTATCGTTACTACAACATCTATCCAAACACACACACACACTAACACACACACACTAACACGCACACACAGACATCATCGCGAAAATATTAAAATCGTATTCTAGAGACCCTAACGTGTTTATTCATTGAAAACTCACTACCCAATTTTTAGCATGATTCCTATACCTCTCTTATCTGAAGGGCGAGAGGTAAAAATAGAAAAAGTAAAATTTAGGAAAAGTTTTATAGCTTTTGGATTTATATTTAATTTAATTTTAATAATAATTTATTATTTAAATCCAACCTATTTTCCAAAAAATCGGTTGTGAAATTTCAATTCACCCTATATAAATATCACCCCGTGTGTAGATAAAAGCTAGCAACAACATCCGGCCATTACCCCGACATAGGGTTGATTTCGGACAGAAAATTAATTCCGATACAGTGCAAAACTCCAAGTAATTCCTAAACGTTTACGTTATTATTGCCTGGCTTTTTACCTAAATTGGTTATTCGCTGGGTGCAGAGTGCACGGTGGGGGCAATTGAAACGATCCCAGCGCTTGTAGTGGTCAAAGTTTCGTGAAATCTGGCCCCTGTCCTAAATAAACACGTCAAAATTAATTATAAAAATGGTCCATAATCGTTGTTATGTTGTAATTGCAAAAATACGGGGAGAAATAGAAAGTTCAGATTTTACACATTTTCAAGAGCTAGTTGGAAATTAGAAAAAAGAAAGAACTGGCTAAATGCAGTTAGGAGAAAAAAGTAAGTAATATATAACCTACTTCTGTAGCATGTTTACTTAGACGAATGTGTGTTTTTTCTACAATTATTAGATGTGATTAAATAACTTTTGCTACTATGTCTCAATTCTTTCACATCTCTAACGTGACCAGCCGCGACAAGTTGTATCCCTTTCTCCATCGTTTGGGGTTGAAATAATATTTGATGAGTAATTGACTCCAATCCGCTTTGACTAAGTAGACTAAAATCCGGTTTGATTGAATAATTACATTCATTATTGCCTAAAAATTATTTAAAAAAAAAGTATGATAAATTATTGTGACTGAAAATCTAGCAAATATTCATAAATATTTATTATTCTAGCTGTCACGTATTATTTGTTTGAATGTCACTGATTAACCTAACCTATCAATCATAGTTTTTGATATTTATTTACATGTATACTTTCTTTGTTCACAACACGTTTTACTGAATTTTTTCTTTCAAAAATATAATCAAATTTTTTATTTATTTGCTTATAAATTCTAATAAGATTTTTTTATAACGAATTTTTAGTTTTTATAAAAAGTCAATGCTTTTTCAGATATTTGTTATTGAAATTTCAAATTTTGTTATTTTTTATTTTGACGGGTGACAGTTAAAAAAATCTGATGTGGCCAGCACATGACCTCTCGCCATTTTTGAATCAAAAATTTACAGGTTGACACAAAAAAGTATGAAAAAAAATTATTTTTTTGTAAATATGGCAACAATGGCAAAAGTTTCGAAAATTTTAATGAGACGAAAATAAACTATAGGGTATACAAAATATGTGTGTAAAACATTATTGCCGTTTTGTATAATAATGGCGTCATCACCCATAGCAACTGCCACTTCCGGTTGTGCGATTGGCACCAAAATCTAATCAGATCTAATCTAGGGTATCAGAATCCTGTATGCAAAATTTGAATTTTTTTTATTCAGTAGTTTTTGAGTTATCGTTACTACAACATCCATCCAAACACACACACACACTAACACACACACACACACACTAACACACACACACACACACACTAACACACACACACAGACATCATCGCGAAAATATTAAAATCGTATTCTAGGGACCCTAAAACGTGTTTATCCATTGAAAACTCACTACCCAATTTTTAGCATGATTCCTATACCTCTCTTATCTGAAGGGCGAGAGGTAAAAATAATCTTGACTGTACTGTATCGAGTTTTTCCGATGTTGGTAATTTGGCTTATATATACAGTTGGAACCTGATAGGTGTCATCAATACTTAAATTGAATCCCAAGCCCGTAAGTTAATATAACTTAATTACCTGGAAAAACTTATCGTTGAGTTCGATTTTAGAGAGCGTAAACCGACAATTAATAATTTCGCCTGCAAAAGAAAAGGTGTCGATGACCTAAGATTATTCATAGGGTAATTCAAAAAAGTTTGACATCAACTTACTATATCTGGCGTTTCTTATGTCAGAAGAAATCTGTAAAATGCTCATAAAAAAATACAACCAAGGTTGCCGAAAAACATAGAGGAAATTTTTGACTTTCTAGATAAGGTAGTCATTCAAACCCGTAGAGGTGAGCAGTTTTTACTCATTAATAATAGAATAGACTTATCCCGTGGTAAAGCATTTATTGGTTTTATATTAATGAATGAATAGCTTAAATAACCTAGTTACTTATGTTGATTTTCATTGTTGTTATAATATCCATTAATTAATAAAAATCAATAAAAAGTAATTAATATATTTTGAAAGTGGCGCTGCTTCTTGACCAATAATTAACGTTTTACTTTCTGCAGCATTGCCAAGATTTTAGCTTTGTTCGTTTGTAGAAAAATTTGACATACTTCTTTCCTTCTTTTAATCATAACAAATGAGAACGAGAGTTGCCAGTTTTATCGATATGAAAACATAGCCAAATATAATTTGTTTCAATTGGGCCACGTCACAAGCCACTGTAGCCCCGATATTCAAATTTTAAGAATTAATTACAGCCGCAGGATCGGCCTCAGAAGGGCTGGACCCGGTGCAATGTGTTATGGTAGGTCAAAATTATAAAATAAAAATATAAAAAAAAATCACTGGATGAGTCCATTGAACAGATTGAACAGATAGTAATATTTTCTTGTAAATCAAATATTCATATGTCAGAAGAAAAAACCACGCAAATTTATTTAGATGGCACGTTTAATTATTTTGCGCAGTTTTTCTGTCAATTTTTTACATTACACGGTTATTGTAACGGCCATTATATTCCATTAATTTTTTTTTTGTTACTTTCTAAACTCACAGAAAAATATATAAAATTATTTAACTTAATAATAAAGATTTGTGAAGATAATTGTGTTAGATTAAAAATTTTAAAAATCCTTATTGATTTTGAGAAAACCATCCACAACACAACATTATGGAACAAATTTTCATTTGACGCAGTCAATTGGATACCGGTTTCACCTTGCACAGTCCTGGAAAAATATAAATTTGTGACTGACTTTTTTAAGTCTTGATGATATTGGCGACTGTTTTGATTTTTAATTAACAAACAATTATATATCAGAAGACACTCTTTTTCCGCCTTTCCTTTGGGCTCAAAATTCAGCTGAACTTACACGCACTCTTTTGACTCTTTTCACAAACATGCCAATACATCTTTCTTAATTTTTTTTTTGGAAAATTTATTGAACTTCAACGCCCTGTATATCGAAAACTGGCCATAGGAAGGAATTGGGCCCATGGAGACTTTTGACCAAGACATCAAATACTATAACATATTAAAAATTCATACAATTTGACGGTGCTCCCGTTTCCATAAGAAAAGTGTGTGGTTCTTTACAAAGTGTGAATATCACGACTAAAATACATGACAGTAAAGTTACAAACCGCCAAAAAATTATATAATTATGTAGAGCATTTTTAGAATAATAATTAAAAAACTATGTTGAACTTTGTATGTAAACAAATACATCTACTAAACTAGTAAAAGGAATATTCTCTGTCCGATTTTTCAAGACTACGGCCCGTTTCCGTCAGCGGAAGAAAGTCCGATTCCAAAACATTTTTCCAATAATTTCTTTTCAAATTTTTCAATTATTTTTTCAACAAGCTCCATGCGATATCGATATCGACGCATCTTGACTTGCACAACACTTTAAAAGAAATAAAAGAAATCAGTATCGACAAATGTGCTTTCCTTATCGGGATATCTCGAATAGAACTTTTACTTTGTATGGCGGACCCAAGATCCTTGGACCCGGAATAGCTCATCTTCTGAAAGAGCTTTCCTTCTTTGAATAAAAACCGATAGCCGAAAGAATTTTCCCGATTGGCCGTATCGTTCTCGAATTATCGTGCGCACAGACATCCACACAGACAGATTTTTTTGTACGGGGAAAATTAATTTTCTCTACGTTTAAGTCATTTGGACCAAAAAATGTTTTGAGATTTTTGCACGATTTCAATACTACGATTTGCCCTACTTCACCAAAGGAGAAGTGTGAGCGGGCCGTAGTAATAATATGTTTTATTGTCTGACAATCCGTTTTAAGTACCTTAATATCGGGGAACCAATTTACACATAAAAATCAGATAAGCGAAAAATTACGGGAACCGATTTACATACTATTTTTAAACCTCTTTAATTTGGTACCATTTTGCATGTACCCGTTTTCCAGGGATTTCAAATGACATATTCCAAGTCAAATTCTTTGACATATATCTTCTGTAATTTTTTACAGTGACTCTTCCGTGAGACAGATGTCGAACAAACACTAAAGGCCTTTTCACACGATTAACCGAAACCCATTTTACCAAAATTAGATCAAATCAATAAAGTACTTTTTCCATGTTCGTTGACAAAAGCCCACTTTTATCAACTGAAATAAGGTGCCAAAATACAACTTCTAATCACTAGTGAATAAAAGATTTTTTAGTGATTAAAAAATTTTCTAGTGATTAAAGATTTTTTACTGATTAAAACATTTTTAATTAATCCGCGCATGCTTACACATACATTGACAGTCACACAAACGCCCAACCATTTCCTTTTACTTTCCCAGTCCAATCATAGGGAAAGTATAGTGAACGAGTGAAAAAAAAATGCGAGATATCGATGGAAATATTCATTTTGAGGTCAGCAAAGAAGATTAAAACCATTTCCAGGGTAAGTTCTGTCTCTGTGACTATGTGGTGTCTGTGTGTCTATCTGTTAGTGGATGCTTTGAATGCGACCAGTAGTTTTTGGTTCAAATTGGTACAGTAGAAGATCGTCAAGACCGATATTGATTGATTAAACATGTAATATTTTTTGCCTTTTTCTAAACTTTAGGGACAAACAACACACTTTAGTGCAAAATATTGTGTAGTACATAGGCACAATTTCCAAAATTTTTTATCGAACTTTTTCTAGAATTTCCAATAGCTGCGCTAGTAGAGGGCTCGCAAAAAAATGTGCATGTAATTTTTCAGTAGTTTTTCCTAATTTTGTAGACAAACAATGCACTTTAGTGCAAAATTGTCTGTACAAAGTTGCAGAGCACCAAATTTCATTTAACTTTTAAATTTAACTTTTTTACGAATTCCCCATAGTGTCGCCGCTAGTGGGCGAAAAATATACACATTTACTCTTTCCGTCTTTTTTTTTATTTTGAAGACAAATAATGTGCTTTAGTGCAAAATGTTCTACTGCAACATTGTAGAGCATAAAATGGGGACGTGTGGTGCGGTAGCTATAGCAAATTAATTTGTAGTATATGAAAATCTACTTAAAATTAGTCATAAAAATAAGCTAGGTTATTTGAAATACTACGATTACTAAGAAATACATTTTCAAAGTTTCAAAATGACGTCAGCTACATTAATTTGTTTAAAGTAATGTAGATGGCATGACAAGGTATAATTTACAGTTACCTGTCCAGTATTACTAAACCAAAAAGCCTTAGCCGCTTAGACTATTAAAAAAAAGAAGAAAAAAGCGAAATACAAACATTAAAATAATAGGTTATGTTATATTGAAATGTCAAAAATAAAACGCTGTGACTAGCAGTACATCGGATGTACGCATTTATTTTGTACTTCGGCCGTTCACTGCTTTTTAGGGTTTACAAAAGTATAGAAGTATGTTGGCGCATTCGCTTGATAATTTTGATAATATTTTTGTAACGTTGTTGTATGGTATATGGTTTCGGTGTAAAAGGGCCGGAGTTTGATCCTAGTTACGGCCATTTTTTTTTTATTTAATATTTTTTTAGCTACATAAAAACTACATAAAAATGGTGATTGTTAACTGGTTTGATTTGTATAGTAGATTTTTTTTATCCAACATTAATGATTATTAGATTTCACTTTTTAACTTCTTAAAATCTACAGAAAAATAGTGACATGGTAACTAGTTTGATTTATACAGTAAAGTGTATTTTTTTCTCAAAGTTCGAAATGTAAAAATTAGGTAGTTTATTTTATTTTCCGATGTACGATATAAACAAGTACGTCCGATGTACTGCTAGTCACGGCGAAAATAAAAACAATACAATTTTCTTCTTTTCCATTTTTTATATCAGGCCTCTATTTAATAAGGAATTCAATTCGTATATACTGCCATCTCTTAATAGTATTATCAATGAATCTAGATATTTTTAATTTTTTTTTAAATATAGTAGAAGTTTAAAAAAATTCTAAATATTTTTGTAGGCATATTTGATAGACTTTTAAGATCCTAATTCAAAAATGTTACATAATACGTCCCCATTCCCTACAACTTTTGTATCAAACTTTTTCCAGAATTCCCAATAATTTTCACCCATATGATTTTAGGATTTCCGAATTGCGTGCTATGTAATGTGCGCACGTGCCCGCTTATGTCATTATCGACATTAAAATATCAATTCGGTAAAAGTATTCACCATCGGCTTGCTATTTAAAATTTATTCCATAAATTAATGTAATGCTTATTATTTTGTAATTAAAATAATCCTATTCTCCACAGCCGAGCCGGGAAATTTCTTGGGTGTCACAGCCGATTTTTTGAGATTCTGTAGATTGTTTACATCATTAAATATTGTGCCAATATAATAATTATTATATCTCAATGTATTTCATTCCTTTTGTTGATAAATATAAATATTACAAACAGCAGACATTATGGCTTTATATTCTATATTTTAAGAAATTAGGTAAGCAAAGTGCTTATTAGTGTTAAAAATAGCTATTTTGAGATATTCAGATGTGAAAATTTAAAAATTTGACAGTTTTTTGTTTTTGACAAGTGACAGTTTGAGAAATATTTTCTGGAAAGGGTTTATCACTTATTTTCAAACTACATAGTGCAGGTGAAATTTCTTGACATGTAGCTTCTGTCATGTTTTGACAGTGACACTTCCGTTTGATAGATAATCTAAGCACATATATGAAATTTCAGCTCAATCGGATTAAATGTGTTGCCTCTATTGTGGAAGAATACACACAGACAGACATACAGACACAGAGTCCTCCATCTGGAAATAGTCGTTATCGTCTCAAGGGACCTTGAAATGTATATTTCTGTCTTCGTCTCACAACTTTTTTTCGCATTCACAATATTTTCGATCCCTGTTGGAAGGTTGATCGGAAAAGTAAAATTAGCTGAAATATTCAAAAAGAAATCCTCAATTTGACTGAACTATTTTTACTAACAAAAATAATGTAGTACGGTAAATAATATATATCACTTTGCTATTACTGTTATATAAGTTTACGTGACTATATACGGAGTATATTTTTTTATATAAATTAGATTGTGGGTGGCCATACTATTGTCGTCTTCACGATATAGACATTACGGACGACCTGCATACTAATTCCGTGTTTTTTTTATTATATTTATATGTAAACAGGAAAATCAGTAAAAGTTTTTATAGTCTATACAAAGTCAATGCGAACAGCTAAACAAAGAGTCATGTACCGGGTCTCATAAATTTACTTAATACCTTATAAAACTTCCATGTAAAATTGATGATTAGACCTCGTATGAATTTCTTATCACTCATTCAAAGTCAGCTGGCCGTATCTAGTCGAATAAATAATATTGCGTGGACACACAAGCAGAATATAAAATTAAAAAAAATGTCAGATTCGCTGTGAACACCTGCGTTTCCATTTTCAAGAGAATTGTCAGTGCGGATTGGGTTAGGATTTATAAAATTAGTTTATTCTGCGTTCTTGCGAATTTTAGCGAGTGGCTTGCATTAGTGTTGTGTTTTTCTAATTCGTTTTCTTGTTGGTATTAATTAATAATTGACCCCATTATTATAACCCCAAATTCAGGTTCAAGCTCTGAATATTCAGATAATGAATCTTAACTTTTTATTAAATTCTCGTGGAAGGACAAACTGGTGTTTTTTGGCATTACTCTATATTATTAATAAAAAAAATATCCGTATAGCCATATGAAAAATAAAATTAATTTTTAAATAAATTATATCAGGGCTCCCATGCTTTACGGTTAATAGATATTTAGTTTTTATGCTGTTCGAATTGACTTCGTACAGACTTTAGTTTATTACGATTTTTCGTAGTATACTTTTTATAGTATTGAAGTAAAAGTACAAAGTTCAGATATATATGAATATAAAATAATTTTTATTATATTATAGAAACGGATATTTTTTTATTTTTATAGGTTGTATATGTTAAATGCTAACAAACAAAATTTAAATAAAAAAAATAATTAAATCTCAGACAATTTATTAATTTTTTATAAAATAATATATACACGATAAATAAAATAAAACAAAAATAATAATAGGTAATTGAATTGCTGTTGAGCTAGTTTTGTTTTTGTTTACTATTTAGGAATGTGGTCTCCTTGCGCTACGAATCCATTTTCGTCCGCCGTGTACGTCACAGTGTACGTAACCCCCTGCCATGTGAACGTATACGAACCGGTTACTTTCATAATTTCGTTTTCCGAGCCTTGATTGGCCAATTGTCCCGTTTCTTGCTGGGATATTCCGTTACTAGTTTCAAAACTGAAAAAGAAAAAATGTCGATTAATATTACCATTAGACAAAATTACTGAAAATGTACTAAAACGTATTAAATATTAATTAAAATGTACTAAATATATGGTTTAAAACAATTCAAAATTGGTTTCCTGTACATCTATAGATACTGTAATGAACAAACTTTTCTTGACAATAAATTTTTTCAACAACAATATAAATCGCTACATTCGTAACAAACAAATAAAAAAGAATCAGTCCATAATAATAAATCTCGTCCGCCATCTTAGAGTCGCCATCTAGAATTTATTAATTTTGACAAAAATTTCATAATCTCCAATTGCAAAAATCACTCCATATCAATTTTGAATAGAATCTATCTCTAATCATAAATCTTGTCCGCCATCTTATAGTCGCCATCTATAATTTATTAATTTTGACAAAAAGTTCGTAATGTCCGCCATACAAGATGCCTACATATCAATTTTGAATGGAATCTGTTCATAATCATGAATTCCTCGTCCGCCATCTTGAAGTGGCCACCTTGAATTTAATAATGTTGACCAAAAGTTCATATTCTCCGGCCTTAAAAATCCCCACACACCTATTGTGAATAGAATCAGTACATAATCATAAATCTCGTCCGCTATCTTAAAGTCGCCATCTTGAATTTATTAATTTTGAGGACAAATTCATAATCTCCGACCTCAGAAACCCGCATATATTAATTTTCACTAGAATCGGTGTTTAATAATAAATCTCGTCCGCCATCTTGGACTGGCTATCTTGTATTTAAACTTCAAAATTTATTTTCTACACATCTAGACACCATAATGAACAATTTTTTTAGACTTTCAACTTTTTTCTACAACAATGTAAATCGCTACAACCGTAACAAACAAAAAAGGAAACTCAACAAAAATTATATAATACAGATAATAAATACATAAATACACAAAAATGTATTATAATATTATATGTTCTAAATTGTAGGCAAAAAAATTCCAAAATGTACTAAAATGCACGAAATGTACTAAAATAATATTAAAAACTGATATAAATCAATTAATGGGCACTAAAAATGTATTTAAACATTTGAAATTAACCAATATATTCTAAAATTACCAAGTAATGTACTAGTATATCCAAATTTACTAAAATGATTTAAAACGCCGAAGATTTAGAAAAAATGTATGAAATATATTTTAAAATATACAACAAATATATTACCATAAAATATACTAAAATATACTAAAATGTGTTTCTTAAACTTAATATAATGAGAATGTAATAAAAATATTATTAATAAACATATTTTAAAATGTACCAAAAATACATTAACCAATACTGAAAATAATTTATTAGATTAAAAACGTAAATGTACCAGCAGGAACCATAAGTATTATGCATTAGAAGAATAACAATGTGTCAAAAGGTACCAATATGTACATTAAAATGTACAGGAATGTATTATAAATAATCTAAAATGTATGTATTTAAGATTTACTAAATTAGATTACATACACTCCAATACATTAAAATTAAATATTACAATACATTATAGTATTAATCGGTACATTTTTGGAACATTTATATTCTTCTAATATATTTTGATATATTTTAATATATCGCAGAGTTTTTTGGTACCTGTTTTTTAATATGTAAAAAGTTACAGTAATCTACTAGAATGTAACAAAGTGCATCTTATTTACTCAATATTACATTTAAAAAATGTACTTACTCAAAATTGTATCCATCAATACCAGAGTTATCAGAGTTGTACTTGGTAATTTGGGCGTCTTTATCGGCACCTTGTGGGGCACCGACTACAGTGGCAATCACAATTGCGAAAATCAGAATCTAATAAAAAAAATAATTTTTTAAATGTTTTTCGAAAATTATTATTGATAACAGGCATTTTAGTTTTAATAGTGAATATTATTAAATAATAATAATATATTTCCACTATTTAAATTATTTTTTTTTATAAAAAAAATATTAATTATAATTCAATATATTTTGCGTTTTCAATATTTTTTTATTTTTATATAAGATACCGTTTAACTTTTTATAGACATCTTAAAAACATTTTTTTTTGTTATTCTCTGGCACTATTCACTCACCAATTTCATTTTCACTGGTTGTTCTTTTCGAAAATAATAGAAACACTGAAAATACGAAACTAAAGACGTAGTGGATCAAGTACCTCTATTATATATACCTTTTGTGTTTAACAGGCATTTACCTTTACTGACATTTTACTCCCCCTATCGATGTACATCTTCATTTCAGTTTTTTTACTTTTTACCGCAATTCGGCATTGCACACAATTGCGGCCTGTGATGAGATTCATTCAAAGTTCATGCGTGCGACTGGCTCGAGGAAATACCCGAATACAATTACATTTAACACGTTTACTGCTGCAGTCATTTTATTAGTGTTGTATGAAGGAATTTTTGCTATTGTAATTTTTTTCATCTCTTACAAATGAAATTTTGTTAGAGAATTAAAAAAAATTTTCGTGGCCTAAGTTATATTTTTTGTTGTTGTGATATTGTTATCATTTAAAAGTACATTATCTTAGTGGTACATTTTTTTGACAAGCCGAACTATCTGGCAAGTTACAGACATTTTTTATTGAAAAATTGCAATAAACTTTTTAATGTGAAATTCAAAAATTTTTTTTTCACTTATTTAAATCATTATGCTGCTCGTTTTAATTTCGTTTTGGTGTTTTTTTTACTTTAAGTAAAATTTACACATTTACCTTTTTATTTACCTACAAAATTCTGGAAAAAATAATGCTTATATGTATTATATTTTTGTACTTACATTCATATAAAATAAAAACATTTTAATTAAATAATCTTCCATTAGTAATAATATTCAAGAAAAAAATAATTGAGTACTTATAAACAATAATTTAAAATATATACTGGTCTTCAATGAGATGTGGGTACACTCAATAACATTCTTAATTTAAAAATATTGTTTCGGTTTTTCCGGAAGTGATATACACTATTTACTATTTAATAATACTTTGTATAATTATATCAGCTATTATATTTTGTTCCTTATTCTTTTTATTCTTGATTGAATATTTGAAATAAAAAAAATATTTTAGAAAAAAACTAGAAATGATTTTAATATTTACTTATGAAGTATTTTTAATTTTTTTTTTTAAATTAAACTGTTACTACTTTTCGCTAAAATTTATTAAGCATTATTTAACTTTTTTTTAGGAAACCACCTATTTTTAATTTTAACTTTTTAAGGTCGATGATTATTGAAAAAATTCAAGAGCCGCTTGCAAAATTGCAAAAGTTATAAACAATTAACTGAGAAATAAAAATGGGGTTTAGTTTTTTGCAAATATCTCAAAAAATATTTAACATTTTTCAAATTTAAAAAAAGATTCAAAAAGAGGATTAAATTTACCAAAAAAAAACTTTACCTTCCGGAACTGGAGGACAAATATTTATAATTTTCCCAGAGTGTTGAAAATGCGACCGAAAACGGGAACTCCGGCTGGCGCGCCGCCCACTTTGGACCTTTAATGAATACATATTATTTAATCTTATTAAATATAAAAATTAAAAATTGAAAAAAATCAGGCATCTATTGGATAGATTTATGAACAATAATCAGCGGTCAAAAAATTTTTATCGCGATTTTTCTATTAATTATGCATTAGTTAATTAACAATTTTTTCCCAATTTAACATGAACATTGTAAGTACGATAATTGTTAAATAACAAATCTGAATTTTTTTTCTTTTCTGGAACTCTTTTTGAAATGTCTCAGAAGAGATTCCCTTTGAAAAAATTTAAAAAATGTTATTTTTCACTTTGTTATTAACAATTTACTTACGTTAAAAATTAAAAAACTTGATTAATCATTGAATTTTTTTTTTTTTTCATATTAATTTTGATTCTTTTTTTGATCAGAAGTCACATCAAAATAATTTTTTAAATTTTGTATTTCTTATTGCTTACAAACATTGTTATAAACAAATGTGTTTAAGATAACTGAAAATTTATTTTTTGGAAACATAATCCAAAATGCAAATTATGATTTAAAAAAAAATGGTTCCTTAACAAATTTTTTTATTGCTTAAAAACGTATTTGTTAATTAGCAATTTTTTTTTCTATTACCCGTAATTATTATTAAGCAGCCATTTTTTAAATCATAACTTATATTGTTCTTTGATAACAAAAAAAAAATTGTTTTTATTTAAATTTCAATGTTTTTTTAATAAATAATTTGATATAAACAATTTAATTTTTTCTATATATTTTTTCTTTTCTTACATAATGAAACAAAAACAACCATATATTATTTTTTGAGAAAAATTATTTATATGGTAGAAAAAAATTGTTAAATTAACAAATACGTTTTTAAGTAATAAAAAAAAATTGTAAGGAACGATTTTTTTTAAATCATGATTTGCACCAAAGATTATATTTCCAAAAAGAAATTTAAAGGATCTTATAAACAAATGCGTTGTTTAAAATATAATTTTTCGGTCGTATTTTCAACACTCTGGGAAAATTATAAATATTGGTGTTACAGTTCCGGGAGTTAAAGTTTTTTTTGGTAAATTTCCTCTGTTTGAATCTTTTTTCAAATTTAAAAAGTATCAAATAGTTTTTGAGATATTTGTAAAAATACTAAACCCCATTTTTTATAACTTTTCTAATTTTTGCAAGCGGCTCTTAAATTTTTTCATAAATCATCTACATATTAGGCATCGAATGACATCTCATTTATATTTTTCGGAAGCGGAGATAAAAGTTTGACCCAAAAGAACTTGAAATATTGTATTCTATTCCTTTAATAAGTGCACTATTATTCACTTATTTGGCCAATTATACAATACCAGATTAATTTAATGTTTAATAGAGGTCACCCAGTGGTTGAAATTTGACTGTAAATCATTAAAATTTAAAGTTTATGTTTATAAATATTATTTTTTCCCATTTTTCATATTCCCTCTATTTGTTTATCAACATTTCAATTTCCTATTTTTTAAATTTTTCCCACTTTTTCTATATTTTCCCATAATTCGCTATTTTCCCATTTTTCCATGTTTTCTATTTTCCAGTTTTCGTTTTTTTTATTTTTCCTATTTTTGTAAATTTTATTCTATTTTCTACTATTTTTCCTTTTTTTATAATTTTTCTTACTTTTGCCTATTTTTCCCATTTTTTCCTGTTTTTTCTTATTTTTTCCTATTTTTCTCCATTCCCTCGTATTTTTTTCCATTTTTTCCGATTTTTCTAATTTTTACTCTTTTTTTCTAGTTTTTCTTATTTTTACCTATTTTATCCTATTTTTTCTCTACTTTTTCCCATTTTTCCATTTTTTATATTTTTCGCTTTTTTTTCGTATTTTTAATCTACCCAAAAATCATCAAACGCGCTTAGAGGAGTTTTCACTTCAAAAAAAAATACATTGAAGAAAATGAAAAACTTATTTCTTAAAAGAAGTAAAAAAACGTTGACAAGGTAAGGATTGTTTTTTTCTATTTTTCTAAATTTTCTCTATTTTCTCATATTTTTTCCGATTTTTCTTATTTTTTTGTAGTTTTTCTTATTTTACCTGTTTTTTACTAGTTTTTCTCTATTTTTCTCTATTTCTTCCCATTTTTTTTATTTTTCCCTTATTTTTTCTATTTTCAATCTATCCAAAAATCGTCCAACGCGCTTAGAGAAGTTTTCACTTAAAAAAATTACAGTGAAGAAAAGTAAAAACTTATTTATCAAAAATAGTAAAAAAAATCGTTGACAAGGTTAGGATTTGAAACCACACCTTCGAGATTTTGGTATCTTAATTTTAGCGTCAGCCTATTCGGCTATCGTACAAATATTTAAAAATAGTTTAATGTTTAAACAGGCTTTTATTTCAAAGTTGTAGGTTGTAGGTTTCCGAAATATGGCGGATCGTCACCTTTAGTGAATCAACATTTTTAAATAATTATGTACATACACAAAATATAAGAGAGTAAATAAAATTTAAGATGATATACCATAGCTTAATAGTTATATATGTACCAAGGGTATAAATAGACCTTTATGTCCTGAGGTCGACGTTCTTACAAACCCGAGGGGAGGGCCTCTGACCCGAGGGTTGGTAAGTCGCCCGAGGTCATAATCATCTCTTTATACCCGCGGTTCATACAAACTTTTATGTCATACTAGTTCAATATTGCGTACACAATATAAATATTTTAAAAATCTGATGTGGCCAGCACATGACCTCTCGCCATTTTTAAATCAAAAATTTACAGGTTGACACAAAAAAGTATGAAAAAAAATTATTTTTTTGTAAATCTGGCAACAATGGCAAAAGTTTCGAAAACTTTATTGCCATTTTTTACAATAATGGCGTCATCACCCATAGCAACTGCCACTTCCGGTTGTGCGATTGGCACCAAAACCTAATCAGATCTAATCTAGGGTATAAGAATTCTGTATGCAAAATTTCAAATTTTTTTGTTCAGTAGTTTTTGAGTTATCGTTACTACAACATCCATCCAATCACACTCACACATACACACACTAACACACACACTAACACACACACACTAACACACACACTAACACACACACTGACATCATCGCGAAAATATTAAAATCGTATTCTAGGGACCCTAAAACGTGTTTATCCATTGAAAACTCACTACCCAATTTTTAGCATGATTCCTTTACCTCTCTTATCTGAAGGGCGAGAGGTAAAAATCGCGGGATATAAAGTACACTTTGCGGGCTGTAAAGTGCACTTTATACCCGCACGGACCCTAAAGTCACTTTATGGCCCGTACGGGCATAAAGCACACCTTTATGTACTTGGTAAATAAGCAATAATAGAATAATATTGAACTAGTATGACATAAAATAATAAAAACATTGCTGCTGTCAATCAGGTGAAATACAAACACTTGATGAATGTTAAACAGAATTTACTATTTGTTCTTATTGGAGGTGCTGCCACCTTTTGATGGTGACATGTAATGTCCCCAATGGCTTAGTAGATTTTGATCTCGTGGCTATTCGATATGGATGCAGCACAGAACGAACCGCCGTAAGGATTTATTTACTGCGATGATATGGTACTGATGAGAT
Organism: Neocrepidodera transversa; assembly: GCA_963243735.1. Lineage (NCBI taxonomy): Eukaryota > Metazoa > Arthropoda > Insecta > Coleoptera > Chrysomelidae > Neocrepidodera > Neocrepidodera transversa. The sequence continues at coordinate 39,690,582 of OY725336.1, forward strand.
AATAAAGATCGAAACAGCTTGTAGTGCCTGCTTTTTTCGTTGGCGCATTTCACTACATGTTAACCTTAGTATTTTAGTAATATTGTTTTTTGACGTTAATAGTTATATGGTATGATGATGGTGATTGACAATTGATCAGATTGACTTTTTAGGATCGTTCGTTTTGTAATTCGTTTGCCAATGACACTGTTTTTTTAAGGGATTTCAGGATACAGAGTGATCCATCCAGAGGAGTCAAGATTCATTTGGTAAAATCAAAACATAAAATCAAAAAGTTTAGGAAAGGGAGAAAAAAATAAAAAAGAATCGATCAATAAAAACAACATCGACAACATCAACAAATATTCATTATTTTTTTAAAAACCATTGTCAATTATACCATTTTTTACAAAAATCCCTTATATATTGTTCTGTTATACAAAATAATAAAATACGCATGCAATATTGTATATTAATAATTTCATGGTAGTTACTGGCAAGTTTCCGAGGTAGGTCCAGGCAACTACCATACAGCTGTTTATCATTGTCGAGTTTTTGCAAATTCCTCTTTCTGTTTATTTATTTTTTTACAATAAAAGTTTGTTTCCAATTTTAAAATGTTCATTAAACATTTTTTTTACTCTCCCAATAACTATACTTGCTAAGCTCAAAGATAATTTTCTTCGTTGAAAATAAATACATTTTTTACAAATTACTATTTTCTCAATGTATGTTTATCACTGTATGCAGTATTTATTTCTTAAAGAATTTCTTTTCAATTCTTTTTCTTTTTCTCAGTACATGCAAGTTTTTAATGCTAAATTATTTTTTTCTGTCTATATTTTTCATTGTGTTAAATGTTTTGGTGCATTTTGTGAATTTTGATGTTTTTCTTTGGTTTTAGAAAAAAATATAACTTTGAGAAAAATATTTTTACAAAATATGAGTGCAATTGAACCGCACCCAATTTGATTTGATTAAACTTAGTGTTACATTTTTACCTCTCGCCCTTCAGATAAGAGAGGTATAGGAATCATGCTAAAAATTGGGTACTGAGTTTTCAATTGATAAACACGTTTTGGGGTCCCTAGAATACGATTTTAATATTTTCGCGATGATGTCTGTGTGTGTGTGTGTGTGTTAGTGTGTGTGTGTGTGTTAGTGTGTGTGTGTGTTAGTGTGTTAGTGTGTGTGTGTGTGTGTGTTTGGATGGATATTGTAGTAACGATAACTCAAAAACTACTGAATAAAAAAATTTGAAATTTTGCATACAGGATTCTGATACCATAGATTAGATCTGATTAGATTTTGGTGCCAATCGCACAACCGGAAGTGGCAGTTGCTATGGGTGATGACGCCATTATTATACAAAACGGCAATTAAGTTTTACACATATACTTTGTATACCCTATAGTTTATTTTCATCTCATTAAAATTTTCTAAACTTTTGCCATTGTTGCCAGATTTACAAAAATATAATTTTTTTTCATACTTTTTTGTGTCAACCTGTAAATTTTTGATTCAAAAATGGCGAGAGGTCATGTGCTGGCCACATCAGATTTTTTAAGTGCAGAAAGAAGAAGAAGAAGTATGTCAATTGAATAAATTTCTCAAAAATTTCGCTTAAAATAGTATATTGTTTTACGAGTAAGTAACATTTTTTGAAGATAGAGAACAATTTACCAGCCGAGGATGGTAATGTTCAAGAGTGAAACACTATACTTTTTCTACAACCCTGTTTATATCATAATAATATACTAAAACGGAATAATGGACAAACATTTAAATTACTTTCCGAATCAGAAAACATGATAAATTTAAAATCTAACAATGCTTTCAGTCCAAACTGACAAGTCTAAACAATTAGCGAGGAACGTCAAACTAATGAACTTAATTAAAGTACATTAAACAAAAACTGATGTGGCCAGCACATGACCTCTCGCCATTTTTGAATCAAAACCTTACAGGTTGACACAAAAAAGTATGAAAAAAAATTATTTTTTTGTAAATCTGGCAACAATGGCAAAAGTTTTGGAAATTTTAATGAGATCAAAATAAACTATAGGGTATACAAAATATATGTGTAGAACTTTTTTGCCGTTTTGTGTAATAATGGCGTCATCACCCATAGCAACTGCCAGTTCCGGTTTTCCGATTGGCACCAAAATCTAATCAGATCTAATCTAGGGTATCAGAATCCTGTATGCAAAATTTAAAATTTTTTTATTCAGTAGTTTTTGAGTTATCGTTACTACAACATCCATCCAAACACACACACACACACACACACACACACACACACACACACACACACACACACACACACACACACACACACACACACACACACTAACACACACACACTTACACACACACTTACACACACACACAGACATCATCGCGAAAATATTAAAATCGTATTCTAGGGACCCTAAAACGTGTTTATTCATTGAAAACTCACTACCCAATTTTTAGCATGATTCCTATACCTCTCTTATCTGAAGGGCGAGAGGTAAAAATGCATTCTAATTATAGAAATGATTCCTCTCTGTGTTTATTAATAATTTAAACTATAAATTTAACTTTTGTCACTACAGACGAAAGTTAACGTTATGAGAATTTCTTTCACTTGCGACGGAAATCACGTTTTCGCTATTCTATTACAAAATGACGTCTTTTGTAAAGGGTTGTAGAAAAAAAAACTTTTTAAACGTCAAATAAGTCAAATATAACATAGGGAATCGATGAATTGTTAATAGAAGTTACAAATAATCCTTGTAGTAATCATGTATAAAATTTGGCTATTTAACCGATATGAAATATTTGTATTGATAAACAGAAATTATTCATCAGTGTGCAAAAAACTTAACCAGAAGATTAAACTTAAATTAATGATCCTCTTGGACATACTAATAATTAAAATCGAATTGATCTTTTTCTTTTTCAAAACTTCTAAACTTTTCGTTAATTTTTAAATAGTTGTTGGAAAGGAGATGGAAATAATTAATATATTTCTGTTTAATAACATACATGATTACTATTAATAAACAATGCATTAAAAATATAAAGAAAATAATAAATATTTTACACTTAGCAATAACCTACAAAGTACCAATGCGGCACTAACCTTGTAATTGTCAATGACAAATTCTATTATTAAAAACATACATATTTCATTTAGTCAAGATTCCCGCAACAAGAAGATAAATATATATTTATTGATTGACACCCGTGCAGAAAAAAAAGTGATACTGGGTTTCGTGATGGGTTAAGAACGAATTACATAATAACGCAACCGCTTATTAAATCATTGTAAAAACAATGAGTCGGAGAAATGTATAGTGTGTTGCAAAATATACGAGATACAATTCTCAAGTTTTATAATGATCTAAAAGATAAAGTTTGGTTTATACAGGAATTTTGATAAATTAGTTTCTTAAATACTAGTTTTGGAAGTTATGTTAAAAATTTTATTGTAGTGGTTACAGAAAGTTTATTCTACAGTACTAAAACAAGCTCGTCTTGTAAATCTTTTCATTAATTAGAATATTCTTCTGTATTCAATATTGGTTATTCTGCTTTTGATTATTATTGTCACATCAAAGACGCCATACATTAAACTGAATGAAAAAATACGTTATATTAATAAAAAAATAGGCTGTGTCACCCCAGAACTTTCCGGGCTCGGCTGTACAGAATAGGATTATTTTAATTACACAATATTAAGCATTTCATTAATTTATGGAATGCATTTAAAATACCGAGACCATGATGAATACGTCTACCGAATTGATATTTAAATATTGGTAATGACATGCGCGGGCGCATAAAATAATGGGAATTCGGGATAAATTTTGATAAAAAAGTTGTAGGGAATTTTGTGTTATACAACTTTGCACTAGAACATTTTGCACTTGAGCGCATTGTTTGTGCACTTGAGCGCATTGTTTGTTTTCAAAATAAAAAGGCACAAAAGCCTAAATGTGTATATTTTCGGCCCTCTAGCGCCAAAACTATAAAGAATTCAAAAAATAAATCTGTCAAGTGCGTGTCGGACTTCGCACATTTAGGGTTCCGTACCAAATGTAGAATATAAGCCAAAAATACTTGGTCAAAAGATTTAAAGAACCGAAAAGAAAAATAACCAGGCGCATGTGCGTTCGACGAAGAAAACAAAATTATAAGACGAAAAATGCATTTCTTAACATAATTAATAATAGCACAGATAAAAATAATAAAATATCGAATATCACAATCCGCATATATACTTAGATATATTAACCAATTTTGAAATGCTACGAACAAATTTGTTAAGATCAGCGTAACCGACAAAGATAGAATAAAAATTGTAAGATGAAAAATGCATTTTTTAATAAAACTTACACGACTGCACACATAAAAATAATAAAATATCGAGTATTACAATTTACATATATACGAAGGTGCGGAATCCTAAAAATGAGGGAATGGTAATGAAAAAATCATGTTTATTAATATTTTGGTATTTGTTGGTAAAATATACGTATCAATAAACATTATCACCAAATTTCAACTTTATAGGTCAATGTAAAGTTAAAAAATTTTCCGGAACAAAATTTTGTAAAAAATGCTGACTTTGCCTTTTATCTACTCAATGAGCTCTATTCAAACGATACCTCACTCGATGGGGTAGGCCAATTTTTTTTTCAGCGCCCCCCTTTAGTTGTATGGGAACCTCCCTTGAAAACTTTTAAAAATATATTTTACAGTTTATATGGCTTTGGGTCAACAAGACACGTAAACTGTGAAAATTTGAAGTCTCTAGCTCCAACAGTTTAGCTGCTAGACCGGTGTGACAGACGGACGGACGGACGGACACGCGAGTGAGAGCAATAGGGTTCCGTTTTGACCCTTTGGGGTACGGAACCCTAAAAAACGGAAAACATATAGTTTAAAGGAAATTTGATGCTCTACAACTTTGCACTCAAGTGCATTGTTCGTCCTCAAAATGTGGAAAAATTCGGAAAATCTACATGCACATTTTTTGGACGCCCTCTAGTGGAGCAGCCATTAGAAATCCTGGAAAAAGTTTAATACAAAAAACTATAATCTTTTGTACTAAAGTGTATTGTTTGTCCTTAAAATATAGAAAAGGCAAAAAATCGTACATGTGTATTCAATCAACTTTCTACTGTACCAATTTAAACTAAAAACTAATGACAACTTTCAGCTTAATTGGTCAAACGGTTCGGCAGTTTTGGAAAATTACACACAGACATACAGACAGACAAACAGACAGATAGACAGACACACAGATACACATATACACAGACACACAGACACAAGACACACAGACACACACACAGACACACAGACATACACAGGCACATAGACACCGAGATAGTCCTTACTCTGGAAATGGTTTCAATCTTCTTTGCTGACCTCAAAATGAATATTTCCATCGATATCTCGAATTTTATTTTTGCTGGTTTACTGTAGTTTCCCTTTGATGGGAGCGGGAAAGTAAAAGTACATGAAATAAATGAACGGTAACATACATTTTGAGCCGACGGGCGTCAGTAATTCCATGAGCGGTCGATTTTTTTTGCAGTACAGCTTTTGTTCTGAACTAGGAGGCGGGAATCATTTACAGACACCTCACGCTATATTCTAGCGTGAGTTAGTACAGGAATCGCCCCTAATCACTCTGCAAGCTGAGTCAGGGGAACACCTGCAAAACCTTCCTTAACATATTTACTTGGATCTACATCTGTTATTCTAACAAAAGTTACTCCTTTTTAGGGTTGGAGGAGTTTTAATCTGAATTTAGAATATTAGTACTTGAGATATTGCATTGTATGAGATAATTTTAATTTTCAGTTGATACTTACGAGCTTTTCGAGACGAAAGGCTCAAAAATGCAACAGAGTGTCCACGGGCGTCAGTAGGGGAGGCTCATCTGATACTCATGGGCGTATCATTGTATAAGATAGTTTTAATTTTAAATTGATACTTACAAGCCTTTCGGGAAGTATTGCTTCAGAAATGCAATAGAGTGTCCATCGGATTCGATAGGGACAACTCACCTTATGCTCATGGGGCATCCTATACAAGACCTAGGAGCGTCTCCGGAAGATCTTTAGCTTCCCGTAGAATCCTGATATTGGGCTACAGAAGTTTCTTCTTTTTACTTCTGCTAAGTGCTTTTCTGTTCCTATCAACTGACCGTTTGATCCTGAGAGTTCCTTGGGCGTAAGTGTTGGTGCTATCTGTTCTTGTCCTTGCATTTCTTTAAATTGGGGAATAATAATTGTATTTTCCTGAGTATCATCCTCTAAGTTGCCGAAATGGCGTGCATGAGACGAAGAATTAGGGACGAGAACTATGTAGTCGATTATGAGGTGATAATAGGTTTTGTGGGTATAAAGCAGTGTTTAAAGATTACACCTCCCAATTCGTCTACTTAGAGCTGAAATGAAAGAGGCTCATCTCCTAATATTAACTAAAGTTTTTTGGACTTCAGTCCTGCAATTTTAAGTGCGCGTAAACCACAGACCCCTAAATAGCTAACTTCGCTGGACGGAACGAATTTTTTTCTCCAGAGCCTATGTTTGATTTCATTGAGGGGTAACATGTGGTGGTTTAAAGATGATTAGAGTAATCGTTCACTATACCATTGGGAGAATTGATCAAGAAGTTGTTGGGTTAAGAGTTCAGAGCTCTCGTAGTTGGGGCTAAAGGCCTTGATAGGCAAGCGAAGAGGGGGAATATCGTGCATGTATATAAGATATAGCAGCAGGGCCAACACAATGGGGCATTCCGGCTTAAGGAGTGAAGGGGACGGATGCGGGGTTGTAACTTTAATACGGATGGTGCGATTTTTGAGGTAGAAATATATGAGTTTGATTATAGGGATTGGGAGTTCGAAGTCAAAGCTTGCGAATTGATCATACGTCTTTCGGATGTCGAACAGGACGAACGATGTACAGTGACCAAGGTTGAGAGCTTTAGAAGTTAGGTTGTGAAGTCCGACAAGTGCATCTTAGGTGCAATGTTCAGACCTAAATCCATGTTGAAATCGGGGGACCATTGCCGTTTGATCCAGAAACTTCTATATACGGTACTTGAGAAAATTTTCAAACAGCTTACCTAAAACGTTCATTAGGGATATAGTCTGTAGAAATTAGTAATGCCCGTATTTATAGTCGAAACTCAATCTCCGACTTGAGTCGTGCTTGGCCAAGCTCTACTCAGAACTCAAGATTGGATGCATATTATAGTCCGATCTTCGTGAATTCTCGGCGAAGCATCTCAAGCGTAAACTTAAAAGTAATTAGGTTTTCTATGTTGGCCAACGTGAAAAATTTAAAAAAAGAAGAATTACTTTAAAATTGTTAGTGTATTTTATGACAATTGTGACCCATTTTCATCCCATTTGTCGTGGATTTTGATGCCGTAACGCTATTTTGAGTATTTTCTTTATTGTTGGTGTGTGAATTTCGGACTTTTTTGGACTTATTAGAATTATTTTTATAAATTAAAATTGTAATTATATAAAATTAAGTACATTCTTAGTTTAAATAATTATTTATTACTTGATGTCGATAATTATATCAAAATTTACATAAAACAATTTGTTTCAGCCTGAAACATTATGATATTTTGTCTCTCTTGCTGCGGGCTATTGGGTATATATATATATATATATAAATTCTCGCAACCGCTTAGCAATACATTCTGAAACCCTTTTTATTGTGCAGGAAACAGTCGGCTGGCTTATGCCCCGTAGATCTTCACTGACCAGCTAAAACAATTTTTTTATCATTTTCACAAGATACTTATTCAAAATAAAACTTACTTGAAAGCATAATATCGCAAACATGTTAATAATTGCAATAGTGGCGGAATTGGTAACCCTTCGCTAAATTTGTATGTATCTTTTTGGAATCCTATCATTTGGCATATTTTCCTCCACATAATTAAGAAATTCCAAAATATCCTCGTGTCCTCTATAATTCATTTTCACTAATCACTATTAAAATTTTTATTCTATTACAAACACAATCTAACCACAAATAACAAGACAAATGTCAGAAACCGCGTCTCAAGTCGAGCTCAAGACAGGTCGCAGGCTGTCTTGAGCAAGACTCCACTCGCACATGCGCAGTTGCAGCTTTTCTCAAGCTGTGGGTCTCGAGATTCGACTATGAAATACGTTCTCGTCTCAAGGCGTTCTCAAGCTCGAGCTCGGGCCCAAGTCTCGACTATAAATGTGGGATCTTTATGAGGTTTGGGAATAAGGTTGATATTGGTGGATACAGTTGGGGTTATCGGGGTTAATGTGTGTGTTTTGGAGGTGGCCTTTAAATGCAGTGGCCTTCTGGTCGGGGTGTGTAGGATTTGCCATTCATCTATAGGTTGGAGTGGGACTTGATCTTTTGACCATTGAAGAGGTTGAGTTTGTTCCGAAAACTAAAACCATCCCTATGGTGGAGATTTGAAATAACATCGATCCATTATTCTTGTTTATGGGAGTTGATTTGAAGCCTAATTAAAGCGTTTAATCGATTCCAAGGTTTCAAGTTTATACGAACTCTCAATTTATTTGGTGTTTTTGCAAGATATTGGATAGGATTTTAGAGGGTAGGGTTTTAGCTCTGTGTTGATGGTGATTTATGGATTAGACACACCTAGGGCTTGGAAAATAGTGTTGCTGATGGAGTTTACCAGGTTATCAATGTCCATGTTGTAGTTAACAACAGGTTCTGTTGGCAGGTTTTCAGTGATAGTTCGCTGAAAAAGGGGCCAATCTACTTTCTTATAGCTTCTGATTTGGTATAGGGTTGGTCTTGGAGGTTTAGAGTTGAAAAGGTTGGTTTCGACCGTAGGGGTTTGGTGATCAGGAGTTACGGAGGAACCAATGTAGCTTATACTCTCGATCTGTGCTCTACATCGGAACATTTCTTGTTTATTGCTATAAGTTGAATCAATAAATACTAAGAACCAAATTTTATTAGTTAATGATAGATGTAAGTTTAATGAATGAACATTGAGCATGGATCTATGATCGCTGGTTATTGAAATTACAAACGGTAGACATTAGTTTATGATTCTTGTACATTAAATCAAAGAACAAAAACAATTGCATTATATTCAATATTACGAATATAATTTATTGGTATTTAGCAATAGTACAGTTTTAGTTATTTTACCAGTTGAATAGTCTTTGCCAAAAATATTGTCACTAGTTTTAATCTCCCGCTACATATACCATATATACAATAGCATATATAAGGTATATACAGTGTGGTAAATATGTAGGGAATAAATTCATTCATAAACATTTCGATCTAATAGACTTCTGTCACTTTGGTATTAGTAAATTTCTGACTCATGTCAGTATATGGAAAAGTGTTTTCGTAAGTATTTAATTTAATTATGGCTCATTTAACCGACACTCAGAAAATACACATTTTAATTATGATTGAATGCGGTAATAAAACAAGGACTCAAAAGGAGGTTTGTTTAATAATAAATACCCTGCTCAACACGTCTCAAAATAGAAAAAAAAAATCGTGAAACTGGTTATGCAAAAAAGTAAAATTCAAAAAAACAGGTAGATATATTCAAATTGGCGATGAAGAAAAGTTGTACTGTTAGAGATTGAGTAAACTCCACATAAGAAAAGTAGACAGCTTGCAGCCGACAATTATGTAAGTAATTCAACTATTTTGAGAGCTTTAGATCAGGGAAAGTATCATCCTTACAAAAATCAGTGAGTTCAGGAGTTAAATGAGGTTGATGCTGATGTAAACAAAATTGTTTTTTCTGATAAAGCGACTTTTCACTTGAACAACAAACACAACTGTAGATATTCTAAGAAAAAAAATAGGTGGATTGGAAGACGTGGAAAAATTGAATTGCCACCATGATCTCCTGATCTGACCCCTGTAGATTACTTTTTATGGGCTTATTTAAAATCGAATGAACAGTATATTTCAATAGACCAAATAATATTGCAGATTTAAAAGGTAGAATAACGGAAGAAACTAACAACATAAGCCTGAGGTCATACAAATGACAATATAAGAATGTGGCTGTAATGCCAACAACTGTAAAGCAACAAGTGGCTAATTGCCAAGAGACGTAAAAATAGACTTGGCAAACAATTTTGTAGGTACAGGTAAGGAATGGTAATGCTAGATTTTGGGACCTAGTAGCATGATCCATACATACCAGACTAGACCCCAAAACCTAGTTATTTGGGAGGATATTTTATATAATTTTTTTTTGGGGAATTAGAATGAATGACTTGGCCCAGATGTTAGTCAAGTTTAGAGCTAGAAGGTGTTGAGATGGTTAAACCTGGATAAAGTCAGGTTAAGAAAAGAAAGGTAAATAAAGAAGTAAAAAGAAGTAGTAAATAAAAATTTTTTGGCAATGAAAATGTTAGAAGGGATAAGTTTAAATCTAATCTCACATTAAGGATAGATGTAGCTAAAGAAAGACATATAATTTCATATTTTATGAAACAGCTGTGAGATGAAGAACCTTATTTTAAAACCAGGTTCTCGCGGTCAAATAGGTAACTGCCGCCTAAATTTACTTCCACGTCACCTGGGCCCTCGTGTAAAGTGGTTAGAAGACACAACAAAAGTATTAAAGTTGACAAATATTATAAAGTGTTAGTAAATTTTAAATAGGGTTGATAAGTACTGAACTAAAATTTGATCCAATATAACTAAATAGAGGCGCGGAATATAACTCAATTTAATTGTTGAGACTCCGATATATTTTTAAATAGGTGATTGAATTTACAATTAAGGTAAAGTGTGAGATTTTGCATAGTTAAAGTTGATACAGAAGGAGTGCAGAAAGCTAAAATTAATATATAATATGTGTTATGAATAAATTAAAAATAAATTAAATTATATATAACATTCATTGTTTTTCGCAAACATCGGACTACTTTTAAATATAGGTACCATAGCCGAATAGTCTAAGACTCTGATATTAAAATGCCAGTGTTTCGAAGGTTAGTCAGAACAAGAGCTAGAAGGTTAGGTTGATGGCTAAACCTAGACAAAGTTGAGTCTAGTTGCAAGGAAGTATAAATAAATAAGTAAAAAAAGTACTAAAGAAAAGAGCTTTTTTAAAAGGTAAGGATTTGTAAATAACATTATTATCAGAAGTATTTGAATAAGGGAATGCCAGAAGAAACCTGTAAAAACCTGGAATCCCTAATTCGTATATTTTAGATAATAATGTTTATTACATATCCTTACCTTACCTTGTGAAAAGCTGTATGGACATTTCGAAATTCCTACTAAATAATGTTTTTCTACTCTCAAAATATCCTTCAAAACTCAAAACATCCTCAAACGTCTACTTTCGAAAACTAAAGACGGAATTGCCTTTTGCCTTTTTTTTTCCATTTTGCATTTCTCTATTTTTCTCTGTTTTTCTCTATTTTTAATTTTTACTTTTTTTCCCTATTTTTCCATGTGCTATTTTTTTCTGCTTTTGGCTATTTACATTCCATTTTCCTATTGTATCCCATTTTGGCCTGTTTTTTTCCAATTTTTCTTTTTGTGTTTTTGTTATTTTTTCCTGTTTCTTTTTTCCGATTTTCCGGCTCTTCCTATTTTTCTCCAATTTAGCCATTGTTCTCTATATTTTCACATTTCTTTTCTATTTTTACCAATTTTTCTATTTTTTCGCATTTTTTACCTAGCAGAAAATCGTTCAACGCGCTCAAAAATGTAATAACAAGAAAGTAAAAACTTGTTTCTAAAAAAAAACAAACGTTGACAAGGTTATGATTTGAACCCACAGCTTTGAAATACTGGCATTTTGATATTAGTCTTAGCCTATTCGATTACGTTACCATTATTTAAAAATAGTTTAATGTTTAAGATAAACAATGAATATTATAATATATTTAATTAAATTTAAGTTTTCCTCCAAAATCTCCCACTATTTCGTTCGCGCTACGCTTAAAAAGGTATTCTATTTGCGTAATAATATATACATAACCAGGGTCTCGGATATCTGGACCTCACCGTTTCGCCGTGGCCATTTGAACGTCGGGAATACTATTATTTAGTATGTATATTAAAACCGCTGTAAGTTTTATTATGAAATAAGTAAAGTATTGAAATAAGTGAGGTATTGCATAGGATTGGGATAAATACTTTAATCTGTCTTTCGAGTACCTATCAGAATTATAATAGTAGTGTAATTAATATTTTTTCCACCACTAGTATTAGAAGATGTCATTTTTTATGCAATGTTCGAGACGAGAAGTTATATTTCTCTCCTACAAGTAGAAAAATGTTTATTATTGACTGTTGATAATAAAAACAAATGAAGACTAAACGTGACGTCAGAGGTGGCGATCTTAGGAAATCTTTGCATTGCGTTTGTCAAAGGAGATTTTTTTTAAATTATCACAAAAAATGTTCAGCAAATAAGCATTTTATATTGAATTCCTATCATTTCAAGTGAATTTTTGACCTCATCTACTAAAACAAAGATAGGTAATTTAATATTGATTAGTGGTATTTATGCAACTCTTCTTAAAAGTAACCTAAAAATCAGTATATAATAAACTATTATGAACATTAGTATAATTATTGTGAAGTTGTATTATAAGGAGTTTACTGGAATAACTATTAGAGAAATAAATTAGTATTTATTAATATGGTGATATATATTCTTTTCCGGTAAGTATCTAAATAACTTTAAAATTATCGTTTATGATAATTTTTTAAGAAACTTGATCGCTTTTAAAACTAAAGGATCAAATTCATCTATATAATAAGCAATAATATTTTTATTCAGTTCATAAGTTTGTTAGTATCTTGCAATAAACGAAGATTTTTTAAGTGATGGATCGAAAAATTTTGTCAACCAGAGGAAAAGAAAAATTATGGCTACAAAAATTCATAGAGTTCATTCAATATTTTATGCCTTGCTACCAAATACCCATCAAGAACTACATACACTCTTATGTTTGATTTGATTAAACAAATTATTCCAAATTTCCAACCCAGAGCAATCCATTGCGAGTTTGAACAGGCATCATTCAAGGCAATATAGGATTGTTTTCCAGGCGTCACTATAAATGATTGTTTTTGGCACTTAGCCCCAAATATTAAGAAACAAGTGGGACATACGATAGAGTACAATGCTGATTCACAACTCTCTCTAAATTTCAGATGTTTTAGCGGAAGCCCTACCTGCCGAATATCAACCACTGTTGGACTTGTTAGAAGATATTGGATGCCTAAATAGGTATTTAATTCACTGTTTTTAACTAAATTCGTGTATTATTATGTTAAATAATACTATTTTTATTAAAACTCCTGTCTGTTTTTGAAGAAGACCAGGTTTATTCCACCCAACGATGTGAAACCTCTACCAAAGGACTTTTAATCAGACAGACAGGACCAATAACCATGCAAAGGCAGCACATAGAAGACTACAGTTCGAATTGGCAGCAGATAATACAACCATTTGAAAATGTATAGATGACTTGCGTCAGGTGCAGAAAGGTCGAGGTTTATATTTCGAGCAACTTGTGGTAATGCAATCTTTCACCATTGAAGTTAAAAAAATACAGAGATACAGATGAACGTACAAACTTTTGAAGTAAACGGGGATATTTTAGAATATCTAAGAGGACTTGCTCATAACTACAACATGTAATTTCGTGAATAAGTTTAATGCATTAAATATAAATACTTTAGTAATAGTATACAGGCATTTTATTTTAGTCTTCCTTTCGACATGAAAACAGTTTTATTATTTCATTATAATAAAACTAATTACAATAAATATAACAATTATTTAAAATTTATAAAAACTATATTATTAAGTTTGCCAAAACTTCCAACGCCGAAATAGCCGATGTTCAAACGGGTACTCCGAAATGTCCCATACCCACATAACCATAATTTCTCTTCTACTAATTACCACAAATTTTACACACTGTCCCAGTCAACAACTTTAGGAAGATGTTCCTTCTGGACGATCTGGAAAAACTTCGTGAGATGAACTCGAACTCTGGTAACCATCTCAACATTCAAATTCACCTTTAATTGTAAATTTGATCCCTTATTTAAAACTCCTCAACAATTAAATTAAGTTAGATCCCGCGCCTCTATTCACATTTATTAGGTCAAATTTTAGTTCAGCACTTTTCAATCCCACTTAAATTTCACTAAGTCTTTTATAATGTTTGTTAACTTTAATAGTTTCTTTGTGTCTTCATGCCATTTTACGCGTTGGTCCAGGTGACGAGGAAGTGGATTCTGGCGGCAACTACCTTCGTGACCGTGAGAACCCGGTTTTAGAAGAAGATTCTCCAACTCACAGTTGTTTCATAAGAGGCGAATAAATATGTCTTTCCTTAGCTCAGTTTATGCCTAATATGGTTCCAGGTAGAAACCTAATGTTTAGGGACATTGTTTAACAGGTGAAATCCGCTAACACGTTTGGAGTCTTTCTCTAACTCTCCGGTGTCTCCGGTGCACTGATTTCAGTAGGAAGCTGGTTCGTAGGTTTATTGTCTGGATTTTGACGCGAAGACTAATATGCAATAAAAAAAGATGCTTTATTTCTTTATTGTATTTAGTCATCTATGAATAATATGCTGTGTTAGATATATACATCTATTTACAATTGTGACTTATGGCGGTACAAGTAAACTCGTGGGGCAAGATCGCTGAATTTATAATGGATAAACTGTACTTACAGATCCCTGTTAGGTTCAATGTGAGTGGAGTGTTTACTCGCCCCTCCACTGCGGCTAGCTTATCGCTCTGGGCTATAATTCACCATAGAATCCACAACTTCTGACAAAGTCTATGGTCGATTTAGGTGAAGCTTCCTTAAAGTCGGTAGGCTCCAGCTGTACGAAACCAAACGTACGAAGCCTATTCATTTCCAGGGCAGAACATGAGCATAAAATATACTCCGCCGTTTCGTCTTCTACACTGAAGAAGCGACAGTCAGATGTTTGACTCAGATGCTAATGCAGATGATAGTGCCCTGTAAGCAGTCGAATTAGGATAAGTAGATCACTTCTACTCCATTTTAGGATCTGCGATAGAATGCTACCTGAGGGTTTAACTATGAACGCCTTAGAGTGAGCTAACCCAGGAATATCTTTCCAGTGCTGGAGGGTTTTCCTCTCGACCTATTTCCAGATAGTGTCTTAGGCACTGCTTTTGGCTATGCCGGTCCAATGAACTTGGATTCTGCACCTCTTCTCGCAAGAGTATCGGCTTTCTCATTGCCCACCACCCCTTCGTGCCCAGGTATCCAGAATAGGGTTACTCTGTTACTGGTAGCATTGTGATCCCTGGAATTTTACACTATTAAATTACTAATTTACACTATTAAACTTTTAACTATTTTACACTATTGCACTTAATTTACTATTAAATTTGGCAACGCAGGAAAATGAACTGGAGTGAACGCGATTTAATCGTTAAGCGGAAGAATGAGGAATGTTTTTATGGTTTGAAAAATACATTTTTTTTGGCCGTTACAGGGTAGTAGAAAGCAACAAATCCACAACAAGGCAGGGACTCACTTCTTGAAGTACTTTCAACACTTACCTTTTCTATCATTTTCATTGTTAAAAAACTCTTTTCTTTCTTACTTCTTTTTACTTTTTTATTTACCTTTCCTTTCAACATAACCTGACTTTTCCAAGGTTTAGTCATCTCAACACCTTCTAGCTTTAGTCTTGACTAACCTGTATTTATCAAATTGTTTGCAAAATCTATTTTTACGTCTCCTGACCATTAAAAACTTGTTGCTTTACACTTGTTTTTACTACAGCAACATTCTTATGTTGTCATTTGTCTTTACATATTCATTTCACCATGCTGGTTTTTTAATCTTTAAAGAAGTTAGTTTTTGTTAAATAATGATTATTGTTGTTTCTTCAACTGTCTTTATCATTCTGTATTTTTGTGGGAGGTGGGGGGTATACCCTGTGACGTAAGTTCATCCGCTTTTTCATTTTAATAAGTTTAATATATTTAACAAATTATGTTACCATGGCTTTGATGATGGTTGTTGATTGAAAGCGCTTTGTCGAATTTTATGAAAAAAATCGGCTCTGTCATTCCAGAAATTTCACGGCTCGGCTGTAGAGAATAGGATTATTTTATATACAAAAGACTGAGCGTTCCATTAATTTATGGAACAAATTTTAAACAGCAATTTGACAGTGAATACGTCTAGCCCATTGTTTGCCTTCAAAATAAAATAAAAAATTCGAAAAGCCTAAATGTTTATATTTTTCTCCATCTAGCGGCGAAACCATGGGAATCTGAAAAAAATTTAAAATAAAAGTTAAAGGAAATTTGGCGCTCTACAACTTTGTATGAAAAAATTTTTGACCAAAATTTGGAAAAACTGCGGAAAACCTACTTGTGTATTTTTTGGTGGCACAGCTATTATAAATTCTGGAAAAAGTTTTATACAAAAATTGTATGAAATATTATGCTCTAAAACTTTGTAGTAAAATATTTTGCATTTAAGTGTATTGTTTGTCCTTAAAATTTAACAAAAAGGCAAAAAATCTTGTATGTGTATTCAATGAATGTCGGTGTTGAGGACCTTCTACTGTACTAATTTAAATCAAAAACTAATAGCCGAATTCGAGGCACACACCGAATCTTTATATAAAATTTCATCTTCAATGGTCAATCTTCTTTGGGGGCCTCAAATGGATATTTCTATCGATATCTTTAATTTTTTTTTGCTCGTTCACTATATTTACCCTTTGATGGGACCGGGAAAGTAAAAAATTCCTTAAAAAATTGTTTTCGTGCAATCGTACGCGAAGTGAGTACCTCGCGTTCTCCACAGCGGCCGCGAAATTCAATTTCGCTGCCGCTGCCCATGGTAAGCAAAGGTCACTTTCAAATTTCACATTTCTACAATACGAAACTAACAATGTTATTATTTTTTATTAAACACAGTATTAATTTTTAAATTAACAAATACATACTTATATTATTCAAGATAAATATTAATTTTAATAGTACAGTTTGTATTATTGCTTGTATTTGCTCTAGAAGTTGAAGCAACAAGATACTGAAATATCACTATCAATGTCAGACATATTTACGTTTTGTCAAGAACTGTCAGAATATTTTGTATATTCAAACACTGTCCATAGCAGCTGTGATTTTGTTAGTGAAATTGAACTGGTGTTGATTTTAAAACAATAATATATTTATTGGCAATGATCTAATTTCATAATTTTTACGATTGCACGAAAATTAGTGTGTATACCACGGCCGCGAAAGTTTTTGGCGACCTCAAGATTATCTTGCCTCGGCGATAATCTTTCTTTCGGTCCGCCACAAAGGTATTTCGCGGCCTAGGCATATAATAGTGCATTGCTTATCTAGTACACGGAAAAAAATGACTCAGAACGACGATCCTTTAAAACTGTATCATATACTGGGTATATAAAATTCCAATATTCTCTATATAATGTTTCATTGAAACAGAACCCCTGTCAGATACTGATAAAGAAATAAATCTTACTAGAAATCGTTGTCTAAAGGCAGAGTTTTGGCATATCAACTTAAAAATACATTGTATACGCATTATATGCTCAGTCCTACAGGAAATTTCGCATACTCATTATATTCTCGTCAGATGAATGGAAGATTCACAGCAATTTAAGGTTATCTTCTGGTGTTCTAAAACAGACTCCTTTCTGAATTTTCTTGTGCCGAACGCGCACGGTGATGTACGAATCAAATACGAGTCGGGTCAACGCCTCATTTCCACAATTGGAATCATTTGTTAATTGGTAGTGTTCGGAGAGTGATATGTTATGAACATTACGTTATATTCCCTAAAGCGTTGAAAATGGAAAAGTTTTTGAGACATTGAATTTAGACGAAGAATACGTTTAACGGGTTTTTTGGGTAAGTACAGCACAATATAATATTATCCCAGTTCAATTCCTCGTTGTCGCATAATCTGAACTAAATTTCTTTACAAAATTTGTAATAACTTCCTTTACAAAATATTCTGTGAAGAAATTCTGGCCAAAAAATTAACATTTTTCCGAACAGAAGGGAGTTAAGGGAGAAAAATAGGGAGTTACTTTTTCCCAAAGTGAGTAATTTCAGAATGTTAACAAATATGTTTTATTTTTTGTAGGATTTCGAAGATTATTTGAAAAAATCAATTGATGGAAGCTGCAAAATCAAATAGACATTTTGAAAATCTGCAAATGTACGAGGTGTTCAATTTATATATCGAGGTTGATGCCAGTGTCAAGTAGACTTGATAACGCTGCACTCTCAAAAACTAGGAAGGAAGATCACATCGTAAATAATCAATTTTTCCATCAGTTCTCCGAATAGATCTAATGTATCTACCCTTTAATGACAATAACAATACTGATACTATCTATATATACTTTCTTTTTAAGTTCTTTATTTGTTAAAAAAAAGAAACGCCTGTTTAATAAAATATTAGGTAGGTTCAGCATTCTTTTACAGATATGTTTATGTTACTGAAAAAAGTATTATGTTTGTTTTATTTTTGTTTTATTTTTGATTTAATTTCATCAACAATAATGGATTATTTCAAAGAATTTATCGTTCAATAAATATTTTTAAAGATCAAATTCTTTTTTGTTACATTCATCTGCTATATTTATGTACTTACCTATATATGTTTCTATATACAGGGTGAATCGGGAGGAATTGACCAAACTCTATGAGTACATTCTATACACATGAAAATAATTTAAAAAACTTATGATTACAATGTTAAATTCTTTTTTTTAATTATTTTTATGTGTAGAATATACTTATTAGATTTTGGTCCGTTCCCCCATAATCACTCTGTATTTATAAGAGCAGATCAATTTCGGCCAGATAAACGAGATCACTAGCCTCATATGACAAGATTGCTAGCTTTATATAACAAGATTACTAGTTTCATATGACGAGACTGCGAGCTTTATACGACGAGGCTACTAGAATAATATGACGAGATTATAAGCTTTATATGACAAGATTTTTATTTTCACATGCCCAGGTTACTAAATTAGTAGAACGGGGTTTTTAGCTTAATTTGCCAAGAGTATCTGATCCTCTAGCCTGGTTGTTTGGGAATATATGAAAGTAGTTTAGTTCTAGGATACCAAAGCATATTTGGAACAGGTGACTCCGTCGGATTGTTTTAGAAGTGCATTCTTCTGTCACGCCGGGTATATGACATTCAGCTAATAAGTATATGAATTTCGTATACTAAGTATCGGATTTTTTTTCCGTGTAGTAAAAGCGATACATTCCCGGACGACAATGTAAATTGTAGGTCGAGGCGTTAAGCCGAGGCCAACAAGCATTGGAGTCTGGGAATGTGGTTTTACTACGAGGTAAACATACTATTTTTTTTGAAATCGCAATTAGCATTATCATTTCCTTGACAATCACTGTTCGATTATTGTTATGACAAAAGTCAGAGATTCACTGCTTATACGCCGGCAAAAACTTTTCCGGACTCTTGTCGGTCCGGGAAAGTTCATTGCTTAGCAACGGGCTAAAATACTAGAATAGTCTATTTTGGGGTCTGAATTTGCTCCGAGAAAGTAGGTATTCTTGAGTGATTTCAGAAAAATAACTATTTAATTCTGCACATTGATGTACTTCTCTCTACACTTTTAAATAATAATAGTTCGTTACTATTTTAATAGGTAACTAATAATAGATACAAAATTTATATTGAACGAAAAAAATCAAGGCTATCTATAGTTCTCAAGATAGTTTAGTTTATTTTTACAAACTCATTCGAGTGTGTATTGGAACCTATAATTCTGTATACATGTGTGTGTAACATCAAGATATTTCAAATTTGATTTCAGATGCTGGTTTAGGTCGAAAAAGTATGCTAATAAAGTGTTTTCAGATTTGATTTCGAAGGAACCGTTACCAAGAAAATGGCGGCCAAAGTTAAAAAAATTAAAGAATTATTTTTAAACTGTAATAGATATTTAAATGGGACACCTATTAGTCGTATAATATTATATTTATAACAACTTTGTCTAATCTTCAAAAATACTCGAAATTAAAAAAAAAACAATGTTACTTTACTGACAGACAGTCATATAGATTCCAAAACGCGAGTTTGTGCGGTATTGTAGAATATTTTTCCCAGATATTTTTTAATAGTGACCATAAATTTAGAGTTCAAAATTTTAATTTAAATTTTACATTTTGAGAATTATTTTTTTTAAAATCCTGTTTCCGCCGATATTCCTTAAAAGTTGGTTTTTTTGAAGACTTTATCCAAAGAAATCCTTTTTAGAACCTATACAGTGATATTTTTTTTTTTAATTAGTAGTTTTAATTTTTGAATTTATAATTTTATGTTTTTGTTGGGCGCCATTTTTTTAAATTTTATCCAGAGTTGTGGGTTTGCTTAACCTCAGGCAGGGTTCATAGATGTTAAAAAAAAATGAATTTAAATGTACACTCAAAGAAATAGTATGGGTTGAATCAACAATAAAAAGTGTTTAATCAACAACTTCATTATAATTGTTGAATTAAACTACAATAATGGTATATTGGTATATTTAATGATGAGGTGATAGTCAAAACAACCGAGGAGAAATTGTACCTGAACAAATTCAACGTCAACTGAAAATATTAGTTGGATTAAATAATAATTTTGTCATACAATCAGTTCATTGTTGAATTTTGTCAAATCAAACTAAAGATAGTATTTCAACAATATTATACTGTAACTAAAATATTATTACAGCTCGCACACTTTTTTAGTTGGCAGACAAACGAACAATAAGTTATAATCAACCTACAATTATTTTCAGATGAGCTTAAAATAGATACTATCCTTCTTTAATAGGTTGACAATGATCTTCGATCTTCAGAGCATGCGCGCGTCTCATTGTGACTTGTTTTTGTGTGATTTACAGAGCGACAGCGACCACATTGTGTTGTGCCTTTATATTTATCATTACATATTATACCCATTCTATAGTGAAGTATTTTTGGTAAGTCGATACAGCAGTATAAGTACATGTATCAGTGAAAATTCATCCAAGGGTTTTATTAATTGTTAGATCATTTACTACAAAAGAAATGGTAATATTCCCTCTGAAAGGTTGTACAAGTACCAGAACCATAAAAAAATTGAGAAAATTAGGAATTCGTCCCCATCATCAGGGAGTACTACTGATGCAGTCCCCTTATTTTATTTTATTTTTTTTTTAATTAGGCAGCTTTAATTACTAGATTATTAGCTGCATACACTTCGTTGCATCGCATCTTCTGAGTGGTTTTATACTAGTAAGTATCTTATTGTCTATTAGGTTTTAGGCGTACCAGCATTTAAGTTGTACCAGTTTATATTCTGGAGTATAAATTTATTCTGGTAAGGTATGATAATATTTTTGTAATATTTCTTTCTGTTAATAAAATGTCATTTGTGACGAGCCTTTTCTTTTTCTTTAAAAGAGACTTATCGTCACTGTGACACCCTCGGTTTCGGTATATAGCTAGATTGTCTCGGGCGCCAGATTTTTGGAATGGTTTACTCCACTGACTCTCGATCTACGACCTCAAGAGTACCAGGGTAGCAACAGATGGAGGTTACAGTAATTCCAGGGGTCTGTTGTCGTAGACTGAATAGGTGAGCACGGTGTAAAACGGGCTTTAATTGTTTCACAGTGCCAAACCTGAATTTACCGGTTGCTTTTGTTAAGATAATGAAAAATTGCAAATAAGTAATTATTTTTATAATTATTAATTCTTGTCAACTATGGAAAGCTATATTAAAATTTGCGGTTTTTTAAGCAACAATAATAAAAAAAAATCTGATGTGGCCAGCACATGACCTCTCGCCATTTTTGAATCAAAAATTTACAGGTTGACACAAAAAAGTATAAAAAAAAATTATTTTTTTGTAAATCTGGCAACAATGGCAAAAGTTTCGAAAATTTTAATGAGATGAATATAAACTATAGGGTATACAAAATATATGTGTAAAACTTTATTGCCGTTTTGTATAATAATGGCGTCATCACCCATAGCAACTGCCACTTCCGGTTGTGCGATTGGCACCAAAATCTAATCAGATCTAATCTAGGGTATCAGAATCCTGTATGCAAAATTTCAAATTTTTTTATTCAGTAGTTTTTGAGTTATCGTTACTACAACATCCATCCTAACACACACACACACACTAACACACACACACACAGACATCATTGCGAAAATATTAAAATCGTATTCTAGGGACCCCAAAACGTGTTTATCAATTGAAAACTCACTACCCAATTTTTAGCATGATTCCTATACCTCTCTTATCTGAAGGGCGAGAGGTAAAAATACAGATCAACTTCTTTAAAAAAAAAGTATATACCGGTAAGCAGTAATTAACTAAAAGCAATGCATGATAGCGTGAAATTCTAGAAAAAAAATCTGATGTGGCCAGCACATGACCTCTCGCCATTTTTGAATCAAAAATTTACAGGTTGACACAAAAAGTATGAAAAAAAATTATTTTTTTGTAAATCTGGCAACAATGGCAAAAGTTTCGAAAATTTTAATGAGATGAAAATAAACTATATGGTATACAAAATATATGTGTAAAACTTTATTGCCGTTTTGTATAATAATGGAGTCATTACCCATAGCAACTGCCACTTCCGGTTGTGAGATTGGCACCAAAATCTAATCAGATCTAATCTAGGGTATCAGAATCCTGTATGCAAAATTTCAAATTTTTTTATTCAGTAGTTTTTAAGTTATCGTTACTACAACATCCATCCAAACACACACACACACACACACACACACACACACACACACACACACACACACACTAACACACACACACACTAACACACACACAGACATCATCGCGAAAATATTAAAATCGTATGCTAGGGACCCTAAAACGTGTTTATTCATTGAAAACTCACTACCCAATTTTTAGCATGATTCCTATACCTCTCTTATCTGAAGGGCGAGAGGTAAAAACAGTATGAAACGTTTTATTTACACAAAGACGCAGGAAATCCTATGTCAATTAATAATTTAGTGCAGTCAAATGATATTTATTATTGTTCAATCGTTATAATAATAAAAACAAAGGAGGGTATCGTTTTAAATGGGTGTTTTGGGTTTCTCATAAAAACAATTTTTATGTTTCAAAAACTTGAAAATCAAATAGAGGAAAATGAAAATTTGTTTTTATATTAAAACTATGAGCTTAAAATGAATTTCCATTGTGTGAAATTCTAAATTACCTGAAATTTAGGGTGTATACGCGACGGCTAAAATTATTAATAAATTAAACATATTTAATGCAAGAAATCTCTTTGTGAAAAAAATAAATCACTAATATTTTTAAAAATATTACATCTGCCTGAAATGGCTCTAATATTTAACAATTGTAAACTGAAAAATCCAAGAACTATGGAGAAGTTTGACATTTATTATTAAAATCTCAGTTGTTAAGCCAATTTGTAAATATGGCAACAACGCATGTCTTAACACAGAACCACAGTATATGGAACAAGAAGAATAAGCATTCGTAATAAGAAATAAATATTTCTCCAAATAGATGTAAATATTTTTTTAGGTTATACCTTAAACCTAAACAACGTTTAGATAAGGCAATCCAGAACACGTGACCAAACATCATTTTGTATGTGTTTTATGTTTATTTGATGTATTTTGTGCTTTTAGAAAGTGTTTGAAATAAAAATAATTGCTGTTTCAAATAATAAACAAATAAGAAAAAAAGATAACAGCTTATAACACACATAATGAGAGTGTAAAAAAATACATATACAATACTCCTGGAATTGATGTAAAACTCGAGAAGATGACTTTCCATCATCAGTGACTGCTTTACTGCTTTCCACATAATCTAATATTTGGTCCTCACACATAGTTTTTACAGCAAAGAACAAGTCAAGGTCTACAAGAGTTTGTCAGCATATAAATATTTTTCATGGTTTTTGAGAGATCATTCCGTTCTGGTTTATGTGAAAAATGTAGTTCACTAGGTATTCTATAAAATCTAACAGTTTCACGACCTCTTCGACTCCCACAATTGACTATAGAACAAGTAGTGCGCATGTTTAGTTCTTTCTAACAAACAATATTTTTTCTGTACATTTTCACTTCATTAAATATCAATAATGCATCCCGAGTAGTTAGTCACACAACTATTCTAAATTAAAATGTCCGTTTTAAGCTCCAATCGTTTCATATGTTAAAATAAACTGCTCTTTTCATGTTAACTAAGTGAAAGACATGGGTTTGTGTGCCTACCAGCGGCCATCTTGAATTTCATCCGACAACATCTTTGATTGGTCTATAGATGATAATATATGTCAATTTAATTACACTTTGTACTTAACGGTTTGTGTGCCTACCAGCAGCCATCTTGAATTTCATCTGACAGCATCTTGGATTGGTCTATAGATGATAATATATGTCAATTTAATTACACCTTGTACTTAAGGTTTGTGTGCCTACCAGCGGCCATCTTGAATTTCATCTGACAGCATCTTGGATTGGTCTATAGATGATAATATATGTCAATTTAATTACACCTTGTACTTAAGGTTTGTGTGCCTACCAGCGGCCACCTTGAATTTCATCTGACAGCATCTTGGATTGGTCTATAGATGATAATATATGTCAATTTAATTACACCTTGTACTTAAGGTTTGTGTGCCTACCAGCGGCCATCTTGAATTTCATCTGACAGCATCTTGGATTGGTCTATAGATGATAATATATGTCAATTTAATTACACCTTGTACTTAAGGTTTGTGTGCCTACCAGCGGCCATCTTGAATTTCATCTGACAGCATCTTGGATTGGTCTGTAGATGATAATATATGTCAATTTAATTACCCCTTGTACTTAACATTTCTATAGTTCACTTATGAACAATTTTTGCGGGTGGAGCAGCATCGGTAAATGGAAAGTGATCCAGATCGGATAAATTCCGATTATTTTACAAAGAAAACTGTATCTGAAGTAATCTAGATCAGAAGTGAACTGATCCGACTGCAAATAAAATTCATTACTATAGTAGTCTTATACTGTGGCAGAAATAACCTTTTTATTATTGTTCTGACAGGAGTACCTTGTAACGTCAAATAAAATATTACCAACACATTTTTTAAAATCTTTATTCAAATATTTAACAATCATAATTTTTTAATTTAACTTGAAAAGTACAGTTAGTATTGTTTGAAATATTAAAACATCGGTATTTTAAATTAGAGGAAATGCTATTCAAATTAATACCTTTTGCTCTTCCATCCATGTGATGAACTTGTCGTATTCTTTTTTATAAGCTTCTTCCGATTTTTGCTGTATTAACCGCGATCCAATGTTAGAACTTATTTTTAAGCAATATACAACCAATAACAACTGTGGTGACAATTCATCTTATGTGACAGATTGCAAATTAATTTTTGTATTTATCATTCGATGACAACTCATGACATCACGAATTCAACCATTTTACATTATTAGTTCTTTATTTCCATTTTTTGTAGTAATAATACCAGTATTTATGGTTTTAAAGTGTAACAATAAAAAAAATAGAATTCGTGGATAACTGGTTTATTTCGAGCACTCCGGTATACTATTATGCTAAATGACAGCCGGTCGCCATGTTGCCAAATCCTCCTTGTCAGTCCTTGTGATTTTGCCATAAAATAGATTTCAAAATTTTAAAAAATGTATGTTCCGGGACGTTTTAAAGAAAAAAAATTTGGGAAATTCATTTTTTTTTAAAATATCTTTTAGTGAGAAAAATTTCGTACGGGGTCTCAAAAAACCCAAAAAACGATACCCTCCTTTGTACAAAAGGAAAGAATATTTTTACCTTTGATAAAGCACAACACAGCACAAATCAAACTTCGGTCGGTCGGTATATGTTTACTTTTTCGGAGAAGGCTGCAATAAGTCAGATAGAAGAGAGTGATTTTAGCGGCTCCCGGCCTTTTTATTAATTTCCTTAGCCCCACTTAAATCAAAATATGCGCGAATCGATTTATGCTGTTTGTTTTATCAGTTTACAAAATTAAAAAAAATGAAAAGAAGTAGGGGATCCAAAGAAATAGGAATTCCAAAAGAATGAATATTTTGTATTTATGTTAATAAATTAAGAGGGGTGTCAATAACTCAACACTAAAGCAGTTAATACCCTAAAAATAAAATTAGTTAAATAATAATAATCAAAAAAAAAATAACTTCGTTACACATTGTTTTCAGGGTTAAGATCTAGGACGTTCCTGTGGTAGTGGAGTGCTGGGCATAATATTAGATGGGTGACTATTAGTTGACAGTTGCACATGTTGCATTGTGGTCTTCGTTCCCCGGCTAGCATGTAAGCATGTGTAAGTCTAGTGTGACCAATTCTTAGACGGCATATGATTACTTGGTCGCGTCTATTTAACGATTTGGGGTACCACCATTTTTTGATTGATGTTTTAATGTCAGACAATTGGCCGTTATACGATGCCCATCGACTTTGCCATGCGGCGTTTATTGTTCCTTTTATGGCTGTTTTCATGTCAGTATGAGGAATTGGGATGCCCGTATCCACAGGTAAAGATGTTGCATCTTTTGCTGAAAGATCTGCACGTTCATTATCCGCAATTCCACAATGTGCAGGGGTCCACATTATAGTTATTGATTTTCCACTATTAATTAAGTAAGTATATAGTTCGAGGATATTCTTCAGATATTCGTTACTTGTAAACCTGTTTTCCAATGCTTGTATAGAGCTAAGCGAATCTGAGCATATTAGGCATTCTTGGTAGTTGAAGTCGCTAAAATATAGTAGGGCTTGCCAGATTGCATATAGTTCCGCAGTAAATATGGAACATTCTTGTCTTAAACTCCAGCTATAATTTAATTTGTTAATACTTATTGCTGCTCCTACCCCTTCGTGTGTTTTAGATCCATCTGTGTAAATTGTTAGTGTGTTATGGTGTGTGTGTGTGTGTAGTTCCTGTTTAAAGAGTGCTCTGTAGGTAGAGTTCGATGTTTCTTCCTTTTTCCATTTATTTGGAGTTAGGTTTATAGTGGGCGGTATTAACTTCCAAGGTGGAGTGGATAGTGCTGAAAGAATTGGCTCATGTAGGGTTAGTTGATTATTAATCTGATATTTGCAACATATCTCATCGGAGCGGATTCGTGTGGGTCTGGATGTTGTCGGTCTATTGATATATTCATTTTCGGACTGGAATAGGGCATTATTGAGGTGTAATGGTTGTGACACAATTTTGTTTGCGTATATAGCTGTTTGCGATATTCGTCGTAGATCCAGTGGCATAATACTGGCTTCGCATTGTAGTACTATCGTAGGGCTTGTTCTGAAGGCTCCGGTAGCTAGTCTTAATGCCGTATTTTGAATTTTGTCCAGCTCTTTTAGTCGGGAGGGTCTACATGAATTATATACAATAGCACCATAGTCCATTCGTCCTTTAACAATAGATTGGTATAGTTGGAGTAGAATTTCTCTGTCAAAGCCCCAATTTATGTTGGCCATACATTTGATAATATTTACTGTCTTTTTGCACTTAACTGCAGTTTGTGTAATATGTTCGGTCCAGTAAAGCTTTCTATCAAATATCAGGCCTAATATCTTAATCCAATCCGTAAGTTTGATTAATTGGTGTTGTATATAAAGCTCTGGATCTGGATGTACATCACGGAGTCTACAAAAGTGAATGCATTTAGTTTTTTCATGTGAAAATTGAAAGCCCCTTGACGTTGCTAATTCGTTTAAGGTGGAGATTTCTGTGTTTAAGCGTGTGTTAACGGCATCCATAGATTTTTCTTTGTACGTTATAATTAAATCATCCACGTATAACAGTCTACTGACATTGGTTTTTCTTTCCTCGAGTAGAAAGTTTATTGCGACAGCAAATAGCGAAACACAACACCGACCCTTGTAGTATATCATTCTCGAGTAGTTTCAAGCTGGATTTAGAAGATCCTATTCTTACATAGAAATGCCTGTCATTTAACAAGTTTGTAAGGATATTGGGTAAGTGTCCTCTAAGTCCCCATATATGTAGTTGTTTGAGGATAGAGTAGCGCCATGTTCTATCATAAGCTTTTTCAAGGTCAAAGCTTACCGCTACTAAACGTTCTCTAGCGAAAAACGCGTTTTGTATGTGGTTCTCGAAGTGTACCAAGGTATCAGTTGTAGAAAGATTTTTACGACATCCAGTTTGTAATGAGGATAAGTGGTTATTCGATTCCATCCACCACGTGAGGCGTAAATTAACCATCTTTTCAAGGACTTTTCCTAAGCAACTTTTTAGGGAGATTTGTCTGTAACTATTAGGGTCGGGTTGAGGTTTTTCGGGTTTTAAGATGGGTATAATAATTCCTATTTTCCATGCTGTTGGGAAGGTACCGGATATCCATATTCTGTTGTAGAAGTTTATTAATTTAATTTTTTCAATCCTAGGCAAGTATTCTAGCATAGAATATAAGATGTCATCATGACCGGGAGCTGATTTTGTACTGTTTTTAAGAACATACTCTGGTTCGTCTAGTAAAAATCGTGTACTATAGATTCAATTTCGTTTGTGATAAAATTTAATGGTGTTCTTTCCCCTACAGATTTTATGTTTTTGAAATGTTCATCGTAGTTGTTTGAGCTGCTCCCTTCTTGAAACTGGTTGGCAAACGTTTCGGCAATGTTTAAGGTTTCAGTAATAACTGTACCATTTTCTAGAACTAGGGTTTCGGGAGTATTGAAAGTGTTTTTCCCTGAAATAACTTTTATCCTTTTCCAGATTTCACCAAGGTTCATTTGGGGGTTTATTGCTGACACGTATTCTCTCCAACATGCTTTTTTTGCATCTTCGATTTTTCTTCTAGCCACTGCTCTACTTTGTTTATAGGCAATAAGATTATCCACAGTAGGGTACCTGTTAAATCTATTACGAGTTTTATTCCTTTTAGCTATTGCCTCGCGAATGTCTTCACTCCACCATGGAACTGGGCGATATGACATCGAGGGTTTGGACCTAGGGATGCTTTTATTAGCGGCACTTATAATAGCTTCAGTAAGGATACGAGCCGATTCATTGATATCATTTGGAAGCACCGGTATATTGACATGTTCCCTATATTTTTCCTAGTCAGCTCTTTTTTCCAGCTATTTTTCTTTAATAGCATATAGTTTAACTGGGATATCTACATTGATGACTATGGGGAAGTGGTCACTGGAGTGTAAGTCGTCTTTGGTATCCCAAAATAGTTTGGTATTAAGATGTGTTGTGCATATACTTAGGTCGATAGCTGACGTATTACCGGATCTTGCATTGAAGTGGGTTGGCTTGCCATTGTTTAAAATTAGTAAATTATTGTTTTCAACTACAGACTCAATGGCACGTCCTCTCGTGTCAAGGCTTAATGATCCCATGTCGGAGAGTGAGCATTGAAATCACCAACGATTAGTACCGGTCGCGGGAGTTGGTCAATTACTTCTTGAATTTGATAAGGCCGCCAGGTCCCATCGGGTAGGTAAAAGTTGCATAAGGTTACTCTTAGTGGAGTTATAATTTGAACGGCAACTGCTTGTAGAAGGTTGACTAATCTGATGTTTTTTGCAGGTATACTCTCCTGAGCACGGATTGGTGCATCAACATCATTTCTGAAGCATTGGTAGCCTCTTAAACGAAACTTTTCATTTGGTTTTAGATGGGTTTCCTGGATTGCGATTGCGAATGGCCTATGTTCGTTTTTAAGGATTTGTAACTCGCTGAGCTTGTTGACTAGACCGTTACAGTTCCATTGGAGTATTGAATTTTGTGTAGGATTGAAAATAATTAAAATATAAGGTTAAAGTAAAATTTGTGGATAAAATATATGTACAAATATAGATAGTAGATATTAAAATAAATTCGTATAAATAAATATATGTGTATAAATAAATTTGTGTGTAAATATGTGTGTTGCGTATAAATAATATAGGTGTGTATATCTGCGTGTATAAATATATGTGAATCAAAATATATGTCTAAATACAATTTTTTAATGTTTTGGAGGTTCTGTGGCATCAGCAGATCTTTCAGGTATTTTTATATTTTCTGATATTTTTAGGTTGTCGACTTCCTTGTCGCTTAATTGTTTTTTGGGTTTGCCTTTCGTCCAACCTGATTTTTTTTTTTGGTTTTTTTATATTAGGTTGTTTACTCGTATAGTCAGTACTGATCGATTCCAAGTCTGAGCTCTCTGAGAGATGCCTTTTGGATGTAACTGACTGTGATTCTGAGTAGTTTGGAATTGAAGGTTGGAAGGATTGTAAGTAAGTGCCTGGAAATGAGCTTGTAGTTGAAGTAATATTAAAGTATCGATGACCATTATGGCCAGTTGTTGCATATTATCATGATTTATTGGCATACTCTGTTGAGCGGCTTGGGCATAAGTAGTATTTGGCTTTCGGGTAGAAATTTTAACTTTCCTTTTTGCATCTGAATATGAGATATTTACTTTTACCTTAATCTCCTGTATTGCTTTCTCCTGTTTGTAAATGGGGCACTCAGTTGATCTAGCAGTGTGAATGTCTTCCCAATTTGCACACCTTACAGGGGGCTTACATGGATTGCCGATATGTAAGGGTTTGCCCCATACACAGGTTTGTTCCTTAATGCAATTAGTTGACGTATGTCCGTATCTTTGACACTTAAAGCATCGTAGGGGTGCGGTGATATATGCGCGAACTTTTAGTACATAAAAAGCGGCTTTGATTTCTTGTGGTAGTTTAGGAGAATCAAATGTTAGAATATGGCTGGGTGTATTTACTAACTCACCATTTCGTTTAGTTTTAATGCGTTTTACATGGGTCACACCTTGGTCTTTTAATTCATTTTGGATTTCTTCTTCGCTATAGTTCATCAGGTCTCGGCATGTAATAACATCTTTTGAAAAATTTAAACGGGCATGAGGCGTTACTTCTACCTCGAAGTCTAAAAGTATTTTTATTTCAGATAATTTTCTTGATTGAGCAGCGGACGCCGTCTGAATCAGTAAACCTTCTTTCGTCTTTCTCAAATTTTTTACTTGATCTGGAAAGGATTCACATTAGTGAAATCCCCTTCTTTCTTCCTTACGACCAAGAACCGGGGCTGGATACCCGTCCCTTGGTTCGTATTGTTTGTATTGGGCTGTGAAGGTCCAGCAGCAGGCGCAGCTCCACGATCTGTTGCCGGGTAGGTATTTTTATTTTTATCGGTACTCATAAAAGTCCCACGAGTAGCTAGGGAAATACTAGTGTACCCCCACAGAGCCCCGCTTGTAGGGGTAAGGCGTTATATTTACAATGAGATGTCGCCATTTGTTTCAAGCGTAATGTTAGCTACCACACTGTCGTGGGGCCATACACCGGTCGGCACATTGACTTACACCTTCTGTTCCGGATTTTTTTTCGCAGGTGATCTCCTTCGGATTTTTTACTGATTGTATTGAGGTTTACTCCTCGGGATTGGGGTAGCGGGACATAAGGTAGGGACCCATAAAGGTGATGGGACTTCATCTTTATAGGAACTAGGGCCATGAGGTCGTCACTCCCCAGTAAACCTAAAGTGATCGCCGATCTCGGCTGATCCATCCAGGTTTACCCTCTGCGGGGACCCCCTAATTAATATTGTGAGGAAAATTCATCAGATAATGGAAATAATGTGATAGTGAGTATTATTCATTAGTTGAATCATTTAAATATTAAATTCATATTTCAATTATACAAATTTCATTCAGAAAGAAGATGATAAACTGTGGTTACAATTAAATAACAGTCCATGGAGTGTTATAAAGGATAAACGGAAGAGTACATTAAAACTATGGAGTCGAGAAATTACAAATAAAGAGAATTGTACAGTAGATATTTTGAAAAGTTGGCCACTATTCAAACACTCAGATGGATTTTTTTTGGTAAAGGTGAAAGATGTTTGTTAGATTGGATCGGACTTCTCCAACTTACATGAAAAGAAAGCATTCAATCTTTTGACATACTAAGAAAATGGTTATTTTATTCTTGTTACAAACTTTACATGTCGAGGATTTGATGTGATAAATACACTGTTTTATTTATTTAATAAAATCTGTATTTTGATTTCAATATACAAATTCTGAATCTTTAAAATTCAAAAACAATGTCAACAAAAATGAATTGTTTTTATACAATTCAGTGGTACAAGAACCTGAAAAATAGTAAATATATACTATACATTTTGATGTTTAACCAAATATTATGGATATCTACACTATACAGAGTGAGTTTTAAGTATGGAATGCCTCAATTATATCGAAAACGGATCGCACGATTTTTATAGATTTAGGTGTGCAAGGGTCTTGTGATGCGGCCGATAATATGGTGGTATTTACATTATTGTCAGATCTTCCCTTTTTCTGGAAAATAATAATAAACTTTGTTATTTTAAATGGATCACCATGTATATTTTATGCCTTTTAAAATCCTTAAAAAATAATGATTATTTTTCATGTAATGTTTCCTATACCTAAATGCCATAATTTCGGAGTTTACATTATCTTCTCCGAAGTTAAAATAATACATTTAGATGACTATGACTGCGCCATGATTTGGATAAATCTTTTTTCGCATACCTTATATGAAAATGAATCATATCAACCCTAGAAATACGGATTAAAGTAAAGTTTATCTTCCCTAGGGACGCTAAACTCATAGCATCACGATTTTTTAATTTTTCACTATATCTAGACACCTTTAACTGTCACTCACGCACTTTGGCATTTCACATAAATTTTCATTAAACGTCAGTATAAATTAAAATACCAATACGTTCTGATTGTGAATAATTGTGATTGTGTGAATTAGTGAAAATGAATAGTAATTCAGACAGTGAGGAAATATTTACGAATACTCCACCAGACCTACAAGAAGAAGCTAGCAATGTTTCTCTAAATTTGTTACCTACAAAGTCAAGATATAGGTACGAAAAGTACTATGAAATGTTTAACTATTGGAAAATGAGTAAAAACGCAAAAAATGTAACAGAAAATATATTACTTACTCATCTATCGGAAATATCAAAACTTGTAAATGCAGTACACTATGGTCTGAATTTTTATTAAATTTTCCTGTTTTTTGTTTTCTTTTTTTGGTAGGCGAAAAACAGTTGTGTGTCACACAAGCAGAAAAGGCTTTAGCAGCCCTTAGCTATTAGCTGTCCTCGCTTCGCTTCGCTCGCTCATGCATCTAATAGCCGCTAATATTATTGCACCAGTTTCATTGAACTTTTTACTAATTTACTGACATTATGGCATTTAGGTATAGGGAACATTACATGAAAATTAATCAGCATTTCTTAAGGATTTTAAAAGGCATAAAATATACATGGTGATCCATTTGAAATAACAAAGTTCATTATTATTCCGTAAAAAGGGAAGATCGGACAATAATGTAAATACCACCATAATATCAGCCGCATCATAAGACCCTTGCTCACCAAAATCTATAAAAATCGTGCGATTGAGAGATAATTGAAGCGTTCCATAAATAAAACTCACTCTGTATAAATATCGGAACAAAAATAATTGTTAACATACTACTCATTTTGTAGCGGTACAATCTAAAATGCTAACCAAACGAGAGAGTTGGATTGACTTAACAAAAAAAGTTGAGGAAAAAAAAAGGATTACTTACCACTTATTTTTGTTATGTTACGATATTATATGATAACTAAACGACCATTTGTTTATGATAATATAAAATTGTTGTAAGACTAAAAACTGGTTGATAACAAATTTTCTTGATCAAGACAACAATTCAATTTGTATGGTGACTTAACTTATTTAACTATTATTTGCTGGTTGACTTAATTATTAAATTGGGTAGGATCATTTTCATATGCTCTTTTTGGTTGATTTTACCCATTAATTTCTTTGAGTGTATTTAAAAAAAATGTATTAATGATTTTTCTTTGTATCCTATTTTTTGTATTATTATTTTTCTAATTTGGAAATGAACAAATATTCCTTTAAATATTACAAAAATATAATTTTCTTTGCACCTTTTTTTTTATTCAATATTAACAATGGAGAGTTCAACAAAAATTTGACCTTACGTTTTTTTCTTTATTAACAGTGTAACGAAGTTACTTTTTATTTTTTTTGGGACATCCTGTACTATATTCTTTAAATAATTTTGAATTTATAATTTTGAATTAGTTGGTTAAATTTAATTTTAATAACAAGTTTACACCCCTCTTAATTTATTAACCTGTATACAAATTTATTAGACGTCTATGGATTTTTTTTTAATTTTGTAAACTGATAAGACAAACAGCATAAATCGATTCGCGCATATTTTGATTTAAGTGGGGCTAAGGAAATTAATAAAAGGGCCGGGAGCCGCTAAAATCGGACTCTTCTATCTGACTTATTGGCCTTCTCCGGAAAAAAATAAACATATACCGACCGACCGAAGTTTGATTTGTGCTGTGTTGTGTTTTATCAAAGGTAAAAATATTCTTTTCTTTTGTACGAATTCGTTTTTATTATTATAACGATTGAACAATAATAAATATCATTTGACTGCACTGAATTATTAATTGACATTGGATTTCCTGCGTATTTGTGTAAATAAAATATTTCATACTGTTTTTTTAAACTAATACAGTTTTAAACAAATAAAATCTAATTTCTGACAGAAAGTCCGTTTAGTTCGAAGATTTTGAAGTAACGTCCCTTGTGTTCGCCGTAGTCCGGGGACACAAAAGGCTGTTTATTTAAAACACTTCGGATTAAGAACGGAAAACTGATTTTTGGGGATTAGACTCAGAAGTTTGGGAATTTCGCCCTAGTGATCTCCGTAGCCCGGGGTCATAGGGGGCCTCTTATTCAGAGAGCACTGAGTCAAATCTAGAAAATCAGGAATTTTCTTTTTTTTTCAAATACCGTTTAAACATTTTATTTAATCAATTAAATCTTTTAATCAAGAAGTGTAATCACACCGTTTTAAAGTTAATTTCATTAATTTTGATTAATTTATTATTTTAACACCGGCATATTTGGGTTGAAGACGCAAATACAACAGAAAACCTATGTCATATTGCCTTATAACGCTTTCCTGAGTAGATATCATTTTCACCGTCGCTGCAAATTATTTTCACACGCTTTTTTTTCTAGAATTTCACGCTATCATGCTTTGCTTTCAATTAATTACTGCTTACCGGTATATATATTTTTTTTAAAGAAGTTGATCTGTATTCTTTTTATTCTTGCTTAAAACACCGCAAATTTTAATATAGCTTTCCATAGTTGACAAGAATTAATAATTATAAAAATAATTACTTATTTGCAATTTTTCATTATCTTAACAAAAGCAACCGGTAAATTCAGGTTTGGCACTGTGAAACAATTAAAGCCCGTTTTACACCGTGCTCCCCTATTCAGTCTACGACAACAGACCCCTGGAATTACTGTAACCTCCATCTGTTGCTACCTGGTACTCTTGAGGCCGTAGATCGAGAGTCAGTGGAGTAAACCATTCCAAAAATCTGGCGCCCGAGACAATCTAGTTATATACCGAAAACGAGGGTGTCATAGTGACGATAAGGCTCTTTTAAAGGAAAAGAAAAGGCACGTCACAACAGTTAAGTTTAATTATCTACCGTAATTTGAGCTAGATTTTTGAATAAATTAATTTAAAATTTCAAATTTCTAATTATTCGAATATGCCGCCATTACGATCGTGACGTTACTAATGTGAAAACCATTAACTGAAAATGTGTAAAGAATGATTAATAGCTGTTAAATATCACTTATAGGTACAGACAAAGATGGAGAAAATCATTATATGATAATTGGATAAAGATGAAAACTTGGACCTATCCACTGCGAATTCGCATTCAAAATCGAGAGAGATAAATAGATTTAGATTCCGCTGTTAGATAAAGAAAACTACTATTTTAACGAGATCAAGCAATAATTTGCTGTTTGGTACATAAGTGCTGGGCACAAGCGTTCCTGATTAAGTGAAAGGTCGCGTCCGCGTCTGCTTACTGCATAGTTCGCTGTCACTGTTGTAGTTTGTACTCTGTAGAGCTGGTTGATGTTAATAATTTTCCTTGTGTATTTGTAAAGATATTTAAACAAAGGTAAAGGTAAACACAATTAAAAACACATTGACCAAACGACACATTATGAGCAAACGTCATCGATATTTGAAAGCGTCAATTTTATTTAGAGAAACTGGCCCACGTTAATATTATGCTGCAGTTATTGCACATAAGTGACGTAGGTGCACTACAAGTTGCATAGATGCAGTAATTTTTACATATCAATTTTTTCATGGTAAATTAAAGAAAACAACAGAAAAAACGATTTTTTCATAAAAAGAAATTCATTTGTTTCTCAAGTAATGCAAAAAAAGATGGACTAATATTTCAAGTTGAACTCTTCATTATGGAATTTGACGTCCTTAAACACGTTTATCCGTATCGACTAAAGCGACAACGCTAAAATACCCGTCACATCGACAGCTGTAGTGAATATTATAATCACACAGCTGTTTGATATAAGATTTATTATTTTTTGACGTTTCTCCAAACCAATAGAAATTTTCTATTTCAGTAATTCATATACGTTCTAGCCAATCAAAACATTATTATGGTGGGAATAATCTACTTACATTATTTCAGCGAGAATAATTCAATGTATAATGTTTTTATTAAATGACAACCACATGACAATGTATTTTCTTCATCTGTCATTTTGATTGTAACGTCAAAAAATAATCTATCGAATACCACATGAGAGTTTGATAAATTAGATAATAATTCTCCAGTCATTTTCTCAAACTTGTTGCCATTTGGCAATGGCCACTCGAGCACTTCGGGCTCTCGTGTCTATTGCCCGGCAACAAGTTTTCTAAAATCTGTCGAATTATTTTCAATTTATTCTCACTCTCTTGTGATATTACTACAAAAAATACTTTAAAAAAACTTTTCTCCCAGCTATGCTGATTATTCTGCAATATGAATTCAAAATTTTGTTTAATATTTTAATTCAATGCTTATTTTTTGCCTCAAAAGTTATTTCTTTGTAAGTTTGTTTTTTATAAATTATTTGTATTTTTAGGAAATACTTTCGATTACCTTCACTGAAAAACACTGTTAGTTTCTATCTTTTATTCTTCATCGGATATTTCGTCTTCTGGAAGATTCTGAACGATCTTTTGTAGATGATGTCCAAGTTCTGTCTTTAGGTCCTTGGGTTTCTTAATTCACTTTTTATTTCCTGTTTAAATTTTTATTCACCATTTTTCTCCAAAATCTTTCTTCAACAGCCCCTTAGTTACCCCTCGCGACCGAGAAAAGCAAAGCTGTGTGATGAAAAATTCAGATGAATTTGTTATAAATTGTCTCTATCTGAAAATTGGGATTTTAAAACATAAAATAACTGAAATTGAATCAAATTATTAAAGTGGCAATTTAGTATTAAGGTAGGGTGATTTGTATACAGGGTGTTTTTTTTCATTACGATTAACAAAAAAAATATTTTAATGAATTTTATTGCTATTTAAAATTTATATGAACAAATTTTCATTTTTTTTTTTCAATTCCATATCAATAGGTACATTTTTTCAATGCCTTCTTTCTTTTCTGGTTCCTACATCTATATTATTTCCATAATAGAAATAAGCTCTCCGACTATAACGAATTGTATAAAATGGTGAATTCGCCGATTTAATGAAATTAAATAATTTATACAACTCTTCGGAGATATTATTATATTTATTGTAGAAATATAATAATAATTATTCGAGGAACGCTGAAACGATCCTGCACAGTTTCGGGGCTTAGGCCCATCGAGCGAAAACAAAATTTATCAAAACAATAATTATTTTAATAATTTTTATACAAAATTAAGAAAATTCAACAATTATTATAATTGAATCGTTGCAAGACGGGTACCGAAATGGCATGTACAATGTAGGCGAAACCTTTAACATACATGTATATACATATATATAATCTGGTGTGGAAAAAGTTCTAAAAAAAATTTAAATATGAAGAAGTGTTCCTATGAAAAAGAGTTTAGTTTGTATGGCGGATACCGAAAGGGCCGGCTCGATCCTGCTTAAATTCAATAGGGGTATTCCCTAAAGAAACGTAAACAGTAAAGTAAAAACTTAAAACTCGAACCGAGCTGTCGTTCGAATGTTATATCGTTTAGATCCAGTCGCCCGAAGGGATTAGTTTTGCATTTTCGGAAAAGTTGAAAAAAGTGTTAAAAATTTTGTTAAATTTTTTTTCCTATCACGAAGTTAATACTAAGGTTGTTTGGTCTCATATTTGATTCCATTAAACTTGCGTATCCACCATTTTATAAAACTCCTTATAGGCTGAGAGCTTACGTCTAGTTTATTTCTACAATAGATATAAGCTCTCCGATTATAAGGAATTATATTAAATGGTGAATTCGACGGCTTAATGAAAATTAATATTAATTATATTTATTTCATTTCAACAATAGATATCTGATCTCAGACTATAAAGAATTCTATAAAATAGTGGATTCAGCAGGTAATAAAATTAAAGATAAATTATTATTATTCTACTTTCATTCGAGTAGCCAAGGTGGGGTCGTCGGGTCCGGATCAGAACAGTATTAGAATCCGAAATTGTTACATCATTTGGCCGTCAATTTATATGTGGTATCTTATTTCTATAATAGATATAACCTCTCAGACTATAAGGAATTGTATAAAATGGTGAATTCGTCGGTTAATGAAATTAAATATTAATTACAATTATTTTATTTCACCAATAGACATAAGCTCTCCTACTATAACGACACTTCGGTCGTTACGGGTCACTTTGGCGCCTTAGTCCAGGTTTAGGATTGCCTCGGGCGCCACCTTCCATTTAGAGTGTGAATCCCACTGCACGGGCAGCGTCAGTGGAGAAAGAAATACTCCAGGGGTCGTTATGGTATCGACCAAAATCACTGGTGGCCAGAAGGGCGGTCTTTACTTGCCCTGCTGGGTTTGAGTACCTGGGTATTAGCTGCTGGGATGTTAAAACTCAAAACAAATATTAATAAATAAAACTTTTATTTTTACCAATAAAATCCAGTTTTGAAAGGTGTGTAACGGTGATGTGTCGGACAGTACAGACACGGCTTTGCTAGAGTAATGACGGATGACGGTCCTGGACTCCGGTACAACTTGAACTTGGCTTCAGCTTGACGTATCTCTAAAGGTCGACGGACTGCACTGCTGTTCCAATTAGGACGGCCACAGCAAGTCTGATTTCTGGCTGTCTCTCGCAGCTACCGACAACGGTTTGAATTGCCCTACTCGATACGAACTTCGGCTTCTAAGAAGCAGAGACGGGAGTGTCTCCATCTGCCTGGCGAAGGTTCAACTGGTACGCCTGGCCTTTTATTCACAATTTTAAGTTAATTTTACTCCAGTGCCGTACACGATTTAATTTATATATTTTAAATAATACGGAAAAAAAGTAACTTTGTTACACTACTATAAAGAATTATCGCTGGCTCATCCAAGGCGAGTTACTCGAGGAGATTGACAGATGACAATAGCGAAGAAAAATAAATGTTAGGAAACGAATGAGGGAATGAAGGGCCCCAAAAAAGAATCACAACTGTTGATTGGGAAGGTGTAGCGATAGGAAACAATGGAGAAGGACATTATTCAACAGTTGGGAACAGGGTAAATAGGACCTTAAAATGAAAAAATGTCTCTGAAACGATCAGATAAAAAGATGTGATATTCTTTTAGGTGTAATTGTTTACTCAGGTAATCGAAATTATTCTTGTAGAGAAAATAGTTGATTTCGAATACCTCCAGAAAGTTAAGTTAGGTGAGGTTCCTTTAATAATATTCTTACGAAGAATACACCGATTGTCGAATGCCGATAAAGTATGTTCATAAATTTAAGGTACGTTACGAAACTGTAACATAACCTTCTCGAATTCTTCGCCAAGGACATACATAAGAATGTTAATTTTTTCTTCATCTGACTTTTTATTTCACCATAAATCCTACAAATCTTTTGCCCCACTCGGGCCATGCTTGAAGCATTGAAGAATATAATTTATTTGGTCGACACTGATATGGATTGACCTACTGTTGTCGTCTCGGACATTGAAGTCGTTATTTTGAAAGCCAATTAACAAATCTCTTAACAACACTGAAACTGCAATAGGTGCCACCATGCATTCTTACTGGTTCTTAATAAAACATACGAGTCCGAAACTGGTTTATGTCTGTGTCTTACAAGTATATAAATAAATAGGTTAGGTTTTATCTCGGGTCCTGTCACGATCACTTCCTCCAGCCTTCTAACGGTAACAACAACAAATGATATAACAATGTCGCCAGCTCTTCTAAATGTTAACTAATGGAATACAATGCTTTAGCTAGCCGTTTGGTAATATTTGTAATGCCAATGAAGATTCCTGTTTTTCCAAGATGTAAAAATATGCATCTAGTAAGTGTCCGAAAGAATAGCGAGGAAATGTTAGATTGTCTGGTTATGATTTAAACATTATTTTACTGCTACAATAGATAAAAGCGCTAAGACTATAAAACATTGTATAAAATGGTGGACATACGTGTTTAATAAAGCAGATCTAAGCTTTTATTTCTATGGAAAATGAAATAATTTTCTTTATTCTCGTTAATTAATTAAAATACTTTATCCCAAAATCTAATCACTTCACATTGGAATTGTTAAAAACTTAATGAAAAAAATATATTTTAGGGACATACTGTATATACCGTACAAACTTTTAATCGAAAATTTTCATTTTTGGGATAAATACACATTACAAAGATTTTTTTTTCCAAAAACTTAATTTTTGATATACTGTATACGTCTAACAAGAATTTTCATTTTTCAGGCATACTGTATACAATTTACAAGAATTTTTATTTTCGGGATATAATGTGTGTAAAAAATGTAATGGTTTTAATGCTTCTAATACGCTAATATGATTAATTATTAATCACAAAGTTGACCATTATTTTATATTTCTTTTTGTAAAAAAGAATATGACTTTACAATAAATATAAACTTCAAACTAACTCACTACCATTACTATTGTATATTAATTCTGTCAACACTTTAGTATTTCTAACACTTACCTTTGTTGAGCTAATTTGTAATAATAACAAAAATACTATCTAAATACTAAAAAAAAATATTTATTTAATTGCAAACAGTTCAAATTTTTGTAAAAATATTAGCCAATTATTGTTAGTGGGAACATATTTAAATAATAATTCTCTAGCATTGACCAGAGCTCTTAACAAATGCAATCTAATGTCAATATGTTTAGTTTTACTAGATATTACATTATTTTTGGTCAAGCTAATTGCCCACTGATTATCACAAAAATCAATACCAGGCTCTGGTAATTATCTAAATATTATTCATTAAAGAATCCTTTAATCTACAACCATTCCTTTGCAATTCCAGTTATTGTAGCATATTTTGCCTCTGCGGTAGATAGGGACACATTTCTTTGTTTGCCAAATAACTGCAGGACCTGAAACGTTATCACGTATCCACTCCATGATTTTCTATCAATTTTACTATTGGCACAATCAGCATCGACATTCAGTTTCGTTTTTTTACCAATTTTCTTGAATACTAGTAGAGTTTCTTGTTCATTGTCCTCTTCAAATATCTTAGTAGATGTGTTACTTCTGCCCAGTGAGCTCAGTTTACATAAATATTAAATTGGCTTAGATACGACACTAAAAAAAACATATCTGGTCTAGTCCCATTTGCAATATACAACAAACTATCAATAGATTTTTGGTAAATGGTTTCCTCAAACTTCTCTGCTTGTTCTGAACTGCTTCTTATATCTAATGAAGTAGATAGCCCTTTGCAATCTTGCATCTTAAATTCTTTTAGAACCTTTTTATATATAGTGTTTGATCTAATCTCATTTGACATGCGTCTACTATTTCTACTTGTATTGAAAGAAAACCACAAATTACAAATAACTCTTTTCTTTTCAATATTGAATTAATACATTTATTCCAGTCTCTTCCAGACTGATGCTTTTATTTGACTTGAAAACAAAATTTTGTTTATCGTTTACTTCAAATACTGCAGACTGCTCCATATAAACTTCTTCTTCAGTTTTACTATTAAGGTAAGCGGAATTAACATCAATATGTTCACAATCTTTTTCTACAACTATGGCTAATAATATTTCTCACGTGTTTTCATATGTTACAGGGCTGTAAGTTTCTGTAAAATTAATGTCAGAAATTTGATTATATACTTGTGTTATAAGCCTTGCTTTAAA
This sequence comes from Neocrepidodera transversa, assembly GCA_963243735.1. Classification (NCBI taxonomy): domain Eukaryota; kingdom Metazoa; phylum Arthropoda; class Insecta; order Coleoptera; family Chrysomelidae; genus Neocrepidodera; species Neocrepidodera transversa. The sequence goes on from OY725336.1 coordinate 39,732,950, forward strand.
TTTCTGATTTGATTTTATTTTGATACCCATGGCTACCAATTACATTGGCCTCAAGCGGTCTTTTGACAATTTGCCAGACTTCATTTTTCTTCACGTTATTCATTTCGTCCTCAATTGCTTGATACCATGTTTCAGCATTATTTCCATTCATGGCTTCGCAGGGGTGTTAAATATTTAACTTCCCCTGAAAACAACGCTTCTGTACTTTCGAGGTCTTCTCTATCTTCTTCGTTCTCTGTTAAATCTTCATTATATACAATTTCATCACTTTTTATATTTACTATGTTTAGTTCTAAGTAAAAGGTAAATTCCTTCTTTTGCTCATTTGGTTTATTTTTATCTTCTTTAAACGGAAAATAATCTTCACATCTCTATTTACAATTACCTTATTTTCTTTTATATTACACAGTCTATAACTCTTATTACCTTGTGGGTATCCTAGAGATACACATTTTTTTGCTCTTGTCTCTAATGTATTTCTATGCACATTTGTTTGCGCCCAAGCTCAGCAGCCAAATACTCTCAATGGTTGTAGATCTTCTCTAGTTAGAGTTTTAGAGTTCCATACTTCATAGGGAATTTTATTATTGATAGATCTAGAGTGACACAAATTTCTGATAAATCACGCAGTATTAAGGGCCTCTGGCCAAAAAGTATGTGGAAAATCTGATTCAGCAAGCATATATCTGACCATATCTAATAATGTTAAATTCGTCTTTCAGTTTTACCATTTTGTTGTGGATTTTAAGGAATTCTTCGTCTATACTGAATTCCACATTCATCTAATAACTCTTTAACTTCTCTACTTGTGTATTCTCCACCTTTATGACTTTGGATATTCTTTATTTTTAAATCGTCTAAATCTTCTATTAAAGCTTTATACTTCTTAAATTCTGTAAAAAACTTTATTTTTCTTCTTAATATATTTCACTGTTACATGAGTAGAAAAATTGTCTAAAAATGTTAGGAAATATTGTGCACCTCTCAATGAAAATCTTCCCATCGTTTGAGTGAATACTTTCTAACAAATTATCTGTTTTTGTTGTACTTTCTTTTGGAAAAATAAAGTTCTTCATTTTCCCCATTATGCGTATTTCAGAAATATATTTTTTTTATTTGCATTATTTTTATAGTTTATACACGATATGTTATTTATAAAGTTATTATTCACATGTCCAAGTCTTCTATGCCATGTGCTTTTACTGATTTTCGTTACTTTTTGAACTTTTCTTAGACTTTGTTCAGTATCAAAAATATATAAATTATTTTTTTTGTTTGCTTTTAATATCACTTCATTTTTATTAATTATTTCAGCTATACCTTCATGTATTAATATTTTGGATTATCTTTCTTCAATTCTACTAAGAGCCAACAAATTATCTTTATGTTTCGGCACATATAACACATTTGAAAGTTTAATTCGAATACCATTATATTCTGGTTTTGACATGTAGGAATGCTTTTCCTATGCCTTTTATTTTTATAGCTCTACCTTCTGCTGAGGTAACATTTCCTATTTCAACTTCTTCAAAGTTATGTTAAATTTATTTAAACGGTGTCATGTGATCAGATGCTCCAGAACCGAAAGTCAATCTATTCATTTTTAAAACTTGATTTTGTCTAATACAAAGGCTCTATATTCATGTATGTACTTCTTCTGATTTCATCATGTTTTCATTTTCTTGCTTTATTATGTTTTCATTTTCACAATTTCTACTAGATTTTATACAATGTTCAGCAATGTGACCTTTACAACCACACGAAAAACAAAAAATAATCTTTTTATAGGAATTTGATTGTCAGTTTTTTTGCCAAAATTTATTTTTAATGACCAGTGCTTTGACACCTTCTTCATCTTCAGTATCTCTTTTTATTCTTTTTCCTTCTAATAATAACTTCGCTTTCACGGTTTTCGTATTCAACGTAATTTCTTTTTCTAAATTAAGGACTAAGCCTTCATGTTTTTACATTAGTAAACCCATAAGGTAAAAAGAAGCTAAAAAATTATCAGAGAAATATATTCCAGCCTTCGCAACTTTTCTGTGTAAATCTTGTATTTTACCTATATATTATTACCATTTATTTAAGCAACATTACAGTATGTAACAGACCAAATTTTAAATGCATGTCTTCAATGATTGACCACGCATCCGTCGCTTTTACACAATTACCAATATCTTCAATGTATGAATCATTTACACTTAATAGTATCAACGATGAGGCTTTTTGGTTCAATAGTACCCCAAACATTTTTCTATATGAATGCAGCCTTCATTCTAATAGACCATGGATAGTTATTATTCTCTTCTAACTTGGGGATTCGAAATTCTTCACTGGACGCCATCTTGATGGATAATACTTCTATATAATTTCTAATACTTACCACAATCTGGGCCCATAACCTGTTGTAATGGTTTTAATATTTCTAGTAGGCTAGTATGATTAATTATTAATCACAAAGGTGACCATTATTTTATATTTTCATTTTATAATAGGGAATATGACTTTACAATAAATATAAACTTCAAACAGAAAAACTTAATTTCAAAATTTATATTAAGTGGATATTCACTCACTACCACTAATATTCTATATTGTATTTCTAACAAAAAAATATTGTATATTTATTTACTATTCTTAATACTCATTATTAATAATAAATGCCAATTCAATTTAGTTTTTGAGTTATCGTGCTAAGTTGCTTGCTTTATAGAAAGCGTTTTTTAGGCATTTCTCGGAAATGGAAAAACCGATCTACATGCCGTTTTTTGCAAAAAAATAGATAATTACCGGTGCAAACTTTGAAACTGATATATGGGTAAAAGCAATATATTCACGTTGTGAATATGACTATCATTATTTTATTGGTATAAAAGGTATAAGCTCTCCGACTATAAAGAAATGCATAAAGTGATGGATTAATGCAATAAAATAAAAATTAACATTATTTATTATTTACAATTTTGTAATTAAATGCACATAATTTTAAATATATATATATATATATATATATATAAAACCAACTAAAAATTTTAGTACCTATATACAGTTTGTCCTTAAATACGTTTTTAAAATATATTTATTTTTAGGTTTAATTATTTATTTAGAAATTTTACTTCTTTTTGTTTAGATATCTTATATGATTTTCTTTTAACAAGCGGTAAACGATGTAGTTTTATAAAAAAAATTCTATTTATTTGATTTTTATTGAACAAAATATTGAATAAAATAAATCTTACTTTTTAAAAATAGGTATTTTTATTTTAACACTTAATTAAAATATTATATTTAATTTAATATATACAGTATATAAATAATCCTATATAATAATTAAATTAGATAATTTACCGTTATTTCTAAATTTATCAATACAATCAATTTAATCGATTATATAAAAGTAACAATCGCCAGTTGGGTGTAATATATGGGATGATGGTTACTAGGAAATAAAAATTTCTTTAAACTTATGATAATTAGAGAGATTTTTATTTTATTTAATATGTAATGAAGTTAATCCCAAGAAAGTTTTAGTGGGGTTTAGAATATTAAAAATACTTATAAAATGTTTACAAATTTATAGAAATGTGTTAGTACCATAACGAAACTCGTCAAAAATATTTTTTAAAAAATGTCCCTTCAGTATTCAGTTTGTGTAAGTTTTTTTTTTAATTATTAAAACAAAAATGTGTTGTGGTGTGTTATAAATTGGAGTATGCAGTGTTGTTAAAAAAATAAGGATTAATGCGAAAAAAGACATTTTTAAATATTGTGTTACAAACAAATTGACAAACATTAAATTTTTCTGATAAAATCCAGTAATTAGATAGCTGATTAACAATAAATGTCAGACTTCTTTAAACTATTTTATTATTTCTGCATTTAGTTTTATAACTATGTCCTTGAATATTGTTTTTTAAACAGATTGTATACATTTTTTCTAAATCTAATCCCTACTCTGAGATATCAGATAAAAAAATGGCTATAAAGTTCTTTTACGCCGTAAATAGAAGGTACTGAAAAATGATTTTTTGTGTAATTAAAATTCCAACGTTAAACTATTTTACACAGTGTACCGATCTTATTTGAGCATTTGTGTTAACTGTTGTATATACTAGTAACATGAGAATTTTTATTTTACATATAGTTATTATAAATATTTTTGTAATGTTGAAGGTATCAATAAGTTACTGAGGCCTAAAAGCCTCACTATTAATTTCATGACGGGAAAAAAATTTCTTAATCTCACTTTTTATTAGTTTTCTTGATATTTCTGAACTTGAGTCCCAAAATGCAAAAAAGTCTGTCCAGTCTTCTGGACGTGTCTGTCTGTATGGATATAAACACTATCTTTCTAACTAAAGCTTCGTTTGAGTTACGCCTTTCACTTTATTAGTTATTTTTCTAAAAGGAAGAAGCCTATTGAATTTCACTAGGATCTGACCAGCCCTTCCGGTTTCTGTCATATAAACTTAAGTGTTTTGCATAGGAAAACTTGTTTCTAATTCAAATTATACAGGGTCTTTCAAAAGCCTCTAAACGGTTCTGAAATTCAAAAACTACTAATGATAAATTGTTCAAATTCAGGATTAAGTAATGACATGTCTTTTTTTACATTTTCATGCGCTTAAAATTTAAAAAAATAATTTGTTTTTGCTACAGATGGCCATCTTTTTTTAGAAGCAATATGATGATTTTCGTAGCAAACTCGACGTATCGCAATGAGACTGGTTTTGAGTTATTTTATGAAATCCGTTCAAGTCCCAAAAATATTAAAAATTGTGGAAGCGGCCCTGTAATTCAAAAACTTTATAGATAAATAATTCAAATTGTATATTTAGTAATTAGATGAATTTGCTTTGTGACCTTCCTTGAAGGAATTGTTTATAAAACAAAATTATTTATCAAGGGACCGTTTACAGACTTTTGAATGGCCATATATATAATTTTACAATGAGGATTAAAAGCATTATTGTAGAATCCATGCAATACTGAATATTAAGTGTAAATTATAATTTTAACATATAATTTTTATAGTATTTGCTTCGCTTTTGGGAAGAATAAAATAAATTAGAAAAAAATCAACATTGAGTGATCAATTTACAATAAGTTGAGAAATAAATTTCTGTCAGTGTGATTTCCATTGATACTATAATCAGAGTAACAATTTTTTAAGAATACAATGATTATTACTGTAAAGGAAATATTTCGTATAAACAATAGAAAAGTAACAATTATTTATTTATTATTTTATATCTATACACAATAACTTCATATTTATCTATTGAAGTATGACCTGTATTTCAAAATTGTAGTTATCCTGTAACAATAAGGCAAAGCCTTATGAATTGTTTGGTTTTCCCCGAAAAGTGACATAAACACATCTTGACAGAAAGGCTGAAAGATATTTTCAGTACACTTTGACTGACTTAACTGTTAATACATTCTAAAGATATATTATAATCTTAATGAATTAGTTAATTGGTTAACATTTTATCTACTGGGTAATACATTTATAAAATACTAGCTCGAACGGCGGCACTTGTTAAATTTTAATAAAATTCAAAATTAACTGTCAGTAGATAGAACGTCCTTTAACTTTAAAGATTCAATAACTAAAGGCGATGACGTTTAGAATAAAATTTAACAAGTTGATTTCTTATACAATTGTCACAATCTAAACGTCATTGTCGTTAGTTACAGAACCGTTAAAGTTAAAGGACGTTCTATCTACTGACAGTAAGAGTAACAAAAAAATAAAAAAGAATCGGTCCTAATCAAAAATCTCGTCCGCCATTTTGGAGTCACCATCTTGAATTTATTAATTTTGAAAAAAAATGTATAATCTTCGATCCTAAAAACCCTCGCATATCAATTTGAAATCGAACCGGTCCGCAATCAAAAATCTCGACTACCATCTTGGAGCCACCATCTTGAGTTTAATAATTTTGACCAAAATTCATAATCTCCAACCCAAAAAACCAACATAGCAATTTTGAACGAAATCGGTGCATAGTCATAAATTTCGTGCTCTATCGAAGAGTCTTCATCTTGAATATATTAATTTTAACAAAAAATTTAATCTCCGACCTAAAAACCTATCATAAAAATTTTGAATCGAATCGATTCATAATCATAAGTCGTCATTTTGAATTGATTAATTTTGACAAAAAAAACATAATCTTCGTCTACAAAAACCTTTACATACCAATTTTGAATAGAATTTGTACAAAAACATAATACTCGTCCGCCACCTTAGAGTTGCTACCTTGAATTTATTAAATTTTGACATATAATCTCTAATCTCCGATTCCAAAATCCGCGTCATACCATTTTTTGAATATAATTGATCCATAATCATAAATCTCGTTTACCATATTCTAGTCGCCATCTTCAAATTATTAATTTTGACAAACAATTCATAATATCTTACCCCAAAAACCCCACATACCAATTTTGAATGGAATCAGTCCATAATAATAAATCTTGTATTTAAAATTCCAATATGGTTTCCTGCATATCTAGACCCTATAACGAACAATACAGTAATACAAATCGATACAACTGTAGGTAGCAAACAAAAAAAAGAGAGCTCAACAAAAATATATAACAAGGACACACTGTTTATTTAAATTATTTATGTCAATTTTGATATAACAGAATTATTGAGAGAACTATAAATATATTAAAAATGTGGAGTATAAAAAAAATTAATTTTAAATAAAAAAAATGCTAGATGACCCTGTACTTTTTTACACTTTTAATTTGTCATTAATCATTGATGTCCAGATAATTTAATTTCAATTAAAAAATTTTAAAATTAAATAATATTGAACCAAATGACAAAAATTGAATTTACATTATAATTTTTATGCTTTATTAAATTTTAATATATACATTAATTAATGCCTGGTGAAATTTATTATATAATACTATTGAACTTTTTAAAAAATACGAAATATTATAATTAAATATATACACAATTTGTCATTTGGTTCATTACTGAAAAGCAATTATTTTTTTTCAGATTTTGTTTGGCTTGTTTGGGCTCTACTCAGCAGCACCGGCAGATTCAGATTCAAAACTGGCTAAGATACTGAAATTCGATTACGAGGATTCCGGTAAAGGACCTTACAGTTACGGGTAAGCATTTATTTTACCGACCCATCATCCAATAAGGAAGGAAAATACGGTTAACGGGATAAAAAATTTTTTCGAGATGAAATCGAAAATATAGATCATTTCCAGATGAAGGGTTATCTGTCTGTGTCTGTCTGTCTCTGTGTGTTATTCCATGATAGAGCTCATACGTTTAATTCGATTGAGCTAAAATTTAGTATATAGGTTTTAGTTATCCGTCAAAAGAACATATTAGTTTTTGTACGACATCTGCCAAACCAATGTATCACGCTCAAAAAATTATTGAACTTATATGTCAAGAAATTTGACTTACAATATGTCGTTTGAAAGCCTATAAAATACTCCATTCAGAAAAATCAGGATTATTTCTCCAACTGCCACCTGTCAAAAATAAAAAAAAATATCCAAGTTTGAAACTTTAAAATTAAATATACGATTCGTCTCTGGAAACTCGTCGAGATTTTTAGGGCGACACAACCCATTTTTAGACTTCTAAACCCTAAAGGGTAGAGAAGTCTTATAATACGGCTCTGTCTGTCTGTCCGTCTATCTGTCTATCTGTCAGTCCGTCTGTCTGTATTTCCGTCTGTCTGTCTTTCCGTCTGTTTTTTGGTCTGTCTTTCGTCTGTCTATCTGTCCGCATTCATAACTCCAAAACGAACAGAGTTAGAGACAAACGATCAACGGTAATAAAATCAGCATACCCTAAATAGCTCCCAAAAAGATTTTAAAACTTTTATGATATTGTAGCACGGTTATTTATTTCATGTTACGTTAATAATGCTTACGCAGGAAAACTCATTCATTAAAAATTCTTTCTTGTAAAGATTTTATATAAGGAAATAAAAGTTTTTTACATAATAACATGTTATCATATCTATATTATTAATGTTGTTGATAATAATTTATTGTTTCTTTTTTTTTTGTTCTTTTTCCTTCGGTCTTCTAGATTATTTCTGAAAAAGAATTATCAACGGTAACTGAGTCAAGGGTATAATCATGCTATTTGCATACACTTAATGTAAAGGTTTCTAAATATAAGCTCGTATAACTAACATGATATTATTATTCTATTGTGGTACAAAACATGCGTCCAACCTCTGATCTATCTTGCTTACTACCTCTGTCATCTGTTCACCGTACTTCTCGCGGCCTTCACTCATATGAGCCATAAGGTAACACATACATAACACTTAAAACGTCAATTCCTACGGTACCTGAGACAAGGTTATAATCATGCTATTTGCATACAAGGTCAATTCTCAATCTGAATTTGAAAGGTGAAATGATTGACAGATTTTCATAATCTAATAAACCCAATATGACAACATGTCAATATAACCAAAAAACCCAAAATGACAACTTGTCAATATAACCAAAAATCAACTAAAGCGACATTCTCTGTCTGACAACTCATGTAGTGTTTATCTCTTACAATAAGCACAACATAACTTTCCCCTAAAAATTTAAGAGTAAACTTTACACTAAAATTAATAATAACTTACTAGAGGATGTAATATAAATCGTAAAAAAGCGGGTTTAATTAAATCAACACTGATCACTTTTTCTTGGCCCATTTTCAAAATTGTAAAAAATTTGTCTGATCTTTTTAACATTTCAAAAGCACTATCATCGTGTGGTGTGACAGTTGGTTTTAACCCTTGAACTTTTAAAACAATATGAGAAGCATTTTCTAGTTCAGGAGAGACAAATTCTGATTTAGTACCTTGTCGAGCAACTCCTAAAGTTCTAAATTGATTAATAGTTTCTCGTAATTTTATCAAAATTTCATGTACATCTATGTCATCTGAAGTTTTAACAAAAAATTTTAATGGGAGCCGTAAGGTTTCACGATAAACCATTTCAGCTGATGATGAATTCAAATCATCTTTAATTACTGTTCTTAAATCTAGAAGCACCAAAGGCAGCTCATCTATCCAAGCATGAGAAACTAGTTAAGCCATTAAAGCTGCTTTTAAAGATCTCTAAAAACGTTCTATTATGGTATTGCATTGAGGATGATACGCTGTCGTGTGACTACTTTTGAATTCTAACATTTTTCCGAAATCTTGAAAAACACTTGACACAAATAGGCAGGTTTGACATTTTTTTAACTGAAATCTAGAGATTTTGTTATTTAAAAACAATCAAAAAAAAATTGAGCGCAAAATATTAATATTTACGTCCGCTGCAAGGACGCCAGTAGTCATGAACGCTTCACCCCTGGAACGCTGCTGCGCTGTATTCTCGATACACACATCGTGAATACAGCGAAGCAGCGGGCAAGGGGTGAATTATTGTTTCTGCTGTAATGTTCCTTAATGGAAAAACTTCTTACCCATCTATTAGAGTAAGTAAATATGTAAAACCTTTTGAAGGTTTCAACAGACCTAGTAAATCAATATGTATATGTTTAAATATCCCTTCCGAAATGGAAAAATCTCCCAAAGGTGATATAGTATGGTTAAAATTTTTAGGTTTTTGACAATTTATACAATTTTTTGTCCAAAAATGTATTTGTTTATTCATTTTGTGCCAAAAATATCTATCATTAATTAATCTAGCTGATGCTTTACATCCAGGATGAGACACACTATGTATTTGATTAAAAATACTTTAGCTCTCAGGAATGTAAGGTCTAAATTTCTTTTCACTTACTTCACACCAAAGTCTGTCTTCACTATGTTTAACTTCTATAAGTTTTAAAATGCTTTTCATGTGTCCTTCCTTAGACTTATTTTGTTTATTTAAAAGATACTGTAATTCAGTATCTTGTGTTTGCTCATTAAAAATAGTTTTGATATCTACTTCTAATTCTGCAATGTCCGCGACAAAAATTTCGTCATCAAATATTTAGACTTAAAAAATCTGCCACTTTGACATTTTTACTACCAAGGTATGAAATTTTATTTGTAAATTGTAGAATAAATTCAGAATAACGGTATTGGCGTGGAGTTTTTTTTGATTTTGAAAAATAGCATTTTCTATTTGCTTATGATCTGTCAAAACTTCAAAATCTGTACCATCTAACATGTATCTAAAATGTTTAGTAGACAAATATATTGCATATATTTCTTTATCAAAAACACTGTGCTTTTGAAAGTTTAAAAAAAAAATGATATTGGCTGCCTAACACCTTCTATTAGTTATTCTAACACACCGCCAATGCACGAATGGCTTGTATCGATAGTTAGGAATAAGAGTGCTCATTCTTTAGGATGCACCAGAAGCCAAGCTTCAATGGGGAATTCAATAACAATATAACCTCACGTTTTTTCTTCATTAACAGTTAGAATTATAGAATAGAACCCATTGAGTTTAATTATCTACCGTAATTTGAGCTAGATTTTTGAATAAATTAATTTAAAAGTTCAAATTTCTAATTATTTGAACATGCCGCCATTACGATCGTGACGTCACTTATGTGTAATGAAGTTACCGTCAAGCTATTAACTGCAAATGGGTAAGGAAGATAATACGAATGACAAACAGCTGTTAAATCTCACTTATACAGACAAAGATAGAGAAAACCATTATATGTTAATTGGATAAAGATAAAAACTTGGAACTATCCACTGTGAATTCGCATTTAAAATCGAGAGAGATAAATAGATTTTGAATTCCGCTGTTAGATAAAGAAAACGACTATTGTAACGAGATTAGGTAATAACTTGCTGTTTGGTACATAAGTGCTGGGCACAAGCGTTCCTGATTAAGTGAAAGCGTCTGCTTGCTGCGTAGTTCACTGTCTCTGTTGTAGTTTGTACTCTGTAGATTTGGTTGCTGTTGGTAATTTTCTGTATTTACTTGTTTTTTTTTAATGTGATTTATGATTTCTTATTGATGATGGCCCAGATTGTTAAAGGAAACTCTAATAATTTGCCTCATATAGACATTTTTATGTAGCACGAGTTCCTTAAAAATGATAAAAGATTTAATCTGACAGAAATAAAAGGTTCTAAGGCTTCTTAGTAAGTACCTCTATTTCAACTACGATTATTAATGTTTTATATAATATTGCACGTATTGGAATGAAATCAATCCTAGTTTGTATACCCTCAGTAGTTTCCTCCGTATTTGTTTCTTCAATATATAAAACATTTTTTTTCTGAATGGGGGATGTCGCAATGTCTTTTTTAAAAGTTAAACTTAAGGTATGAAGTTTAACAGTTTTTTGTATAAATTGTATATTGCAAGATACGCTCACATCTTTCACAGACATTTCAGTTTGCTGATAATTATCATTGATATCAGGCAAACATTGTGTTCCCACACTAAACTTAGTATCTAATACCTCTTCACTTGTCTTACTGTTAGGCCTCGGGCACACGCCTAAATAATTTTGTGATTACCTAACCGTTAAGACTTCGTATATATGTTCTTTAAGTCGAGTCGGACAAATGTTTTAGTTGGAAAATTCTGGGGGGGGGGTGCTTTTGTTTATGATTCATCCAAACTCATTGAATTAAAGAACAAAAAAAAATTAATCACCTAAACATAGTTTCTCTTTCAAACGCAAGTTGTTTTTAATTTACAAGCGAAAAACATATTGTCGGACAAATATATTGAGCTTTTTGGCGCGTCCGACAACCCGAACATGGCACAGTTATGACGTTATATAATTTAGTACCTCACAGCTGATTTTTGCAGAATCGTTTAATGAAAATATTGAAAATTAACTGGTAAACTTGTCCGACAAATTTTTGGAGGGATATTTGTTGTCTGACGCTCGAAACTCAAGGGTTTTATACAACTCTTATATTTACTACCTTAATATAATTTTTATTTTGTCCCTTTTGTAATAATGTTTACAACATATTGGAGCGTCTGTCCGACAATAATATTAGATATTATAGGAAAAAAAATTTAAAAATCAGACTACATTTTGAACAATTTATATACATTAATTATTAGTATGTCATAAAACGTCAGCTTTTCAAGCATCGTGGTTTGTGTAACTGGTGAGTCACTGATAAAAATAATGAAAATGGATTGTTTTTTGTATAGTTTTTTGAGTGATAACAACTCTAAATATCGAGAAAAAAGGGAAGAAGTAAAAAATAGCTATTTATGCAACCAGTTACGAAAAGCCTAATTCGTTCGTTCGTTCGTTCCGCAAAAATCTCACAAGTTACACAAAATTGCATTTCGTAACGTATTGCATACAAGATTTTTTCTAATTTTGAAGTAATAAAAAAGAATAATAAAATATAGTTGATAAAAATTGTGAAAACATAAATCTAGTCTATTTGCTGCCGTCACTTCATTTCAGTTGTCAGTTTGACATTTTATAAATAAGCTTGAAAAATTTAGTGAAACATCTAATGTAATGTGCGCCGTCTCCCAAATAATAGCAAGTACCAGCAATAAAACAAGTATTTCTTCGGAAATTAATTTAAATAATTTCAATAATTATGTTATCAATATTTATAATAATTAATTAATTTATAACTTATGTCGTTATCTTGTGTCATAACAGTTAAATAAAAAGAATTCTTTTTGTCATTAATTTTGAAATCCATTTTTCGTCACCAGTTACATAAAATTTTACTTTATGTAATTAGTTACACAAAGTAAGACGTTTGATAACGTCTGTCAGATTTAAAAAGTGTCACTTTATATGTCAAAATTAGAAAAATATGTTTTATACACTTTTATATAAAATAAAATTACAATAAAAAATGAAGACACATGTTTCTAAAAAAACAAAAAGTTGGTATAGCGGTGAGATTCGAACCCACGTCTCTAAAGAGATTCGTGCTTAAAACAGCTCATTAGACCACTCAGCCACGTTACTGATTGTTAAATTTAGTCTTATGTTTGACATAAACAAGATTTGTTATATTATTTTAATTTAATTTATTTGTAATACATATTGGGGTCTATTCTGTATTTATTCCTTTAAAATGTAAAGGCCATTAAAAATGTATATTTTAAAGGGCCTTTAAATATTAATATTGAAAGTGTTATTCTATGCGCGTTTTTTAAAGGGCCGTTAAAAATAATATAATTTTAAAGGATACCGTTAAAAAGAGTCTACAAGACTTGGCAACATTGATATTGGTGACATTTGAACTTATAGTAGTTCAACATTCATGTTAAAAAGAAAAAGAAGACAATATTCGATATTCGACTACTTAACCTCAAAATTTTAGTGTAAAGTGTCAGTTAAATTAACCACAAAAAAATAAAATGATTACTTAATAGGTTTTCTGGAAATATAAAGCTCCAATAAAGCCATTCTCAGACCTGGAGAATAAATTATTAGCTTTGACATTTAAAATAAGTATTGAGGAAATCATTTTAAGAGAAGGTAGTGTCATGAAAAATTTAGAAAACACCGTTACCAGTGATCTTGGCGGCTCTTTCACTCTTAATTCAGCTCTAAAATAAAATAAATATTTACTTAACACGAAACTTAAAAATTTTATCATAATAAGTACCTATCTTCATTTTCTATTAATTCTTCAAATTAAAGCCTCACCAGTAATATCAAAATACTCCATTTTTAATACTTGCTTTTAACTTCCCTTTACAAGCTACTGGTTTAAAGGACTATTTTAAAGGAATCCTTTTAGTTTTAAACGGAAAGACAGTTAGCGAATACCGAAATAATATTAGCGGCTGTTAAAATTTTAAAGGCATTTAAAATTTAACCGAGAAGTTACAGAATAGACCACATTATATATTAAATTTAGGTACCTCTGCACTCCTTTTGTATATAAACTTTAAATATGCGCAGTATCAGACGTCCGCCGTCCGCGCAATACACTTAGAAAGGGGTCGGATGTTTTGTCTTTACGTATTAATAGATTATTTAAAAATTTACTTTTTTTGTCCGACTATTAATTCTACCTAATATTTTTACATCACTGATCAAAAAATAGTATATTTCACACTCCCTTTCTTTGTCCGACAAAAGGAAGTAGAGGTTGCATAAAACACTTAACTTTAGCGCGTCCGACAACAAATATCCCTCCAAAAATTTGTCGGACAACTCTACCAGTTAATGTTCAATATTTTCAATAAACGGTTCTGCAAAAATCAGCTATGAGGTACAAAATTTTATGACGTCATAACTTTAACATGTTCGAGGTGTCGGACACGCCCAAAAGTCCAAAATTTTTGGCCGACAATACGTTTTCCGCTTTTGAATTAAATAAACTTGCAATTGAAAAAAAAAGCTATGTTTAGGTCGTTAATTTATCTTGTGCATTAAAGCAATGACTTTTGGAGGGTCCCAAAAGAAAACGCTCCCCTACCCAGACTTTTCACAATAAAAAATTTGTCCGACTCGACGTAAAGAACATACAAACGAAGTATTAACAGTTAGGTTATCACAAAAACTATTGTAGGCGTGGGCCCGAGGCCTATGTTTAATGGTTCACTTTCAGAACAGGTATCAAATCTACTTTTCTTTGTGTGCTTCAAAAATATCTACAGAATAATTAGCAGTATATCTAAAAACATTCGGCACTGAAATGCAACGAGTGAACAAAAACAATTATTGTTAGAATTCATGAAAAAATATCAAGAACTAACATCAGGAAAATTCTCCAATGATTTTACTGTAAAAGATGCTTAAAGTTTGTGGCAAGAAATAACCAACGTATTGGTAATCCATCTCGAAATTTCTCATAAGTTATATTTATGATTTAGTATCACTTTTCTTTTAAAACGTATTTTAATATATTATTACATTTACAACATAAATTTAATCTATGAAATATTTACTCCATAAACATAGTGAATCTATAGAAATCAATGCTAATGGTCAAGAATGACAAAATCAAATATTATGCGCAAAATCATGATATGCGCACGACCTGGAAAGATACGAACGGTCAAGAATAGCGCCCAAGGTACTATAATCATTATTTTTATTAATATTATATAATTCTAGATTCTGAGTCTCCCAAATTTTATCGGATAAAACTAATAAATTTCAAATATGCTCTTTACTTGAAGCTGTAATTGCAATTTCAATAACTGAAGGTAATCTACGACGCCACAATTTTATTAGTAATTTATTATCCCCTGTAATTTGCATTAATTCACTATAAAAATGTGAACGTTTTTTATCTCCAAGTAAGTCTAGTAATAATATTTTGCTTTAGAATATCATAAATATTACTAACTGGAGTGTCATTTATTATATCAATAACAGCCGAAAAAATATCTACAGAAGATTAGCTATTATTATATGGTATTTCCTTTCATCTGAATTTACTTTGTTTATCGTATTTACTTTCATCTGAATTTACTTTGTTTATCAAAAACTGATTTTCTACTTGTTTAAACCATAACTCAGACTTAGAAACCCAAAAATATAACAACTTAAGATTACTAATATTTTCTATATTTGGTATAGACGTATTATTTTGAATATTTGTGATAGTATTATCGGTACTCATAATGAAATCTTCAATTAATAGTAAAAATTTTTTTGAGAATTGACGGATTAAATGTAATTCAAAAGAACATGATCTCACCCAGTGTCTTGTTATGTGAAAATCGTCAGTATTCTCTTCAAAAAATTAAATGTCCAATACTTGTCCAATTTCAAAGTGGTTTCCAAAAAATATCCACCAAACAGCCAAAACTTGATCTTCAAAAAATAGCGAATTCTAATCGTTCATGTTACGATAATAATCCTTACGCAGGGAAACTCCATTAAAAAATTATTTCTTGTAAAAATTTTATACATATAAGTAAATAAATATTTTTTACATAATAACACGTTATCATATCTATATTATTAATTTTTTGTTTTTTTTTTGTTCTTTTTGCTTCCCCGGTCTTCTAGATTATTTCTGAAAAAGAATATCAACGGTCTGAGACAAGGTTATAATCATGCTATTTGCATACACTTAAAACGTCAATTCTCAATTTTAATTTGAAAGGTAAAATGATTGACAGCTTTTCATAACCTAATAAACCCAATATGTCAATATGTCAATATAACCAAAAAGCCGAAAAAGACAACTTGTCAATATAACCAAAAAACCAAAATGACAACTTGTCCATATAACTAAAGCGACATTCTCTGTATGACAATAGGCAGGTTCGACATTTTTTTTATTTTAACTTAAATCGAGAGGTTTCGTTATTTAAAAACGATCAAAAAAAAAGCATTTTAAAATCAAGGATCGGCGAGAGGCTGGAAAGCGGTACCTGTGCGCGAGACTAGACCGGTGACGTTAGTAGCCATGAACGGTTCGCCCCTTGCCCGCTGCTGCGCTGTATTCACGATACAAACACATTTTACAGGGTTACCGGTTTTAGTAAATTTCCTACTAAATTATTAGATATTTAAGAAAAATGAGGGTCTTTAGTAGAATTTTAATAGAATTGATAATAAGTAGGTCCGACATTTTTTTTTAACTGAAATCGATATATTTTTTTATTAAAAAACGATCAAAAAAAAATTGAGCGCAAAATATTAATATTTACGTCCGCTGTAAAATTCAGCATATTTTTCAGATTTGAATTTTAAACTATATTTTATCGCTATCTAGTGTCTTATCGCAAAAAAAATATTTCGTATCATCCAAACGTGTACACGTGATTCGCTTAACTAATAAGTTTGAACAAACGTAAGTATGAGCTCCAGTAGCAGGGTGGAATAGTACTGGTTAGTGATGCGATAGGTCCCGGATCGAATCAAATCCCGTACACAGTAGAACCTGTCTATTATCAATTCTACTAAAATTCTACCAAACACCCTCATTTTTCTTAAAAATCTACTAATTTAGTAGGATATTTACTAAAAACGGTAAACCTGTAAAATGTGTGTGAATACAGCGCAGCAGCGGGCCAGGGGCGAACCGTTCATGGCTACTGACGTCACCGGTCTAGTCTCGCGCACAGGTACCGTTTTCCAGCCTCTCGCCGATCGTTGATTTTAAAATGCTTATAGCGGACGTAAATATTAATATTTTGCGCTCAAATTTTTTTTGATCGTTTTTAAATAACAAAATCTCTCGATTTCAGTTAAAAAACAAAAATTCGAACCTGCCTATTTAAGTAGTGTTTATCTCTTACAATAAGCACTACATATGACTTCCGGTTTCAAAACTGGTTTTACAAATCAGAAACGGAAGTGATACTAATTTAACGCTGAAACAAAATTTGGAAGCGGATTTGAGATAATAGCATTATTGTTTAGAAGTCATCATGTTCCTGCTAAATTTTTTATAGTTTTTTATCTAATTTTATTTGGTTCTTCTAGATTTTTCTAATAATTTTTTTCTGGTATAACTATTATAAAAGCAGATGTAAAAAAATGTTCCTTTAAAAGGAGCAGGTTTAGTAGAAAAAATTTAACGAATTTATTGATTAACAAACAAAAAAACAAACCCGGAAGTAAAAAAAATTGTAAGAAAACATGTTAATAATTTATTGATTTAATCAAAATTTGGTATGGGTATAAATGTGTGCTTTTTTATTTTTTTCCGATTTTGATTTTTTTTTTAATCACTACGTATAATTTGTATAAATAAATTTATTAAATACATTAACCGCAGGCCTAAATTTAATAATTTTGGAACTCTTATCTATATATTTTTAACGTACTTAATTACACAGTTTCTTGATTTCACATCTTGCTAATGTCCAAATTAGTAGTTATTGATCTTTCATTACATAAGTAACAAAATCTGTTTAATTCACATTTTGATTGATTGAAATAATGAGTTCAACAATGATCAAATACATTTACATAATTCTTAAGTATCTTTATAATTGTATTATAAAGATCCATGCCTAGTTTGACTTTCTATTCAATTTTTAATGATACTTGAAATTGTATAAATTTCAGTTCTTTTTGTTTAAATTTTGCCATATTGTCCAAACTTTCACAAATTTTTAGTGCTAACATTCTTTAGCCAATTTGACGCGTCAATAATGCTAATTTTGAGAACAGTGTAGTTGGATTGCAAATCCAAAAAATTAACCATTATAGGTCCAATAGTTTCAATTCTGGTATTTAATGATATTTTTCATTTATCATTTTGTTGATTTTCGAAATAAAAACTTTTTACTCGATACTTCACTAATTCTGAAATTGGAAAAAATAGGTGAAAATGGGGAAAAATAGAAAACCATTTGGAAAAACCGGAAAAAAAAAGAAAAAATAAGAAAAAATGGGAAAAACAGGTAAAATGCGACAAAACAAGAAAATTTTGAAAAAAGCAAAAAATAAAAGAAAAAGACAGAAAAAAATTTCAAAAATGGGAAAAATGGAAAAAAAAGCAGGAAATAAATTCAATAACTGTACAAAATAAAATTGTACTCTCATTGACAGTTTTTGCATAAAGTGAAAAGTTTTACTTTTAAAACCATTACTTTTTGACGAACACATATTTTTTTAGTAGTTAAATTATACATTTCTCCATTTTGCCATCTCTTGTCAACATGCTTTTTTATTTATCTTTCCTATTGTCCACTTATTAATCAAAAAGCCAATTCCAAACTTTCTTTTTACAGATTGACTAGGACTGTATATTTGTCTTATTCTTTATTTCCATTTTTTAAGCACCTTACGTATTCATGTCCAAGTATTTTTTTTATTTTTATTCTTTTTCTTTTATCATGCCTAGAATTTTTTTTGCACGATGCTTCTACCTGTATTAATTTTATTTGTCTCCCAGTTAAAGGGTATGAAAATGGTTGTTTATATATTATATATTATTTTACACCCTCCAAATACTATATTCCAAAATGAGATTCCGTGATGATTTAAAACCAAGTGAGGTCATTTTTCCAAATTTTTTACATAACAAAATTTTCTTCATTTATCGAAATCTCTCCAATGAGATTTCAAATACTTCGATCAAATTAATAGTTTTAGAGATATTGAGGGTGGGAGTAAATCCACCAAAGTGGGCGTGACGCCTTTACTATGGGATCTATGGCGAAGTTATGGATTAACCCATACGGTCAAATTAAAAATACCAGTTAGGAACACTGTATTGTAGTGAATTGAAACCTAAAATTTTTTTTTGATATTTTCTGACGCAATTTCCTGTATGAACGAGGCCATTTTTCAAAAAATTTTTTAGAGTAAAGTATTCTTTATTTATGTTGGGAACACAATTTTTGACTTCGTAGCTTAGTTTAGACAACTTAGAGTGAGACAGAGAGTGAGACAGGGAGTGAGACAGACATAGGAGGTGAACATATCAAAAGTCCACTCTAGAAGCCCTTGAGCCGGTGAGGAGGGGGGTTTAATGGTCCCATTTTTCGGTTTTCGCTTATGTCTCGAAAACTACGCGTCCTATTGACATGACTATTCTATAAATCTGCCTCACATTTTTTGCTCTTATTGACCAGAGAACTCTTCAACGATGCACCAAAATAATAAGTACCTACTATAGGGCTGTAGAGCATTAAATTCCCTTCAATAATATATATTACTTGATAATTTTACTTTTTTGAACTATAGAATAATGAATCTTTCAATTTCTCACCATTCCCAGTCAACGTATTGGCCGAAATATATGCACTATTATGTACACATAATGGGTACTGGGCATCTAAATAGCATATATACTCATTTTAGAATATATACTTGTGGGCCCGCTGACCAGGTTCCTTACACTTAATTGAAGAAGATCTAGACCATTTTAATGGGAAAATATATTGCTATGACCATCTTTGTGCATATATGAGTGTCTATAAGGCATTGGGATATTTTTATAAATCACAACCATTGATTTAAATCGAAGTTTATTGACATAGAAAAATGAATTAACATAAATCATTACAGCAGTAGGTACCATTGAGTCAATTTCGTGTTCTCTTGGGTGGGAAGGACCTTCATCCTCGTCTTCGTTTTCATCTTCTTTTTCTTCCAATATTTTTTCCATCACACTCCTGTAGGGAAACGGTTAAAAGATCCTCCTATTCTTCTTTATCTTCAGAGTCAAAGTGAGGGACCCCATTCAGGCAGTTCCCCTGGCAGTTTTGGCATGCTGGGGAACACTTGAGGCTTGCTTTTTTGCAGCCGCACTTCGTGCTGGCACAGCCCTTTCAGAATATCCTCAGGCAATTGTTCTTAATCTTCCACCCATACATCTGAAGACTCAGTTTATTTCCTAGCCACAGCTATCAAACACTGAAATGAGATTACTAGTTTTCAAGATATTGCGTATGGGAGGACAGTTACAAAAGTGGACGTGGCGCCTTTACAATAAGGTCTATTTATTAAAGTGCTTTAGCTAACCTTATGGTCCAATTTGAAATACCAATAAGGAAATGGTTTTGTAGTAAATTAAAAAAAAAATAATTTTTTTGAAATTTTATGACGTAATTTTCAGTATGAATGAGGCCATTTTTTACAATTTTATATAGAACAAAATTTTCTTCATTTATAGAAACTTTTATATGATCTATCAGACATTGCAATCAGATTAGTAGTTTTAGAGATATTGCAGATAGGAGTAAATTCACAAAAGTGGGGGTTGGGCGCCTTTACTATGTTGTAATATCTTAATAATGTTGATATTCATAAATTAAAAAGAAAGCTTGTTTTTTCTTCAATGTCTTTATTCTAATTAAATTGTGTATGTATTTCGCTAATTCCAATTACCCGTTAAATTTGCTGCATCATAGAATAAGTGCCGAAATATAAATATAATATTTATAAAATAATAATTCTTACTGACTCTGATATAAATAAATAGGTTGAACTAAATCTGTAGGATGTTAAACTAAAATATAATTAACTACTAATAACTAATAGGATCCATCCTTATTTTACCACTACAATGTGATTTATGGCGAAATGATTTCTTAAACTCCTACTTTTTTACTTTCCCGACCCACCTTCGAGAAGTATTGTGAACGAGCTAAAAAAATTTTTCGAGATAAAGATGGAGATATCCATTTTGAGGTCACCTGAGATGATTAAGACCATTTCCAGGTGGAAGTCTGTCTGTCTGTCTGTCTGTGTATTCTTCCAGAGGCCACACGTTTAATCCGATTGAGCTGAAATTTGGTATATGTGTTTGGGTTATCCGTCGGAAGAACCCACTAGTTTTTGTATGACATCTGTCAAACGGAAGTGTCACTACCAAAAAATGACAGATGCAACACGTAACAGAATTTGACTTGCAATATGTCATTTGAAATTCCTTGAAAGACTCTATTTATTACAGTCAAAATTATTTTTCCAACTGTCACCTGTCAAAAATAAAAAAAATGTCAAAATTTGAAATTTTAACATTAAATATCAGACAAAGTATTCGTGGATACTTGTCGAGAAAGTTTTGGGTCGACACAACCGATTTTTTGATTGCTTTATCTGATATGGTCAGATTTAAAATTCCACATTTTATCCTAACGCACTGATAATTAATTAAAAAAATATCCCGAAATTTATCCAGTCTGCACTATTCACATCAAATAAGACATCCGACTGTCTTAAATAAAATTTTGTTATCAACATATTGTAAAATAAAAACAGTAATGGACTGTATGACAGTGTGAGTGCAGTAGTACATTTTATGAAGAACACGCGAGATTAAAACTCGTAACTTGTACTTTACTGACAATCATTTAACAAGTATTTTAAAAATCTGGAAAAGATGCACTAACTGTTTTAACAATGATATAATGGAACAACGTGAGTCGTATTTTGCCTATTGTGTATTATTCCAATACGTCAATGTTAAAACTAGTCTAGGAGATAAGTCATGGTCGTGGTTGTAACCAACTAAGAACTGATTATTTCCTTAATGAAATGTGTACGCCGATACTGTGGTTTCCTCTTCCTGACAAAAACTGCAAATAGCTTCTGCCAGATCTATTCTATTCATCTCTTTGTTGAGCCTATAGTACCCTGTAAGAAGACCTACTATTATTCTACTTGTCTTTTTGTTCCAACTTAGTACTCACTACACTCTGTGAGTTTTAGGCGATGGTCATATGATGAACTCTTTGGTCTGTCTCTGCCCTGGTGAGTTCTTCCACTAATCTTAAAACAAATTTAGCTTCCATCGATTGATGGATGTCCTGACTTGTGTCTTCGCAATGCCACATAATGGTTCCGGATCGATTAGAGATTGTGTTGCCCCTTGTCGTGCTAGTTGCGTGGTTGCCTAGGTTCAGTGAGACTTTTGTCTTCGTACTAGTATTGTGAGTATTCGCTACAATTCCGTTGGTTTTGGAGCCAGCTGTATATCAGACCACTTCTGCTTGATTGGGATTTCCGTCTTTCCAAATTAGTCTAACAGAATCACTGTTATTGGATCATTTTCTAACTCTCTATGTAATATTTCATAGCCAGCACCATGTTAACTAATTATAGGCTGCTGCCCTGTGACCTATTAGTACATTTTGGCTTGTATGTGAATATGTAAGAGTTATAGATTTAGTAAGACCTCTAATGCTCCTGTGATACACATGCATGTTGTCTTTGTATTCCACTAAGCACTTGGATAGCTTAAGCCTATTTTGTCTTTGGTCACCATATCACCGAGCCGTAGAACATGGGTCTTATTACCAAAGTGTACATCCGTACCATCACTTTTGGTTCTAGCCCCCAGTTTTTGTCACACATCCTTCTATTTATGTTAGAACATAATGTGGCTTTTGGGCTAATTTTTGAATATGGTAATTCCATGCAAGCCTATCGTCAAAGATAAATCCTAGTTATTTTACTTCTTGGGCAAATAGAATTTCAACTACGTTGAATATTAGGTTTTTAAGTCCCACCAGTTTCCTTTTCTTTGTAAAATTGACAACTAGGGTTGCGACGATACTTCTGTCGTTGTGGGTCACTTTGGCGCCTTAGTCCAGGTTTCGGATTGCCTCGGGCGCCACCTTCCGTTTAGAGTGTGAAGGCCACTGCACGGGCAGCGTCAGTGGAGAAAGAAATACTCCAGGGGTCGTTATGGTATCGACAAAAATCACTGGCGGCCAGAAGGGCGGTCTTTACTTGCCCTACTTGGTTGAGTAACCTGGGTATTAGCTGCTGGGATGTTAAAATAGAAACAAATAATAATAAATAAAACTTTTATTATTACCAATAAAATCCGGCGGAGAAAAAGTGTGTAACGGACGATAGGCTTGGCGGCGTGGTGTAGTCGGACTGACGGTTCTAGACTCCGGTACAACTTAAACTTGGCTTCAGCTTGACCTATCTCTAAAGGTCGACGGACTGCACTGCTGTTCCAATTGGGACTGCCACAGCAAGTCTGGCTTCTCGCTGCCTCTGCAGCTGCCGACAACGGTATGAATTGCCCTACTCGATACGAACTTTGGCGTCTAAGAAGCAGAGACGAGAGTGTCTCCATCTGCCTGGCGACGGTTCAACTAGTACGACTGGTCTTTTATTCACAAATTTAAGTTAATTTTACTCCAGTGCCGTGCGCGATTTAATTTATATATTTTAAATAATACGGAAAAAAGTAACTTTGTTACAGGGTTTTGTGGGGATTTACTTGTAGTTCTTCCCTGACGACAATTGCTATATCATCAGCAGATTCCCCCTTGAGTACAATCCTTTTTTGCTCTAGCTGTTAGTGTAACTTTATCTAGAATAGATATTATTCTATTTTGTAGATAAAAGCTTTAGGTGTCATATCACATGTTTTCTCAATCTTGAGTATATATTTCACTTTTACCATCTGCCAAGACTTAGATGTATATCACAAGCCTTAAAATGAGATACAGATGGAGGATTACACTATCAGCATTAAAATCCAGAACTAGGAGTTTACATCTTTATTCAGAATAATTGAGTTAATTACTATGAAGGGCAGCGACGCTGTGTTTACACATTAACACAAAATTATTACTGAATTACGAATTCCGTACTTTTTTGACGATTTTAATAAATGATAATAAGAATATGTTAGAGTGAGACATGTTTATGCGTGATATGTAGATAAGAACCAGAAATATTGTTTGGCACATGACAGAAATTATTTGTTAAAAATAAGAATTTTTGGAACTATAAATTTGATGTTTTCTGTTTTATTCAGATCTAGTCGTTTCAGTTATTTTTCTACTTTTATAAATATTTTTACGTCACTATATTACCAAAAATTCATCAATTTATCATATTTTGGAAAAACGTTAACAGCTTGTTCTCCAGAAGCCTCTTCGTTCCTTGGAGTTTTTGTAAACCGCAATTTCATATTTATGTTTTACTTAAAATTTTATATAGTAACAGACCTCTAATTTCTTGAGCTCTGGTTGCTCCAATTTTCCAAAATATAGTTTATGCAATTTACATTTATATCTGTGATATTTTAATATTAATTATCCTTATACTAATTATTTCTAGCTGAATAGGGAGTGAAAAATCCCACCTGCACTGTGGATCTGGGCCTATTCGCTATCTTTTCAGGTTCACGATACTGTACCTTAATGTGCCATTCCAATTCCTTGTTTAGGTCCCTACAGTAGCATAATATATGAAGAGAAATTTCATCCTGTTCCTCACCTTTTAAGCCCGTCGTGTTCTGTCACCATACCTACTCCAGTTTTAAGCTCTCCTCTATTGAGCCATAATATCAGATTATTTCTGCTCTTGGTTGGACCTTCTATGACTGCTTTGGACTGTTTTAGTCTAATAATGTGTTTGTCCTTTAATTTTTTATCCTTTATATGTGGGTAGGAAAGACCACATATGGATTATGCGGCTCCTTTACAAGCCCGGAGGTACGCCCCTTCATTTCCTTATTAGTTTGGCCTAAAGTTCGTCCCTTTTGGCCTATAGTTCGTCCCTTTTCATTACTTTACTTCACTATCTGTGACTAAGCGGATTCTCTTATTTCTCGGATCCTCGCGCAACATCACCTTTATGAAAGCATTTAAAGCCGTCATTTCTTTTTGAAAGTCCGTTGCATATTATCCTTAAATTCATATGATAGAATCTAGCACATATGCTGTTTTCTATTTTGGGACCGTCTATATACTAGACCTCATTATTTACTGTCCTTATCAAGTATATCTACCTCAAAAAGATTTCACAAAATTCTGGCTGACAGGCATTTAGTCCGGATTGTTCTTTTATTTTTTCTACAATCATGAAATGGTATCTTGAAAGTTTCCATCCCATTCCGTTTAGATCCAGTCTGTAGGTTGCTGCTTTTTTCACTACGAAGGGAGCAGTAGCAGAACTTCCATAACCGTAGTTGGCATTATTCTAGACGCCCCTGTAGTCAAAACACATTCTACTCTCTGTAGCTTGCAAAGCTGCCTATCTGAATTGGCGCTGTTCGCTTTCTGCCACTACGTTAGGAAAGCGTAAGTCACGGTGGATCTCACAACCTTCGTATAGATCCAATGCACCATTCCAGGGTTAAGTCCTCACTTAGACCCTACCATACTCTTGGGGACCCCAAAAGCACTTAGAGCTTTTTCCGTTACTTTGCCTATATGTATAGAGAATGTTAGTTTGTTATTTAGGTACAATTATTTGACCTCTGTTACCATTTTTATGTTTTTCCGACATGGATAGTCCTTTTGTGTTAAGGTTTTTTTTTGTTGTAGACAGCAACTGATGTTTCCGCTGAATTTGTGAATACTTCCTCTTTCCGGCACCATTCATCTACAATGTTGAGTGTCAGTTGCATCCTGTCAGATATAACTGCATCAAATTTTCCGTCATCAGAGAATGCTTGTAGCTCGTTCAGAAGGTCATCAACCAAAAGGCACCACATCAGTCGGGACAGCCCCTTGAGGGCACCCCTTGGTGGTAACGACTTTGGTTTTTACGTTGTAAAGACTGTTGTTAAACATTCCTATGCTAAAGCATGAAGTCTACTCATCACGTAATGGCTCCTCGGCTCTGCATATTTTCCATTTTGGATTTGTATTAAGCCGATTCGAAGGCCCCTTCTATGTCTATAAATGTCCCTACGGCAATTTCTCGACAGCCCAATGCTTATTCCGCCTTTAGTGCCAGCGGGTGAATTACAGCGTCACATGACTTCCCAGACCTCCATTTTGCTGATACATACCCCAATACCAATCTGAAAACTGCGAGCCGGAAATATACCATCAAATAAAGCTGTCTTATATGGTTAAAAACTTCTTACAAATTTAGTTTTGCTTGCAACTTTGTTTACCAGAGTTCAGTCCTGTTTTGTGGCCCTTGATACAAGGACCATCTCAGTGGGCAGTGTGAATTTAGTAACAAGTCTAAAGTATCCTTCTCAGTGCTAGTTTCTATTCAATTTTTCAAAGACACAATACATCCTTGATTTTCCCTTTACAGAATTTTACTAGCTTTAACCTTTACTTACCTGCTGGTTTGTACATTCAAGATCAGATCTTGTAGAACAAACCCTTTTGTAGTTTTACAGACTGTCAAATATACTAATTTTTGATTATAATACAACAAAAAACATAATTGCTTTTAATGATATCTAAGAAGCTAAATCAATATGCAAATTAAACGAGTTTAAACCAGTTCTGCTTCGGTAAAATGAATTAATTTAAATGTACTATTGCTAATCCTTGTAACATACCACATCTAATTAAGAAGTAACTTATGTATTAATCTTTTATTCTTAGATTCCAAAGCAGTGACGGAATAAGCAAAGAAGAATCTGGAGAACTTCACTACGCAGGTACCAAAAATGAATTCATGAAAGTCACTGGAGTTTTTGCCTATCCTGGTCCCGATGGCGTTATGTACGAAGTACGATATACAGCAGACGACCAAGGCTTCCATCCAGAAGGCGATCACATTAAGGTACCACCGTTTGTTCCATGGATCCATCACCACGATGATGAAACCAACGATATTGGTCCAGATGATTCATCGGACAGCGAAACTGGACAAAGTAATATTTTTAAAACCACTCCTAAACCAGTTACTGAGTACTTACCTAGTAAATCTACAACTTACTTACCTAGTACTACCCCTAAACCAGATTATACATCAGACGAAAGCATTTTAGATACTAATAGGGTACCAAGCCAAGGTTGCTTACAATCTTTACCTTGTAGTGTTGAGCAAGAAGGTTTTGGTTCCACCCCAAGTGTAAATAGTGTTTATAT
Organism: Neocrepidodera transversa; assembly: GCA_963243735.1. Taxonomy (NCBI): domain Eukaryota; kingdom Metazoa; phylum Arthropoda; class Insecta; order Coleoptera; family Chrysomelidae; genus Neocrepidodera; species Neocrepidodera transversa. The sequence goes on from OY725336.1 coordinate 39,760,106, forward strand.
CCCTTCTTCAGTGGGACCTATCCAACCTGATGATGCTTTAAGCCAAAATATATTGAGTACGCCAAGACCGAACCCCGAGGTTCACTTTCACTCCACAGCAAGGCCTCCAGTCGAGAGTATGGACAGTCAAATGATGTTGATTGTTGATTCTATGGGTGCTCGCTTTGTTGATACATCAAATTTTAAATAAATTGTCTGTTATCTTATAAAAGACACGGCTCCAAATTGGAAAAATCTTGTTGTTATTTTTTGTGTTGCAGGTTTAAGATTAATAGTATTGCAACAAAAAAATTTTGATTTTAAACATTTTAACATTTGGTTTTTCAGGTCTTTTACATGTTTGATACGTCATCTGAGGAGACGGGTATGCTTTAATTTTTTTTTTTATATATTTCTATAAATGATTTGGGGGATCGCAATGTCTTAAATAAAAGTACAAACCTTCTATATATTGTTCTTGTTTTGATTGCCATGCTACAAGTTAATCTTTCAGAATTACGTTTTTGTAAATCCTTTGGATCCTTTAGTATAGAATATACTTTTTCCAAGGTTGCTACATCGTTTAAAAGGATATAATTTTCACCATGTCTTTCGAAAAAAAATTGAATATTGTTTAAGTGACATTATATTTAACAGGGTTGCAAAGCTTTTAAAGTAGCCCAAATTTTTTGTCGCTATATATGTGATGTTTTTTGTCCTTGAAATCCGAAAATGGATGAATTTTGTTCTTTTTCTTATTTACGTTTGACAAATATTCTGGGGAAATATTGTTACCGATTTGGAAACTTTTTTGTAGCTCCTTCTATACCAAATAGGGGTTGGCAAATTGGAAACTTTTTTTGATATTCTTATGTATAACAGAATGTTTTGCAAAATTACCATTCTCTTCTAAAAATTTGGTTATTCCTTTTGCAGAGTTGTCACATCTTTTTAAAAGTCTAATTTTTGTATTTTTTTCTTGGTTTTATCTCTTTGTAGGTGTAGAAACGTGTTTTTCAAATTAGGTCAAATATATGAAGGTTATTTGTACAAGTTATCAAGTTGTGAGATATTTCAATAATTAAATCATTTATCAATTTTATTTTAACAGCATTAACATTTATGATAAGATCTAGTGTTAAATGATTGATTAGATATATATTTTTAATGACAGTATTTTAAAAAATTATTTAAAAATCTAGTCAAAACAATATATAAAAGGGGAAATTTCGCACAAAAATTATGTACTTGAAAAACTAATTTTATGTAATAGAAAATTGTAGTCTGATAAGATATGATGTATTTGTTGTGTAGTAGATATTTTACTATTGTTATTTTTATTATTGTTATATGGTTCTAAACTTGAAATAAATATATAATAAAATATTTGTTTTATGATATACTGGAGAGTTGCATTTGTCTTTAACCCTTTTATTTTTATTTTCCCAAATTAATTATTAAATGATTTTCATTGTTATTTTTTGTAAATATAAAATGATTTAGAATTAACTGTTTTATAATTTGAAAAAAGATCTTATTAATCTCATAGAAACGAAATTTTGCGTTTTCTTATTATCTTTTGCTTATATTTCTTTACATTTTTTCATTTGTCCTTTTCACTAGATACAGCTACGCTAGAGTTAATGATTTTAAAATCAATTAAGCCGCCGATTTATTATCCAAAGTAATTACTATTTTATGAAATTGTTAGAAAAATTATAAGAGAAACCGTAACATTTTATTTTCTTTAGTGTTAAAATTTCATTTATCTTTATAATTAACGGAGTAATTAGTTTTTTTTAAGAAATAGTGGGAGCGCAGGCTCCACATATCTTGGAAATTAAAATTTTTATAACTTTAGAATCAAATCCGATTTCTTCTTAACCAATTTTGATTATAAACTGTTTTCATAATTATCATATTCCTACGTGGAGAAAATATCATTTTTTCCCAAAAGACGATTATTTTTTTGATATTTTTTATTTCACTGAAATTGTTAGGTAATGTCGAAGTAGGTCTATTGATAAAAGAACTACGACAGGTCCGCAATTATGATGATTTTATATAATAATCCAGTTTTCATGATAAGATACATAGGGTAAGTATGGCAACAGTGGCGCATGTCAAATTAAAAGTACAATAAACCACTTACAAAATCAATTACCTCGTTTCAAATTAATGCAGACGATAACATGGGAATACTACTACTTACCTTGTATGATATAAATATGTTAAAATAAATGATTTACAAAAAAATGTGTACACAGTGGCTCGTTTCAAAGTATATAGCGGCTCGGTGTATGTACACAGTGGATCAGTTAAAGAAATGGTAATAACATTAAGCACGTAGGTACTAGTAAAACAACTAATGTGCTGAAATTTTTTATTGCAAAAATTCGATCTAAATAAATAGTAAATAAACAGTAACTAAATAAAAATAAACAGTAGGTAAATTAAGCGGCCATTCTTGAAAAAAATTAAAAACTTAAAATGAAACATTAACTTAGATTGTTTTTCATGTCAAAATTTACAGCAAAATAATAATAGTAAGACTGTTGTCTTGAACTGCCTCTAGACATAGTAGGCTATGGTAAAATATATCGTATGTTATCTTCATAGATGTAGGATAATTCTGGTTCAGTAGACATATGAAATTGTTGACGATGTTTGTCCTTTACCCTCAAAAAACTGATGAAAAGATTCTAATAAGTCATTTCTATTTTCAAGTGTCTGTCCTACGCAAAAAAATATTTGTTTTTTAGTGGAAAATTTAGTCAGCACTTAATCCCCATTTTTGGTATCCGCGATAATGGTAATTCAAGATCCTTCTGCGTTAAGACATGATCAGGATCATAGTTTTCTATGTTTTCGTCATTGCACCAACTGTTATCATCAGAATCACATAGTGACAAAGTTTCTTCAATTTTGTCTTTAGAGTCACTTTTCAGAACTTGTCGAACTACTTTTGCGTTTTTATTTTTCTTAGTGCCCTTTCTTCTTTATTTTTCTTAGTGCCCTTTCTTCTTTTAGCTGCATTTCTTTCCATCTCAATATCATTTTTTTCGGGAGCGTCCGTAGTAATCAATAAGGGTTATTTCTTCGTGATCATTTCCTACATGATGTCGATCAGACCCCTTGATAAACAATTCAATATCGAGATCGATTGGAATGGTAAATCTGGGACAACACCCAAACAAGAAATCGTTTAATACACATATGGTTCCAAAACTGAAATAGGAACCGGCATCGGAATATATGGCCAATTTCACAGATGTGATCGTGATTTTGAGTTATATACATAAAGAGAATTATCTCAATTAACACTGTATCCATAAAAAACGACCCAACTTAGTTTGCAATATTGGCAGAGTGAGGGCGATATTGTCATCTTTCTTCTATACTAATTTTACTATTTACATTTATGGAAAAGATACCCAACTTTAGTTGAGGTATAATGAACGTGGAGTGCGTATTCATTTTTTCCGGTAAGGCTATTTTTAAAATTGATTGGGGACAGTAGCTGTCGAAAAAATAATCAGGAGTTTTATTTCACTATTACTACTCTTTCTATTAGTGGTCATGTGCTACGAACTGTAGCGGCGAAACGTACTTTTGGAAAATTGGGGCTTTTATCTGAAGACGAAAGAGGCAAACACGGCAACCACCATAAAGTTAATGACTACATAAAGGAAGAAGTTAGAAAACATATTCGGTCAATACCATAGATAAATAAAAATAGTCAATAGCTAGAATTATTGCAGCTCTACGTCTATGAAATAATACATTGAAAGCAGAAAATCACTTACGGATCTTCATAGAGACTATAAGCAAGAATGTATTTTAAATAATCGATCTTTTTCCACCAACGTGATGTACTCAAAAAATTTAAAGAATTCAATAGTGCATTATTTTTTCCAAAACAGGATCAATGCGAATTATGTATTAAATACTCGGTTTCCAGGGAAAATAAAAAAAATCGGTTGTGTCGCCCCAAAACTTTTCCTACGAGTATCCAGGAATACTTTTTCAGATATTTAATGTAGGGATGGATTCGAACCGAACCGAACCGAACCGAACCTCGGCCAAGGTTCGGTTCGAAATTTAATTTACTCGGTTCGGTTCGAGGTTCGGTTTTAAATAAAAATTACCAGTTCGATTCGAGGTTCTGTTCGTTTTTTCAACCGAACCTCGAACCGAACCGAACCAAGGTTCGAAGGTTCGAGTTTTTTAGAACATAGAGTTAACTGCAATAGTTGAATTACCCTACAGTAAAAAAAAAACTAGTAAAATTAAAATAAAAAACCGAGATTTAGGGTGGTTACTGTTGATACTTTGTTTTGTAAAAAGTTTAGTTTATATCCAAGAGGTTATCCATATCTCAAATGTGCTCAAATTTTTCAGTAGAAATGAAACTCGATGTCATGTACCACAATATATTAAAAATTACAATTAGTTAAGAGCAACTAGTTTCGGCCTATGAGCCACCTTCAGGCCTATACCAAAAAAGCCGGCTCGAGGCAAAACATTATACACAAAAATATTTTCAAACTTACCGTATAATTAAACAATTCGAAATAAAAATTATATAATCGATAGAATTAAACGCTGGTGCTAATAATTTTAATTATTTATTTATTTATTTATTTATTTATACTTGCTTTTAACTTTACAGAAAATAATTCTTGTTTCTTTATTGTTTTGTTGGTATTAGTTGCTGTCCATTGTCATGTATCGGGTCATATAATTTTCTGATAATTCAACTTAAAACAAATTTTCAAATTCCCTCCCTTTCTCCTCCCACATAATTCTTTTTTAACATTCATCTGTAACCCTCATAAGCCATCTTGTTCGTGTTTTGTATTTTCGGTACCAATGCAATGTGGTGGTATATTTTTCGTCTCGTTTTTGATTATTCCCTATTTTTAGGAATTCTCCTTTCTTCGCGTTTCGAACACCTTTGCCCTTATACGGGCTTCTAATAGTTTTCACCTACAAAAATCACTTTTTACCGATATATTCGATCCTAAAATTAATGTCGCATGGCGAACAGGTGCCTTGCACAATTTGAATGATAATCTTTCATTATTTAAGTACAAAAATTTGTTTTTCTACGATCGTGCAAAAAGTGACCACTTTTTGCACTATCTACTGTGTTAAAAGTATTAACTTTGGTGCACTTGTGCATAAAAGTAAATCTTTTGTGCACAAGTGCATAAAAGTAAATTTTACAGTGCTTTGAATTGTCAATTTCCGCCGGAGTTGGAGCCCGGTATCTGTGCCACTGGACCATAGGGACTCCCAGGAATACATTTTGTTTTGATGAATTTACATAAAGCGAAGTATCTTTATAGGTACTCATAATAATATTACCTAAATTATTTAAATTATCCGTAATTCAATGGATTCAATCTCAAATAAGATCACAAACGATCAACAAGCAAATTTTAGTGGTCATTTTATAAACAGAAATCCGTTTGATTAATCAAAATCGTTTCATGTCTACCGATTTGACCTATTGATGTGGCTTGAACTGTCACTGTCAGATTGATTGTGATAGTTTCTGCAATTAATTTCAAATTGTCAGTTCAAATTTTATTTTTTTGAAAACTTAAAAATGTCATATTTATTTCGATCGCAGAAAAAATGTTGAGTGCAACACGTGCAAAATGTGCATATTTGTTGCACTCAGCATGATTGCAGCTCGAGACGAACAAATATGCACTTTTTGCACTAGTTACACAAATAACTATTGATACCACTTTAGACTTGTCTAGGGCACAAGTCACATTTTTAATATAATAAAAATCTTTTTTACATTAATACTTCATGTAAATATTCCCTACCTTTAAAAAACTCCACCCTTTTACCAGCGTTTATTTGTATCGATTATATAATTTTTATTTTGAATTCGTTAATTATATGGTAAGTTTGAAAATATTTGTGTATATAATGTTTTGTCTCGAACAGAGCTCTTTTGTTATAGGCCTGAAGATGGCTCATAAGACGAAACTAACTGTAATTTTTAATATATTGTGGTACATGACTTTCAGTTTCATTTTTACTGAGTTAAGTTTATGTCTATCAAAATATGTTTTGCAATATGAATAACCCAATGTTACAGTAAAATATTGTGAATTCATATAATATTATGTAGTTTTGGACTTGGAAGTAGAAGCTTGGGAAGAATATTCAAAATATTCACCAAATTTGCTTCTACTTTTTTGCTAGTTATATTTCTTCTACATTTTCTACATCAGTATTTGATTTAATATTTTCATTAATCTTAAGCTCTTATGTAGGATCAGCAACATTATCGTCATCACCAAAGTCTTTCATATTTTAAAAACTAATATGACACAATACGATCACACACAATAAAAAAATCAACTAGATTCCGCCTATGAGTCGGTATGTAAAGAGTGGCCCAAATAATAATTGATAAAGACAATTATGAAATTTAAATTATAAAAATTTTATTTTAACAACTTAATGCCCGGTTTTATAAAGTAGAGTTAAATATCTCGGGTTACCCCGTGAGTTAAGACTCGGGTTAAAATGCAAAGATCACTGTGAGTCGGGCACAACATAACCTTACATTTTGTTAAATTTTCTGTGGATTAGTCGTTGGTGACGTGGAAAATCTCAAGTTCAATAATATCTTCGGCTGACTGTTTAGATAAACGAAAACGCGCTATGAATTCTTTTTCATTCCAGTAATCGAAAGTCTCTATTCTAACTCTAAAAAATCATCTATTATAGGAAGTCATCAAAAATTTCAACAAATTTCTCAATTCATTTATATCTTAATTACTTTTTAAATGTTTTGGATAATATATATACTTTATTAATTTTTAAAGTATCCAATAAAAAAGAGTGCATAATAATTTTTGACCATAGAAAAAATATTTTGCATATTTTATTTTGACATAACTTTTCATCGCATCACAATTTAAGCATTTTGCGCATGATAACCTCTAAACTCCAGAGTTAACCCCAGCCAAATGGTGGGGCAAGGTTAACTCATACCCTGATTTATAAAACGCTGTATCACTCACCAGTCACCGGGTTAACTCTTGGGCTAGGGGTAATCCGAGCTTATATATTTTTTTTAATCTTTATTTATTTATTTACTTCTCTGTGTTAAGATGAGGTCCGAGATGACACACCTGAAAATAAATAAGAGACACATATAAGCAATTATTATCATATTCATTCAGATCGTAATCAAATATGATTTAAACGTTCGTAGATACCATTTTCTCTTATTAATTCTACTTTAACATCAATAAGAACATCATAAGTATTAATTATTTAAATACCAATTCAATTAAACAACTAGTAAAAGGAATAATCTCAGCGCGATTTTTCAAGACTACGGCCCGTTTCTGTCAGCGGAAGAAAGTCCGATTCGAAAAAATTTTTCAATTTTTTTTCAACGAGCCATATGCGGTATGGATATCAATCGACGCGTCTTGACTTGCACAACACCTTTAAAGAAATCAGTATCGATAATTTACTTTCCTTAACAAGATATCTCGAATAGACGGGACCAGGACCTCGGACCCGAAGTAGCTCGTCTTCTGATAGAGCCTTTCTTTTTTGAATTTTCCGGATCGGTTGTACACTTCTCGAGTGTGCACAGACATCCACACATCCACGCAGACAGACATTTTTTTTTTCGCCGAAAATCAATTTTTTCCACGTTTCATGACATTTTAAGTCATTTGGAGTAAAAAAAAAATTTGAGATTTTGCACGATTTCAATACTACGGTTTGCCCTACTTCACCAAAGGTGAAGTATGGGCGGGCCCTAGTAATAATAATCAATATACACTGAGGGCAGAATCATCCATTTTGATCGTAATCAAATATAATTTAAACGTGCGTAGATATAGTATGCTCCTTTTAATTTCACTTTAATAAATCTATAAGAACATAATTATTAATTATTTAAATACCAATTCAATTAAACAATATTAATCAACATACACTGAGGGGCAGAATCACGCAACATTGTTTTTCATTATTTCAATACCAAGGATATTAGGGGCAGAATCTCGCAAAATATCCTTCTACCAGCACTAGGGGCAGAATCGCGCAAAGTGCTTCACAAATGGAATATCTACTGAGTACTATAAGGGCACAATTATGCGGAGTACTTCGTTCCAACAATACTTAAACAATAAATATTAATATATCGAGACTGAGGCGCAGAATCACGCAACAGTGCTTCAGTAAACAATTAAATATTAAATTCACACAACTGTATCAATAGCATAAGTACGATAATATTATTTTTATCATTATGTCGAAGTTAAGATCTCTCCTTTCTTTAAAATCAGTAATAATAAAATCACCACAAATCAATAGTAATAAAATTGTCATAAATACATAATAATGCCATTGTCATAAATAAATAATAATAATATTGCTCAGTGAAAACTCACCAAAATTCAATCCATGAACACGCGCAAAACGATACACCCTTATTTATTAAACGCCATCGACATACTGAGAACCTGATTTTTATCTATTCAAGGGGGATCCAAGGGTCTTCTGGCTACTTGAAACTTATAACCGCGATGGATGCATATTTGGTAATTCGTGTGTGTGTTTCGGATATTCAATATTCCAAATAAAATAAACATTTATACTAATAAGAAAATGCATTCTTACAAGTACCATAGTGTTAGCGAAGACGTAATGCACACCCTGTATCTGGCTGGCATTCTTAGAATTAGTGGTCGAAGTGCTGGGTAAAAGACACTTGCCATAGGATAAGGGGTTTTTAAGATAAACATGGACACTTGTTGTTTAGCTTTCGTATGTGAAAGATTTTAAACTAGATTTTACGTATAATATAATATTCTAAATTGGAATTATAATTATAAATTGTGAATTATTAAGAGGAGTATTTACCTTGCGACAAAATAGTATGTGCAAGGGTTTCGCTTTATTCGCCCTACTCGTTTGTTTTTTATTTTTAGTGAAAGAAAAAAATATATTTGTATTGGAGAAGATCTTATCTGTGCTCCTGTGCAGCTACTTTTTGAAAATTTGACTTCATTTTTTTTCAAAAAAAATCCAAAAATTGTCTATTTTAGTCACTTTTCTAATTTTTTTTTACAAAAAACAAAGTCAAATTTTCAAAAAGTAGCTGCAGAGGAGCACATATTAGATCTTCTCCGATACACATATATTTTTTCAATTCATTAAAAATAAAAAACAAACGTATAGGACGAGTAAAGCGAAACCCTTGCAACTGAAGATTTTGCGCCAAGGAAGTGGCGCCTCCGTTAGAATTTAGGGAACATGGCTTATAAATAAAAATAAAATAAATTCTCTTGTTAGCAGAGTTTTACGAGGGTAAACAGTATGAAATAAATTTAAACTTAATTATAATTTTTCGGACAATATCTTTTTTTAATTAATCAAAATAATTTTATTATTTGGATGACAATTTTTGTTTTTATGAACTACAATTTTCAACATGAAAATTACAATAAAACTAATTTTAGTCATCATTTTTAAAATTTTACAGGAGCTTAACAACCTATAATAAGTATTCAATTAATTTATTTAGTAAGTTAAAATTGAGATTTAATTTACAAATGTATTGATACTTTTACACATTGCATGGTTAATAAGTAGTAAAAAATAATAAGATAGATTCTAGCTACCCAATATTTACATATCGGCATTGTTTGACGGTTTAATTACCAACAATCGGTATCTATTGAAGGCAAAGAACTTTGTCAGCAAAAATCAGTGGTGGTGGGGGTGTGACATTTTGTCGGTACTTACTTTGGGGATAAAAGTTTAAGTTAGACTATTTTTGACACATTTTGTTATTAGTCTGATCTTTCTTAGAGATAAGTGTGGTGATTTTAGTGTTCTGATTATTTCGATTATTTAAATCTTCAACTAATAATTGTGCTCGTGAAGTGAAGGGACTATTGTTAATATCAATTAGGATATTTAAAAATGCCCAGTAAAGGACTAAAAACTCGCAATTATCAAAACTAAATAGGATTTGCGGAATAAAAAAAGTAAGTGTAAAAATATTTATTAAATCAACGTATTTAATTACAAAAAAAATTAGTGGTCGTGTGAGATGAGGCCATTCCGAGATGCGGTCAGTGGGAGATGCAGTAACTTTTTTTTCATACCTGCACGGACTAGAAGATGCATTCACATCAAGCGCAGGCAATAAAAATCAGATTAAATATAATAAAGAGGGGGTGATCCCACCCAACTTTCCGAATAGTCCAAGTACAGTAATTATTTAATCAATTATTTCAGTTTCTTACATCGAACCTTCGAAAATTCCGACAGGAAACTGTTATGATTTCTATAATGAATATGAAGTGGCACAACATATTTAAATACAACTAATAACCAATTTATAAACATAAAAAATATTAATTCTAACAAACAAGATATTTATTATTTTATGTATAAAAACAAAGTTACTGAGTTAAAAGTTAAATATAATAATATTTACTTAATAGAAAATAAAATATTAATATTATGTTGACCACAACCCATTTTTCTAATAAACGAAATAATTTATTTCTTGAACAATGCCAAATAAACGTAAAAGTGAAAAAAACCCTTTATCGGAATCAATAAAAAGAAATTCGCGATCATAAAACTCGAGGATTTGCCGTTCTCAAAAAGTAAGTTAAATAGCAATATTTAAAAATTAGATATGTATGGTATATTTTACATAAGGCGACTCTACCGTAATGTAAATTCTTATTATTAAAAGTTGGTCTTTATATTTGATTTTATTAAAAAACTATTTTCAGAAACAAATTCCGAATGAGAATAACTGAAGGTTGATGGTGCTAAATTTTTATTTTTCCATCTGTTTTTTGAGTAAAAAATTAAAATTGAACATTGTTAAAAAAAACTAATTAAAAAATTTACAGATTTAATCCTATTTGCATAAGTTAATCCCGAACTGGTGTAGCCCATTTCGGCACAATGTAACATATTTATCATTATTGCCTCAATATAAATAAATAGGTACAATGTGTGATATCAATTCATTTTTTAGTTTGCGGCCAAGATTGGAACTGTTAAATTATTGGAGGTTTTCGAGGAACAGTTGAACGTGAACACTATTACTAATATGTATAGATTTTTATAAAAAAATAACAGGAAACCAAAATTGAGAATATAAATTTCGTAAAAAATTTGTCTTTACTTATTTCCGCATTTGGTATAGTTTCGCGGCTAGTTTTTATTTTAATTTTAAAAAAAAAATTTTCTTATTGAATAATTTTTTTTAATTAAATTTTAATATTAAAAATTCAAAAAAAATTGTTAAATTTGTAATAAAAAAACTTTATAATTGTGTTTTTTTTCAAAATTTTATTAGGAAAATTTAAAAATGGTTCAAAAAAATTTGAAAATTTACAATTAAAATTGACCTTTTCCATATGTATTAAAATATGGTTTTGATTACTTTTGATTATACATAAAAATGGACTGATTAATTTTCGTTTTTTGTAATTATGGACAATAATGGTGAAAATATTATAAGACCTGCTTGATGAATCGGAGATAAATAAAGAAACAGAATCTTGGTATATGCTGCAAAATAGTATTATTTTAAATTATATTGATTCTGAGCGACTACACAGATTTTAACGAACAGTAATAATTGAAATTATGGCTAAAAATCCTCTGAAAATTATTATTCATAATTAATTTATTGTATAAATTTGTATATTTATATGCCTATTTTTATAAACAAATGTTTTATTTATTTGATTTATATTAAGCCCAAAACTCTCATACAAATTTAACTATTGTGATAAATCTAGTCCATGCAATTCGACCAACTTTTATATCTACCCTGGTAGAGACCGAGAAACGAGCGATCAAAAGGGATAGGATACGCCCACAATCATAAAATCTGCTTCCTCCGATCACACTGATCCCCCTCAGGTGTATCTGTTCATCAAGTAAATCATGCTCTTAAATAATAGTGCTTTAAATACCGATACCTAACATCTCAGAAGTGGGATAAAAGAACAGTAGTGCCAAAAGTGACATTTTTTTAAATAAAAATGTTAATAATTAATGTTGTGTTTGTGTAATAATGCCATGTTCACGCCGACGCGACGTCGAGTTCTGTTTTGTTTGTGTTTAAAGTTGTTATGAAGCGAAAGAATACAGAATCCACAACTCAGCTGTACCAGAAAGAATTAAATAAAAAAGGGGTAAAGAAAAAAAAATCAAATGATTTGAGAGAACAGAAAAGAATGAGAATTAGCGATAAGCAAATGATAGAAATAGGAGTACGTGGGTAAGTACTGCTATATGAATTCTTTGTGTTAAAGAAATAATTATAATGTATTAGCTAATGTGTAAGTACAGGTATGAATTCTTTTGTTTACGAAATAATTACGATGTGCTAGTAAAGTTAAGTGGTATTCTTATGGATACCTACTGAAAGTTGAAGTAGATCTTAGATTTCACTAGGATACATATGCTGAAAATGTTACTAATTTCAGTGGTATTCTTATGTATACCTACTGGGAGTTGAAGTAGCTCTCAGATTGCACCAGGTTACATACGCTGAAAAAAATGTTAGTAAAGTTCAGTGGTATTCTTATGTATGCCCACTGGGAGTTCAAGTAGCTCTCAGATTGCACCAGGTTACATACGCTGAAAATGTTCCTAAGTTCAGTGGTATTCTTATGTATACCTACTGGGAGTTGAAGTAGCTCTCAGATTGCACCAGGTTACATACGCTGAAAAATGTTAGCAAAGTTCAGTGTTATTCTTATGTATACCTACTGGGAGGTGAAGTAGCTCTCAGATTGCATCAGGTTACATACGCTGCAAATGCAAGTCAACTGGGTTATGTATACTGGGTTATGTATACCTACTAAGAGCCTATAGGGGCACTCAGATTGCACTAGGATACATAGTCGCAGTGATTAAATGGATTCATAGCATTAAAATTTTTTGTTGCTTTCAGATGACGTCGTTACATTGAGGACAATATTACACAGGATGGCCGATTGTTAGCGAAGACGTAATGCACACCCTGTATCTGGCTGGCATTCTTGGAATTAGTGCTCGAAGTGCTGGGTAAAAGACACTTGACATAGGATAAGGGGTTTTTAAGATAAACATGAACACTTGTAGTTTCGTATGTGAAAGATTATAAACTAGATATTACGTATAATATAATATTCTAAATGTGAATTATAATAATAAATTTGGAAAAACCGCAAAAATGTATTTTTCCACAAAAAAAATTGGAAAATACAGCACATATAAATTGGTAAAAAGCAAGAATACATTTTTTCACAAAAAAATCTAGAAAAAAATCTGATGTGGCCAGCACATGACCTCTCGCCATTTTTGAATCAAAAATTTACAGGTTGACACAAAAAAGTATGAAAAAAAAATATTTTTTTGTAAATCTGGCAACAATGGCAAAAGTTTCGAAAATTTTAATGAGATGAAAATAAACTATATGGTATACAAAATATATGTGTAAAACTTTATTGCCGTTTTGTATAATAATGGAGTCATTACCCATAGCAACTGCCACTTCCGGTTGTGCGATTGGCACCAAAATCTAATCAGATCTAATCTAGGGTATCAGAATCCTGTATGCAAAATTTCAAATTTTTTTATTTAGTAGTTTTTGAGTTATCGTTACTACAACATCCATCCAAACACACACACACACACACACACTAACACACTAACACACACACACACACACACACTAACACACACACAGACATCATCGCGAAAATATTAAAATCGTATTCTAGGGACCCCAAAACGTGTTTATCAATTGAAAACTCACTACCCAATTTTTAGCATGATTCCTATACCTCTCTTATCTGAAGGGCGAGAGGTAAAAACAGCAAAAATGCGTTTGTTACGCATAAATTAAGAAAATCTGATGTGGCCAGCACATGACCTCTCGCCATTTTTGAATCAAAAATTTACAGGTTGACACAAAAAAGTATGAAAAAAAATTATTTTTTTGTAAATCTGGCAACAATGGCAAAAGTTTCGAAAATTTTAATGAGATGAAAATAAACTATATGGTATACAAAATATATGTGTAAAACTTTATTGCCGTTTTGTATAATAATGGAGTCATTACCCATAGCAACTGCCACTTCCGGTTGTGCGATTGGCACCAAAATCTAATCAGATCTAATCTAGGGTATCAGAATCCTGTATGCAAAATTTCAAATTTTTTTATTCAGTAGTTTTTGAGTTATCGTTACTACAACATCCATCCAAACACACACACACACACACTAACACACACACACACTAACACACACACACACTAACACACACACACACACAGACATCATCGCGAAAATATTAAAATCGTATTCTAGGGACCCCAAAACGTGTTTATCAATTGAAAACTCACTACCCAATTTTTAGCATGATTCCTATACCTCTCTTATCTGAAGGGCGAGAGGTAAAAAAAGTGAGCAATCTTATTTTCACAAATAAAATAGGAAAAAAGCAAATAAATTTGATATAACAAGAATGTATTTTCTCTCAAGGGACAAAAACTAATAGGTCCTTCCGACAGGTAACCCAAACCCCTATACCAAATTTCAGCTCAATCAGATTAAACGTGTGGCCTCTATCGTGGACGAATACACACACAGACAGACAGACAGACCTTCCATCTGGAAATGGTCCTAATCGTCTCAGGGGACCCAAAAATGGATATTTCCGTTTTTATCTCGAAATTTTTTTTTAGCTCGTTCACAATACTTTCCCTTTTAGGAGGTGGGTCGGGAAAGTAAAATTGCCTTGGAAGATCGATTTAATAAACATGTAAAAGATACAAATTTGTATCGAGATGAAAAAACAAAAGATAGAGAATCTACAGATCTGCACATGGAAAAAAAATAATCAGAACGACGTCCTTTAAAACTGTATCATAGTACCAGGTATATAAAATTCCAATATTCTTTATATAATATTTCATTGAAATAGAAACCCTTTTAGATATCGGTACAAAAATTAATCTTACTAAACATCGTTGGCTAATGACAGATTTTTAGCATATCAACTTAAAAATACATATTAATTTCGAATACTCCTTATATTCTCGTCAGATGAACGGAAGATTCACAACAATTTAAAGTGATCTTCCGTCTGATTTTTTTTTTGTGCCGGATACGCACGGTGATATACGAATTAAATACCGGGTCAGCGTCTTACTTCCAGAATTGGAATCATTTATTAATTGGTAGTGATAGGAGAGTGATATGGAAAACTTTTCGAGACATTGAATTTAGAAGAAAAATCCATTCAACGTATCTTGGCTGAGTACAGCACAAAATGATATTATTTTTTCTTAAGGCAGATTGGTAAGTAATAATTTCGTTAGCCTCTTTAGATAGATCTTTTCAATTTTTCAACTCAATAAGAACATTTCAATTAATCAGTCATCAATCAACGCAGTTCAATTCCTCACTGTCGCATCATATCATGCCACAAGGTAGGTGGGCTGAACAGATTTAACATCGACGATAGAAAAGACGAATTGTAGACTTCTCTTAAAAGTTAAATAGGTATCTCCAAAATTGTTGATTTTAGCGCGATAAAAGTTAATAACTTTTTGTAACATAAATGAATAAAGATTTAAATAAAATGAAAAAAAAATCGATTTATGCAGTGTCGTAAAAAATAGGGGGGCCGAAGTTACCACTACCCATTATTGTGCGCCACTGGATGAAGTACGTCAAGCATATTTTTTGTAAAATTTTCAAGAATCTAAAAAGTAAATCGACTACCAAGTTTGAACAAAAAATTTAAAACTGTAGGTGAAATATCGCAAAAAAATGATTTTAATTTTTCAACCTTAACCCGCTCTATCTCGCAAACTAAGAATCTTAGGGGCTTATGTACCTAACTCATTTTTCATCATTTGTCAAGGGCTATCACCTGTAAGGCGTTGTCGGTCGAATATCGGAACACCCTGAATATTTACTGTTGATTACAATAATCTGTTCCCCGATGCTAGAATGTGGTGTACAACTGTCCATAAAAACATAGAATACAGATTTATTAATACAAGATAACACAAAGTATAGGTGCGAAATGATAGTCGATGTTATAATTAAAACGACTGAAGGTCTACCGTCTACAATATACGAGTTAGTGGTTGGACACTATAGATAGATTTAACAGTTTTGAGCAGAAAAAAAAGATACAATGAATTATTAATCAAACCACAATCAAGAAATAACATACTACAAATAATATATACTCTAATAACCCACAATAAAAGAAATATGTCACTAAAACAAAAGTTGATCTTCACTGATTTACTTTCCTTAACACAATAAAATACTCTTGAAAAGTTCCACCAAAAGTAGAAGTTAAGATGTTCAACAATTTATTGAGTTGTTCCTCTCAAGCAAACTTATAACAATGGGAGCTAAGAATGGTTCTCAGAACAATAGAAGTCCTAACTAGTCCCTAATATTTATTAGGTGTCTACTAGGTGTCTGTTAGGTGTCTCCTACAATAACATCAAACATCACTAACTGAGTTAAGGAGATAATTAAAGTATTTTACCCCGTTCATGTCTTGTGGGGACCACATGTTGTTACATTTAGTGTATTTAATTATATTAATAGAGTTACTTCTAAGACCAAAAGGTTATCCATTTCTCTAATGTGGTCAAACGATGAGGTAATAAAACTCGACGTCAAAGTACCATAAGTATTTATTTATGTGATTAAGAATGGAAGAGGCGACTAGTTTCGGCGAAAAATGCCATCATCAGGCCTAAAATGACTACCGTCAGTAAACAAGAACATACAATTATATTTTAAGTTACAGACTTACCAATGTATTCATGGGCAAATGAGGGAAATTAATGTGTTAAGTTAGATTAAGTTATAATTTAATATGTGAACATAACACAAATTGTATTGTTTAGGAACGAAATAATTTAAAAACGTTTATAATAAAATACATAATTTTAAAAAACAAATAAAAAACCTATTCTGAACAAACGAGTAAATAATTTTCAAATGCAAGTTGAACATATAGCAGATGAACATTATAGGCATACTGGACGCCTGCATGTAGAGCATAATGTAGACGTTTTCCGTTTTAGTTTCTTGTGGCAAACTGAACAGTATTTTCCAATAGCCAGTTTACCCACTGGATTTTTTCCCAAAATGTTTCTAATAGCTACTTTTATCTCCTGTCTTACACTTGAATTACTTTGTCTTCTTTCTAATTCTTCAGCGATAACCTGCTTTCCAAGATTTTTCATGAACTTCAATCTTGTATTTTTTGACTCAATGTTGGTACTTCTAAAAAGAATATATAAATTTGCTACACATGTATCTAATATTCGAAAAAATATTGCAATTGGCCATCTTTGCGTTCTACGGCCACTACAAAAACGGGCCTCGCATGTCAAATGCTTGTATATAAGCTTATTTTTGTTCCTCTGACCCCCCAACTTCACCAAGGGTGAAGTGTGGGCGGACCGTAGTAAAATAATTTAAAAATCCTAATAATAATGAAATAATTTAATTGTATCAATATGAATATTGTTGTTGCGCATTCATAATATATTCTATCTGTAATTTATCTTGTCAAAAAACACTCGAGCTTTTCTTTTAAGGATAAATTTCTTTAAAACTCAATATTTTTGGTTCAGTAATTATTCTTGAAAAAAACATCATTGGCAAAATCGTTCGACATTCTATCTCGCGATTTCTCTATGTCAGTTTTTCTCGTAAAATTACTGATTTGGCAAATTTTTTGGCAACAAAGAGAAATTTATCCGATAAAAAAAAGGTCATGTATTTTTACTGCTGCCTAAAGCAAGGCATTTGCTAAATGTTAAAAAATATTTAGTCATTTGGAAGTTATGAAATAAAAATTATTAATTTAGCCACTTGTTCTCACCTAAAGACGGGTCCCCACCAAAGCAACATTTGACAAAATTGGGGAAAGTCGTCGACTTTTATGTCGCAAATTCAAGTTGCCGACTTTGTTTTCGTTTTCGCTCAAGGAGCGGTACATCAAAGAAAAATAGATTCCTCGACAATGTTTATAAACATGTCGAAATGCGTCTCCACCGAATCAACTTTATTACTGGTTTTTTTCAAATATTTTAGTATTTTGTCAATTTTGCCATTCATTAATACTTAGCCAGGCGTAGAGTTTGCAGTGTTTTTTGTTGTTGTTTAGTTTTTAATTTAGTATGGAATGGAATAATGAAATAATAAGACAGCTCATCGATCGAAAAATATCGAAACAAACTGAACTCATTCTCAAGAAATTTTTAAAACTACTTTTCAATTCATTGCGAAGGGGATTGAAATCGTCTAAATTAAGGTCAGTTAGCAAGTCACTACCACTATATACATGTCTCTTTCGGAGACTAGGACGTATCCAAAAACGACGTAGGTGGTGGCCACGCGGATGTTTATTTCGCGAAATAATAAGGAATGCCGCCGAAACTATGGCCAGATCCTCCTCGTTCCACATGTAGCTAAACACTAGATGAATGATGAGTTTCGCTTTTTTTATAGTAACAAAGTTTGTCAACAATATTTCGTAGGTGGGGACGACGTGATATTTTTCGACAATGTTTATGAAAATAGCAACAAAGTTGACAACGATGTCGTCAACATGTTTGGTGGGGACACGCCTTCAAAAAAAACTTTCAAGTTGCGACAAAAACAAAATAAAAACATAAAAAAATCAAAATTTTTTCCTGCACATCTAGACATTATAACGAACAAACTTTTCTTTTACAATAAAGTGTCTCAACAATAGTACAAATTGCTACAACCATAACAAACAAACAAAAAAGTTAACTCAACAAAGACCTAAAATAAGGATATATCGGTTAAGATATATCGGTTAATTGGGTCCAAAATGTAATTTTTTAAACTAGACAACTGAACCAGTCGCACTATGAAAAAAAATTTGAAAGCAACCATTTCGTGCAATTTTAAAATTTTTTGAAAAAATATTTAATGTTATTTTTCTTCAAAGATTTCATAATTATACAATAAAAAAAACAATTTCGCCATAAAAAAAAATTAAAAGCGGCTGTTACATAAATATTAGTTTTCTTTATATTGATTATAAATAAAAGTTTTAATTCGAACCCACTGTATTTTTGCAATAATGCAGTATTTTTTTTGTAATATTGATAGCTTCAACTTCAAAGGCTTTTAGATGCTTTTTACTTTCCGAACCCAACAAAGTATAGAAGGAAAGTATTGCATTCATGATTTTTTGGCCATACCCAGATTTTAAAGGATCTTTACGTTTTGGGGTCAACTGAATCTATTTCTACCATTTTTAGCATGATGTCTATGTGTATGTGAACCCGATAATGTTTAACGGCTGAACCGATTTAGATGAAATCTTATATACATATTTAGGGTGGCAAGGAGACGACCTGTATAGATTTTGGTATTAATCGGACAACTGAAAGTGAGAGTTGTAAGTGATGACGCTATTACTAAACAAGATGGCATTAAAATTTTACATATATATCTCAAATTTAAAACGTTTGCGATTATTGAATGAAAATTACAAGATATCAAAGTTGTTATTGTACCTCTGCCACCTGGCTTCTGTAATGTATCTCCATGTAGTTATCCTATTCCTTGAAATTTATTCCTTTATACTTTAATTATTGATAAACTTCTTTATTTATATATTGTTTTTAATTAAATGGTTCTTTTATTGGTATATATTTATTCCATTTTCAAATATCATGTATGTACATACATATTATTATTTTACAAAACATCTCCTAATAATTTTTATATATTTGACATTTTTAATTTTTTTTCTTTTGACAAAAATATCTTATTTGTTTATTATCTTTCTTTTTTTACATCTGTTTCTTTTCCCAAATTAATATTTTCCTTATTTGATTATTAAAAAAAATTTAATCGCTTTTGTCTCTCTCTTATTATTTACTTGTGCCTTAACTAAAATTTTGTTTTGCATTTCCAAAATTATATTAAATCTTCAAAAATAAACTCATACAGAGTATTTCATTACAATATATATAGTCTAGTCGAGAAGTGAGTTTTCTGTGAAAAATAGTTAGAAGGCTAAGAAAAATATAAGCGATGGTTCTTTCGACGCGGATTGCAATTCTGAAAAATGTGTCATGTCGATTTTTTTCTTCAAATAAAAATTGCAATTGTTATTATCAAAAAACAAAAAAAAAACAATTTTATTTTTTGATGATAACTCAAAAGCTATCCAAGATAGCGGGAATTGCAAAAAAGATCCTTAAGGAGGAGGAAATTTCCAAAAAAAAACAACTCCCGGAGCTCTAGGTCTAATATTTATAATTTTAATTTGTTGCTGAAAATAAGTCCCAGCGCGACCATTTCGGGATGACTACGCCGCCTCTATAGTGACTATCGCATCTAAAATAATATTTTTAAAGCACTAAATATTGATTTAAAAATTTGAAAAAAATATGGTATCATTTCAACGCTTGAAGAAAGAAAGTCCCGTTGGAAAAAATTTTTAAATGCATTTTCAAAAAGCTAGCCTATTGTTAATTAACTATTGTCTTTCATACATCTGTCTTCATTGAAAGCTACATAATTTTTTTTTGCCTCCTGGAGTATTTTCTATCAGTATACTCAACAGTATGACCCTATAAAATTATTTAAAATTTGTTTATATATAATTTATAACGAGTTTTTTAAGTTAACGAAAAATGAAAGTCAAATTGTTGTTAAATTTTTTTTCTCATATACCATGGCATAGCTATTTTTATATTAGAAATAAGGATTAAATTATTGTAGGTAATATTTTTTTAATGCTATTTGTTAATAAATTGTTTATAAACAAATTGAGCACTGCATACGTACTGCATAGTACTGCAGTTTTCCACGAAAAGAAAAAAAATGTTTTAACTTTCTCTTAGATTTGATTTATTAACTTCAAAAATAAAATATAATTTGCTAATCTAATATTTGGCAAAGGTTACCGATTATTTAAATCATTTGTTCCGAGGTTCTTGTTTTCTTCTCGAGAAAATCGAAAAATATTAATATACCTAGATCTGTATTTATTTTTTAATTTATGACCTTGTTAAAAAATATTGCGCGAGAATCACCGACTAATGTAAACAGATTTAATATCAAAACATGAGTGCTTTGGACATCTTTTATTTTGTAAACTTTTCTTGTTTACAGTTGTTTTCAATATTATTGTTTTATGTTTAAGATAACAGCAATAAGCAAATATAGACACTAATAGAATAGGCCACATTTGCATGCTTTTAACTAATCTTTTATTTACTTTTTGTAAAATTTAAACATAACTTGTGATGAGAGGGCACAATTTAACAAAATTTAAAAGATCAAACAGATACTTTTTCAAAACGTTATTATATCAAATTAGTAAAACATCAAACATCTATAATAGCAAAATGATATTTTATCAAAACCGTAAAAAATCAAATCGTATTAAAACAAATAATAAAGAATCAAATAGATATTTTATCAAATTAATAAAATATCAAAATACTAAAAAACCAGAACGTTAAAACTTCAAATAGTTAATACATCAAAAACGTAAAATATAAAAACACTAATTTATCAAGATAAAAATAGATCAAACTCTTATAAACTCAAAATGGTATTAAAACAGAACGCTATATTATCATAATCCCAATTTATCAAAGCGCCAATCGATCAAACCCGTATAACATCAAAAAATAATGAGACAAAATGTAAAGAGTCAAAACCAGAAAGAGACAGAATAGTAAAGCATCAAAACCGTAAAAAATGTTGCCAAATCTAAGTTATCGCCTTATATGTGGGGATACAATTTAACAAGATTATTTATCGTTATGCAACATACATTACACATGAACGCGGGTATTCTTCTAAGATGTCGCTACGATATAAGTTTCTGTACTTTAATGTATATTATGCAACATTCATTACACGTGAATTAAACGATTCTTGTTCATTTTTTCATGATCTTGAATTAATTATGAATCACTTTTGTTGTTTAAGGTATAATAATTGTATAGTATAATTGTTAAATAAAATGTACGTTTACACTTCGTATTGGAAAAATGGACGGTATAAATCATTAAATCAAATAGTTATGAAATCGATTTTTGACAAGACAATAAATTAACAAAAAAGTACTTGCAAATGAATATGGAAATATTTTTATAATTTGCTTGAAATAGTTCCTCTTGTTTAAGTAATATTTTAAGTTATTGACACGTTATTTTTTGAGATTGTTTCAATTTCAATTTTTAATAGAGGACATACCGGGTGACACAGGAATGTGTATCAGTCTTATTTATATGGGATTTTATCTTAATAGAATTTTGTATATCGGATACTTTTTAATGATTTTCAGCTACTTTCAATACTGCAGAAAATGATAACAAATTTAGATTTTTAAACGAAACACTTTATTTACTTTTACTTATTTCTATTCTACAAATCATCAGATATAAGTTAATTCTCATTTGATAAAACTAATAACTTAAAACTGAATAAATTAAACAATTGTATTTATTTAAAGTTATTGTTAATAAAAAATTGTTTACAAAAAAGTGGACTCCAAATTTAGCAATCTAAACGACTAAAGAAGACACAGACCAATTTTAAATTTTTATATTTTACAGGGTGATCATAAATTCATTTTAAATTAAAAATAAAATAAAATGGGAGAAAAATAGGAAGTAATAGGGAAATAGAGAAAAATGGAAATATAAAAAATTGAAAAACGTAAAAAATTGGGAAACATAGACAAAATAGGAAATATAGGAAAAAATAGGCAAAAGAGGGAAAAACACTTGGTTGTGTCTCCCCAAAACTTTCCCGACGAATATCAGTTATTAGATGTTAAAGTTTTAAACTTTCGACAGTTTTTATTTTTGACAGGTGACAGTTGGAAATATAATTTTGACTGTTCTTTATGTCGAAATTTTTTTTTAGCTCGTTCACAATACTTTTCATTCTCAGAGGTGGGTCGGGAAAGTAATAGGAAAATATGTGGAAAACAGGCAAAATAAGGAAAAATAGAAAAAAACGGAAAAAATAGTAAAAAACTTAAAAAAAAACGGTAAAAAAAACAGGAAATAATAGGAAACAATGGAAAATTAGAAAAAAGTAGGAATAAATAGAAAAGATGGAGAAAAATTAAAAAATTGAAAAAATATGCAAAAGTAAAAAAATTAAAAAAAAATAGAAATTATTGGGGAAAAATAAAGAGAAATAGGGAAATATAGAAAAATTGGGAAAAATTATTGAAAATGGAGAAAAATAGGGGAAAAAACATGATCGCAACACTTTCCTTCTATTCAGGGTGATTCATTTGAAAATGCGGATACAGTAAGGGTAGATATCGCACACCGAGATGATTCTAAATAACCTATATTTAATGGACCTGTCTTTGTTTATAACCTAGATATAGAGTGATTTAATAATTTTGGCACTTTCTTTAATTAATCATAACTTACGAACTACCGTGTATATTTTTGTAATATTTGGTAAGTTTGTTCTTAGTCCACTGTGGTATCGATTACCATAATAACTAAAGGTCTTATTACAGGTCCGGCCTTACAAAAAATAATAAGTAGGTTTCGAGTCGAAACAAGACCCTGTATATCAATATTTTTATTTACATATTTGAAAAGAGCAGAAAAAGTTCAGTTACACTGAATATATTTGATATTTTCGCACACGACTTTTGATAATAAGGGGGCAAAAATTAAATAAAAAAATTAATTTTCTTTCCTTAATAATAATTTTCCACCTTTAATCAATATAAGCATCAACTAGTTGAGATTCTCTATTTCCATTTGTGGATCCTAACCTTAATGTAAAACACCCTGTATATGTAAGAACATTGATCATAACATTTGTTCATTGTTGTACATTTTAAAAAATGAGGAGTAATCTCACCCAACTTTCCGAATACTCCAAGTAAAGTAATTGTTTAATCGATTATTTTAGTTTTTCTGCAACAAAATACATTAATAAAATAAGTTTACAAAAATTTAAAAAAGTTTAATTTTTTCTAAATTTATTCTTTAACTTTTTATAATTTTGTATAATTTCTACCAGTATTATTTTAAAATATTTCACACATAATGTACATTTTGATCACTTTCAGATGTACCATTTGCTTTTTTCATTTGTTTTACCATTTTTGATAAAACAAAAGGACAAAAAAATTATATTTTTTTGATTTTGTTTATAATAATTACAATGTTAAATTCGAAGAGACTAAAATACTTCCTAAATTTATAGTTATAAATAACCTATCGAATGGTATAAATTTAATATCTTTTGAAAAAAATCACAATTATAGAGTTTTTTAATGCAAATTAAAGGATATTTTTATTATAAGTTTTAATATTAATATTAACCTTAAAAAAAAAACCTATTATTGAATAATATTAAAAACAATAAATAATTAATATCTCATTCAATTATATTCAAAATGGGAAACCATTTTTTTAGGTTCTCTGGATTAAAATGCATTAATAAAGTTAGTTTTAAAAACTAAAAAAAAAATCAAATTTTTTGTCAATAATTGATGGGTAAATCCATTGTATTGTTTTAAGTTTTTTTTTTTTTTTTTTTTTTTTTTTTTTTTTTTTTTTTTTTTTTTTTTTTTTTTTTTTTTTTATTTACTAATTCGCATCAACCCTACGGGTTATTAGCGAGAGATAGTTGGTTTACAATTTGTTGACAAGCTTAATTTCTGATAGGTAGGATATTATATTTTTAAAGTTACATGTTGAGCCTAGGGCTTCAAATAAGGTGTTTGGGATGTTGAATGTATTCCTTTCCTTGTGGTATTTTGGACAGTTTATCATAAAGTGTTCGACCGTCAACTTCGTATTGCAGGTGTCGCACATCGGTTCTTGCTGTTTGCTAAGTAGAAATGAATGTGTTAGGTTTGTATGACCGAGTCTCAACCGGGTCACTATCACTTGGGATTTTCGATCACTTGGCAAACGCATCCATGGGTTCACTTTGGGTTTCACTATATGTAGTTTTGATGTTGAATTGTTCCATCGGGATTGCCATGCGCTTTGCGCTTTTGTTTTAACACTATTTATCACGTCTTTTGCTAATATATGTGGTATGTGGATAGAGTCTGTAGATATAATTGCTTCGCGGGCACCTTTGTCTGCTTTTTCATTGCCGATAATCCCAATGTGTGATGGGATCCAAATAAATACGGTTTCCTTACGACTGCTTTGCCGATTGTGCAATTCTTGTTGGATTTTCATTGCTATATGGTTAATAGGGTATATATGCATAAGAGTTTGGGTTGAGCTCAGTGAATCTGTAAGAATAACTATGTTTTGTATATGAGAGTGTTCAGTTAGGGCCCTATATATTGCATATAATTCGGCTGTGTATATACTGCATTCGACAGGAAATGAATATTTTTTTATTGTATATGGTGATACAATTGCTGCTCCTACTCCTTCTGTTGATTTGGACGCGTCTGTATAAATTTGTAGATAGTTGGGATACTTGTTTAAAATACTTTTTAAGCTCTCTAATATTATTTGTGTGTTTGTTGTATGTTTGTCATACTGAGTAAGTGCTGTTATAATTTCTGGTGGTTTTAGAATCCAAGGTGGTGGGGGTTCATGTGTTGTGGAATAATACTGTGGTAAGAATAGGTTAAGGGATTGAAAGTCTATTCCAACTCTATTGTAAAATGGTTTATGTAATCTTGTTCTGTTATGATATATTGCTGCCAGCCTATCATTGTCGGTTATGCTGTACGTGTGGTTGTGGGGATTAGCATTAGTTCTTATTGCATATGCTAGTCTTAAGTAGGTTCTTCTATCGTATAGGGACGTTTCGCCTGATTCGCAATATAGACTCTCAACCGGAGTTGTTCGAAAAGCGCCTAATATTAGTCGTAGCGCTGAGTGGTGAATTGAATCTAGAGGTTTTAGCTTAGATTTAGCTGCTGATGAATAAGCTGTTGCCCCGTAGTCTAATTTTGACCTTATTATTGATCTGTATAAGGTGAGCATAGTTTGTCTATCTGATCCCCATTCCTTATTTGCTAACACTTTCAGAATATTTAGTTTTGAGTAACATTCTGCTTTGAGTTTTTTTATATGTTCTGTCCAATCTAGTTTTTTGTTGATTATCATTCCCAAGAATTTTATTTGATTTTTGTTTGGTAGGTTTTTATTGTAAAGTGTTAATTGAGGACTGTTTGGAATGTCCTTATTTGAAAAAACTATATATTGCGTTTTTTCTGTTGAGAAACGGAAACCAGATTTCTGTGACCATTCGTCTAAGTTACATAAAAAATTCTGAGTAACGGTAAATAGATTTTTTATATTTTTGCTTTTGCCGAAGATCACTAAATCATCAGCATATAGTCGAGCTTTTAGTGGTGTTTTTAAGTTTTTAAGTGAATCGTTCATTGCCATTAAAAATAAAGTAGGACTGATCACAGACCCTTGGGGGATTCCATTTTCTAAGTTCATAATTGGTGAAATTACTCCGTTGGTTTTAAGTCTGAATTTTCGATTGGATAAAAAATTGTTTATAAATGCTAGACAATGTCCACTTATTTTATGTGAATAAAGATTGTTTATTACTCTATGTTTCCACGCCGTGTCGTATGCTCTTTTAATGTCAAAAAATACTGCAATACATTTCTGTCCCATTGCCAGTGCTTCGTGTACCTCATTCTCAAGTGCTAATATATTGTCCATCGTTGATCTATTGCTGCGAAATCCACTTTGTTCTGATATTAAAATGTTTTTATTTTCTAGTGTCCAGAGTAAGCGTTTGTTTATAATTTTTTCCATAAGTTTACACATAGAGTTTGATAATGAGATAGGACGATATGACTCGGGATTACTTTTTGGATTATCGAGTTTTAGGATAGGAATTATAGTAGATTCCAACCATGCAGTGGGAAATTTATGTTGTGTCCATATTATATTAAATATTTTTAAAAGATGAACATGTCCGTTTTCTGGTAAGTTATTTATAAAGCTGATAGGAATGTCGTCCGGCCCAGCACAGGTTTCCTTAAATGATTTTAATGCTTCTTCGTATTCTATTCTTGTAAGTGCTGTATTTATAGGGTCTTCATCTTCTTCAAAATGTACTTGGTTGGTTTCTTGTGATTTTTTATATTTTTGAAAAGATTTTTCATAGTATTCTGTGCTAGATCGGAATTGATACATTTCAGCCAACGTCGCCGCTATCTGTTTGTCTTCTGTGACGTTTTTCCCATTAGTTTCTAAGCAGTTTATTTTGTTGAAACTATAATTGCCCGAAATACGTTTAATTTTCTTCCAGATTTCTGTCATTGGGGTGGAACTAGTTATTGTTGATACATATTGAATCCATGATTGTTTTTTTGCTGTTTTTATAGTGAGTCTCGCAAGGGCTCTATATTTTTTATACTCAGCTTTAGTATCGATTGACTTCTTTCTTTTATATTTGTTGAATGCTTTTTTACTAAGTTTTAGTGCTTCCGCACATTTACTGTTCCACCATGGGACTGGTGTATGATGTTTAATATAGTTTGATTTTCCTATGTGAGATTTTCCTGCTTGCGTTATAATGTTGGTGAAGTTTAATAAGCATTCATCTATGTTATCAGTTATTGCGCAATTTGGGATGTTTGTTTCAATATATTGGGAGAAAAGCTTCCAATTAGCATTTTTGAGATTCCACTTTGGGGAAGGTACCGTTGTATGATTATCTTGGATGTATTTTATTATAAGTGGGTAGTGGTCACTGTTATATGTATATTGCATTCTGTCCCACGTGAGTTGAGGATATATAGTTGAGTCGGATATTGTTAGATCTAATGGGGTTTCTTCACCAGTTATGATATTAAATCTTGTTGGTGTTCCATCATTCAGAAGGCATAATTTAAATTTATCTATGGTTTCTTCAATGATTTTCCCTTTATTATCAATGTATGTCGATCCCCATATGTGGTTGTAAGCATTAAAGTCTCCTACTATAATTCTGGGTTGTGGAATCTGTTCAAGTAAATCGTGGAACTCGATTTTTGTTAGTAAATAGTCAGGTGGTAAATATATATTACATATGTTTATGTTTGTTTTTCCTTTTATCGTCACCGCTCCTGCTTCAATAGTGCTATTTATAGGTATTGTATGAGAATCAAATTGTTTACTTACCCAAATCGATACGCCTCCACTAGCTATATTTTGATTTTGACGAATTTTGTTATAACAGTTATAGTTTTTTAATGTATTACTTTTATCAACTTTAAAGTTAGTTTCTTGTAGACACAGAATATCTGGCTTTTGTTCCTCTAAGATGATTTGTAGCATGGGAAGATTGTTATAAAAACCGTTTATATTCCACTGCAGGATCTTCATTTTGATAAGTGAGACTTGTTAGGTTGTGAGTTATCACTTTCATTATCCGTGGTGTCTGTCGGTATTTCTAGGTGCTTTAGTATCGATTTTCTAAGTCTAGTGCTTCTATTTTTTAAATTTCTTTCTGGTATGTAAGGGTATATTTTTGTTAACATGTCGATTAATGCTACAAAGTTGTCTGTATAATCCTTTATTATGGTAAGTGGATCCGGTGAACCTTTAACGTTTTCTAATAAATCTGTGATTTGATGAAAATCTAAAATTAGTGGTGGTGAATGTTGTGTAATAAACTTTTCTAATGGAGTTGGATTAGCTGCGGTTTTTGGTAATTCGGCTTCTTTCTTTTTCTTGGGGGTGTGTGTTGGCTTTGGAAATTGGTTTCTTTCCTCAGTTTCACTTGCGGTTGTAGGAGTGGTGGTTTCTTCAATATTTCTTTTTTGTCTGTTGTCAGATTGGCTAGTTTCCATTAGTATGACTGGTGCTTGTTGTTGTTGTTGTTTTTGTGTTTGTGTGGTTTCTTGAGTTGTAGACTGACTTTGTTGATTTTGGGATGGAATTAAGGGGGTTGTTGGTATTGTAACGGATTTATTATTAGGGTTTTGTGTGGTTTCAGAAACAACTTGACAGTTAACTGCTAGATGTCCTAATTGTTTACAGTTATAACAGACTGGATTATCTCGAGTTATAAAAATTCTGTAGGATGTATTTTCATAGTTTATTAAAAACGATTCTGGGATTACTGTCTGTGTTGGTGATATAAATATTTGTCTACGGAAACTTAAGATATGGTTAAATTCTGGTAGTGATGCATTAATCCTTAAAAAAATCATTGACGATAGTAAGGTAAGTCCCATATTCTCCATTTCTTTAGTTAGTAAATCATTAGGTATACTAGGGCATACGTTAGACAGTATTATCCTTTCTGATGGAGTTACATAACGACGAGCTTGAATAGTGGTATTTTTAATTTCTATCCGTCCATTTTGGTCGTTCATAAATTTTTCTACGATATTTTCCGAAGACAAATATATGCAGATTCTATTATTGGATAGTTTAGAAGCAAACACTATGTTTTTTGGATGGACAATTTCTCCTATTGCTAATAAATAATCTTCTAATTTTGTCTCTTCAATATAGGGGAGAATGATGGCTTGTTTTTTAGATGGATATTTATGTTGTGATAGTGCGTTAGAGTAACTTTTGGGTTGGGTTGGTGTTACTATTTGTGAGTTGTTGTCATTAGAGGTCATACTGGTTGGTTGAGACATTATAAAGTTTCAAGTCTCCTGATTACAAGTCTGTTTCCCTTCGACCATGCTGTAGGGAAACAGGTAAAATTGCTTTCCTATATTAATAGGAATTTTTCTATCGGTGTTACGAATTTCTCTGGTATTTTTTGTGGTTAGAAAAATGGATGATATTGTACTCACAGTTCGTAAACTGCAGCGGTGCACTCACTTAACTGTTAACAACACTTTTTACACTTTGTTTTGTGGTATTAACTAGTTAATTTTCACTTTTATGGTATGCCACTGGTAAGTATTTAAAGATGATTGTAAAAACACTGGTTTGTATGATAAGAGAGCCACTTTTAACTACGTCTTATCACTTTGAGTGTTTAAACGCGAATCCAGTTTTTTCTTTGTTTGCTATAACTTTTACAAATCCTATGTTAAAAGTATGAAATAATTTACATAATTCTAAATCTTAAGAAACTAAAATACATTTTAAATTTAGAGTTTTATATTATCTTTGGAATGTTGAAAATCCCATTTCAATAACTTTAACATTTTAGAAGTTATTCTATCTAGTTTAAAATCGTAATATAATTTTAAATGTTTTTTAGAAAATTTTAAAAAAATTTCACAATTTTTGTAATAAATTTTTGAAAAAAATTATAATTATAAAATTAATTATTAAAAATTTAAAAATATATTTTTTAAATTTTTAATATTAAAATTTTACTAAAAAATAATAATTTAATAAAGATAAAAATTGTTTAACACGCACACACGCACACACAAAAGAAATAGGAAAAAAATGGAAAAAAATATTACTAATTATTGGAGATGATATACTTTAACATTACTTATCTGTATTTTTAATTCAAACTGATTGCTCAAATAAATTTAATATTATTGGTTGCATATACTTTAATTTAAAAATATCTTTGTTTTTTAGGTTGTTTTGAACAATAATAATAATTCTGTTGAAGAATATCGTCACCAATAACCAAAACTACACTTTTTAACACTCGTACGTTTCGGTAACTATGTTAGCATCATCTATATGTAGTACGTTGCAATATGCATCTCCTGTCCAAATATGAAATTGCTATTAGAAGTTATAAACTTTGAAATTAGTATTTTTACCCTTTAGAAGCAAATTTTCCAAGATTATAAAGAGTTAACATGTATTTTCTGTCTTTTTGTTACCAAGATCTACGTAACAAACTTGTATGTAGTTGAAATCAGTGAAATTAATATGTTAAATGTGTGCGCCACTGGATCCTTCGATCGTTCCGGATATTTTGGCTGCTAAAATTGGCTGCTAACTTCACACCGGTCGAAAAGTTAAGTGGGACATCCGGTATATATTGTATGTAAAATATTCATTTCACACCGAAAAGTTAAGTGGGACACCCGGTATATAGTCTATGTAAAATATTCATTTAATTGGACCTAATTAAACATGATCAAAAAAACTTCTATATGATTTAAAAATAGGAATAATGGGAAAAGAAAAAAATAGGTTATTTTTCATGTTTAAATAATTAATATCTGGATAATATTGAATTACAGTTATATAAATAAATAAATAAATAATCTTTATTAATCCATTAAGACATTCAAGAATGTATTGGACAGGTCAGTCATCGGAGAAGAATTAAAAACATTACAATAAAATATTACAATAAATTCCTACTTTTTAAAACAAGCACGAAACAAAATAAAAACAATTAAAATCACAGATATAATAAAAATAGTCAAAATCTTTAAAAAAAATTGCAAACATTAGAAACAGTTTAAAATTTTAATAATTATAATAAAAATAATATTACTATAATAAAAAATTGTCCTGGAAAAATTCATCAACACTGTAGTAGGCTTTACTTGTTAGGACATGCTTAATAGCCTTTTTGAATTGTATTTTATCTAAGGACTTGAGATAATCAGATAAATGGTTATAAAGTTTTATACCCTGATAAGTGGGAGAAGATTCATATTTCGATGTTTTATGAATTGGAATACTAAAAATGTTCGTTTGCCTTGTCATATATGTATGATAATCTGATAGTTTACTTAAATTTTGTTCATTATCTTTAAAGTTTGATAGTGAGTTGTATATATAAATACAAGGGACCGTCATGATTTTATTATCCAAAAAGATAGGTTTGCATGTATCATGTGGTTTTAAACTGTAGATTAGACGAATGATTCTTTTTTGGGAGATAAAAACTCTTTTCCAGTTAGATGCGTTACCCCATAGAACTATGTTATAACTTAAGTGGCTGTACACTAGACTGTAGTATACGTTCATCACTGCGTATAAAGGCATCATATTTTTTATTTTGCTGATAGCAAAATATGATTTATTCAGTTTCTTGCAAACTGAATCTATGTGGTAGTTCCACTTTAAATTATTGTCCAGATTAACACCTAGAAATTTTATGCAGCTTTTTGATTTCAACTGTTTGCCCTGATAATTTAAAGTTAAATCGCGATTATTTGAGTTACTAAAATATATAAATTCTGTTTTATCCAAATTAATCATTAATTCATTAGCATTACACCAATTGGTGAATGCTTCAATCACACTAATACAGGTTTGAATTAATTGCTCCAAGCTATGTGCTGAGACCGCTAAGGACGTGTCATCCGCAAATAATATTAACATGTTCGCATCAATAAATTGCGGTAGGTCATTAATGAATAACAAAAATATTAGAGGTCCCAGCACAGAACCCTGTGGGACACCTAAATCCATCGGATAGATGTTTGAATTACAGTCACTTACCTTGACAAACATTGATCTATTACTAATAAAACTGAAAAGCCAGTTCAGATAGATACCTCTGAAACCGAGATTGTATAACTTTTTCTCAATAAATTCAAACTTAAGAGAATCAAAGGCTCTCGAAAGGTCAAAAAATAATCCGGCAACATGTAGACCAACATCAAGACTTTTGTAAATGTAATCCGTGAAGTTACATGCGGCTGTTTGTGTTGATCTGCCGGTTCTAAAACCATGCTGGCAATTTGTAATAATTTTAAATTTAGTTAAGTAATTTAACATTCTACTATAAGCAATTTTTTCAAAGACCTTTGAAAATACACTTAATATCGAAATAGGCCGATAATTTGCTATATTATCAGTGGCATTTTTTTTAAAAACGGGGATGACCTTGGCCATTTTTAAAACAGAAGGAAAAATACCAGTAGAGATTGACAAATTTATAAGATAGGCAAAATGCTCTGCGACGTGTTCCGCAATACATTTCAAAATTTTTGAGGATATAAAGTCTACACCCGTACTATTTTTATTCTTTAAATTTCTAATAATATCGATTATTTCATATTTGTCTACAGGATAAAAGAAAAAGGTGGGTTTTATAATATTTGAAACAGTGCAAGATTGAGATCTATTGTCACCGTAGTAGTTCGTTAGGCTTATTTCATTTATCGAAGAAAAGTAATTGCCAAAGGCATCGGCCACAGATTTAGTATCTGACAGTGGCGTCTCGTCAATAGTTAAATTAATTCGATTGTTTATGTTATTTTTCCTACCAATTTCCTGATTTACAAGATTCCAAATGGTTTTGCTCGCATTATTGGATTTTTTAAGAACAGTTTCATTAAATTGCATTTTAGCATTTATAAGTAATTTCTGATAATGTTTCTTAGCCTGTCTATATATAGTTTGAGAGTTTTCAGTCTTTAAATTTATTTTTAACCAATGTAGGCTTTTTAAGTCCTGACTAGCTTGTTTAATTTCTGTAGTTACCCAGTTTTTTTTAAGATTTTTTGTAGTGTCATGCCGTTTTAAGGGGCAACATGTGTCAACTAAATATTTAATGATATTAATGAAGATTTCAAAACTAACATTTACATCGGGATTTAAATAGATATCTTCAAAATTAGTGCAGAGGCTTGTGGCAGAGAGTACGTCTAAATTTGTACTTGAAATATTTCTGAAGGTTTTAAAGGAAGAACTAACGTTAGTCGTTTTTTGATTACTATTGGTATAATAGTCTAATAAAACTACCCTATGATCACTAAGATTGGCTTCAAAAACCTTAGTTTTACAGAATTTAACATCAACGTTTGTCAAGATATAGTCAATTTTGGAAGATGAAACGCGACCATTTTTGTTTACACATACTCTAGTGGGTACAAATGAAGTAACTGACAAATTACTGCTAATTAACAAGTCATCCAAGAGTTGTTTAAATATACCTGAATCATCTAGATAATCAATATTGAGATCACCGCAAACAAAAACTTGATCAATTAACCTACTACAGTGTTGTAAAATGTAAGACATTTTAGTCAAAAATATTTCGAAATTTCCTTTAGGGGGTCTGTACACACTGATAACGCACATCTTTACATCATGAATGGTTAGCCTTACAGCACAAAACTCACAATGCATTTCTTCAGAAAATCTTCCGAGATTGAGATCTTGGACTTCGATATCAGATTTAACATAAATAACTGAGCCACCATGTTCACGCGTTGGTCGGCAATAATAAGTGGATTGGACATAACCAGGTAACGTCATCAGGGTGATATTATCGGAATTGCACCAATGTTCAGCAATACTAACAACGTGTGGCTGTTCTTCTTGAATTAGAATTTCCAGCATGTTTAGTTTATTTGTTAAGCTTTGGGAGTTTAGTTGAATAAGCCTTAAGTTATGTCTGGTTGAAATTAAGGTCTGAAGCGTGTTTTCTAATTCCCGGCATTGAATTCGTGATTCGTCTTTCTGGGGTGGAAAAAATACCTTACACAGGCTTTATTTGGCCAGTTAGATGCGATTAAAGCTTTTTCCTTGTCACTGTTGGGAAGAGTAACCTTAAATGATGAATATCTATCTGGATGACGTGATTTAAGAGCTTCACATGATATACTGGTAAAATTTTTACTCAAAAATTGTTTCAAATTATCGGTGGTAGTGTTGGGTTTTAAATTGTAAACGTGCAGAATAGTACCTTTATCAACTCCCTCAACCTCAGAAGCTCCAGAAAAGTTTCCAACCAAAAGGGTACGTGGCTTTCTCCTTGGTTTTCTGCGATTAACATGCTTCCATTCAGATTCCTCATTTTCTACGGAATCAACCCGATTAGTGGGTCTTTCATCATTGATATGAATAAATTTATTAGCCAACCTATTTGTTTCAGCCTCTAGAACAGCTCTGTTAAGATTTTTTTGTGTAATAGGCTGGATAGCGGCAGAATCTGACTGGGTACATTTTGCTTGAGAGCAACCCGCCACTGGCATTAGAATATTTCTATCGTGTTCTTTATCACTATGTTTACGAATAGATAAGTTTTTTGCACTAACCTTGTTATCTTGAATTCTAGTAAAATCCAATTGATTTTTCAGGATTTTGATTTCTTCCCTTAATTCACTTATCAGAAGGTCCTTTTGTTTAACAACATATTTAAATATGTTTATGTCGATTTTATCAGTCGAATCTTTCAGATTATCGATAGCGTCAAAAAAAGCACTATCCACATCATCATCGGAATGAACTTTTTCACAACATTTAATAAAGTTTTTATCAATTGTAGAGAACTTCAACTGTTTAGCACAACTTGCATGATAGCAACTATTGCAACCAATACACTTAACATATGAAATCACTTTACTTTTACATCTTTTGCAGAAAATATCGCCGGTCTCGTTTATACGACCGTCTCCTGCCATGGTCGTAAATTAAAAGTCGTTATCTATTATTGAGAACTGAGAACGCAAGGCAGCAATTTTCAAGAGGAATATTTATTTATTTTATCTTCGTGGCCATGAGTGTTAGTTAGTGTTAAGAGCGGAGGTACACTTTCTGTAGCATATGCCTTTCCAATGTAATCGTAGAAACAAAATCCCAGAAAAACGGGACAATATTTTTGAAAAATTCAAACGGTCAGTTAAAATTTAGGTCACTACGGATGCAGGAAAGTTATTAAGAATCCTGAAAATATTTAGTTTTTGAAAATATTAGCATATGAAAATTAATGAAAATTGATAGTTCGTAAAAAACACCCAACAGAATATTTTTATACAATCTCAGGGACTTTCCGAGCTTAAGAACAGGTTAAGAAATCATTTAAAAAAAATTTTATTCAAAAATATTCAGTACATTTTTCAGGATTTTGATTATAAAATTGGTGTAACAGCTATCCGATGAGATTTGCTTTCTTCCTCGCACAATATAGCCGTCGACGTCGTTTAAAATAAACAGTTTCTACGGACTCAGGACCAATTTGTGCCCATTATAGTTTTCTAATGGAGCTTATCTTGTTATTAATATAAACATAATAAATCAGATTTTTGTTTACATATTATTTTGGATCTTTTTAACTCCTTTGGTAGCTTGCATAAGAAATATAGCATAAACATGAATAAATAAATGACGGAAGAAAATAAATAAAAAAAATTACTAATATTATATTGTAACATTTAATGGAACTCCCAAATTTATGTACACAAAAGATATTAAATATTTGTATTTTCTCTGTTTACATAAGTGCATAAAATAGATTTTTTAAATTTTAAGGACAAACAGTACACTTTAGTACAAAATGTTGTAGTACAAAGTTTTAGAGCATAAAATTCTCTACAACTTTTGTCTTAAACTTTTTCCATAATTTCCAGTAGTTGCGTCACTAGAGGTCGCGTAAAAAATTTGCATGTAGGTTTCCCCCGGTTTTTCTTGATTTTGAGTACAAGCAATGTATTTTAGTGCAAAATGTTCTGGTGCAAAGTTGTAAAGCATCAAATTTTCTTTAACTTTTGTATTTAACTTTTTTTCGAATTCCTCATAGTTTCGCCGCTAGAAGGCGAAAAAATACACATTTAGGATTTTCACCTTTTTTTTTTAATTTTGAAGATAAATTATGCACTTTAGTGCAAAATGTTTCAGTGCAAAGTTGTAGGGCATAAAATTCTTTACAAGTTTTTTATCATAATTTTTCCATAATTCCTAATAGATTTCACACATTATTTTAAGAGATCATAATTGTAGCAGTATGTTATATATACAATGTGGGCAAGCGGATTTTTTTTTGAAAACTTATAGGAAATCAAAATTGTAGAATTCAAAATTTCCTACAAAATTTGTTCTCGCCTTGTTTTGAAATTCCGCATGGTTTAGCCGATATTTTTTATTTTAATTCTAAATATTTTTTATCTTATTAAATTAATTGGTTTAGATAAATTTTAATATTACAAATTTTAAAAAAGATACGATTAAATTTGTATTAAAAAACTTTATAATTGCGATTTTTTTCAAAATTTTATTAAAAAAAAATGATGAATTTTTAAAATATTCTAAATTCACAATGTATTTTACTATCTTCGAATTTAGAATTGTAATTATTATAGCCCAAATAAAGAATTTTTTTAAATTTTTTGTAATTTTGTGTTATCAAAAAGTATAAAATAAATGAAAAAGTAAATAGTACATCTAAAATGAATCGAAAAGTACTATATGTGTAAATTATTTCATAATTTTAAAATAATATTTGTAAAAGTTATGATCAAAAATGTAAAAAAAAGAAGATTTTTTTAACTTTTTTAAATTAACTTTATTAATATATTTTGATCCAAAAACCTAAAAAAAGGTCTGTTACCCAATTTGAATAAAATTCAATGGGATATTAATTATTTATTGATTTTAAAATTATTCAAAAAAGGTTTTTTTTTTAAGGTTAATATTAAATATTAAAAGTTTGGAAAAAAAAACGCCATTAAATTTGTAGTAAAAATTCGATAATATTGATTTTTTAAAAATTTCAGAATTCGTAAAAAAATTTCGAAAAACCTTTGAATTTTAATATAAATTTAAAGAGAAATTGAATAACTTTAAAAATATTAAAGTTATTAAAATAGTATTTGTACCATTCGAAAGGTAATACAAAGCTCTAAATTAAGAATATATTTTAGTTTCTTCGAATTTAAAATTGTAATTGTTATCCAAATTTTTTTTAATTTTTTTGTCCTTTTGTTAAATCGAAAATGATACAACAAATGAAAAAAATTAACAATACATTCGAAAAAGTACATTATGTGTGAAATATTTTATAATTTTAAAATAATATTGTAGAAGTTATAGCCAAAATTATAGAAAGTTAAAAAAAATTTTGACAAAAATTTTACTGTTTTAATTTTTTTAAACTAACTTTATTATTGTATTTTGATGTTGCAGAAAAACTAATTACTTAACTAGGTGTGTTCGGAAAGTGAAATTTATGATCAGAAGTCACATGAAAATGATTTAAAAAAAAATTTATTTCCTATTGTTTACAAAATTGTTATAAG
The DNA here is from genome assembly GCA_963243735.1 of Neocrepidodera transversa. Lineage (NCBI taxonomy): Eukaryota > Metazoa > Arthropoda > Insecta > Coleoptera > Chrysomelidae > Neocrepidodera > Neocrepidodera transversa. The sequence continues at coordinate 39,798,053 of OY725336.1, forward strand.
ATAATTTAAATTGTTGTTTGAAACATAATCTTTAATGCAAAGTATGAATTAAAAAAAATCGTTCCTAGAAAAATTTTTTTGTTGCTTAAAAACGTATTTTTTAATTAAAAATTTTTTTCTACCCCTGTAATTACTATTAAGGAATCACTTTTTTTAATCATAATTTATCTTGCCCTTTGATAACTACAAAAAAATTGTTTTTATTTATATTTTCAATGTTTATTTAATAAACAATTTGTTTTAAATAATTAAATTTTTTCTATATATTTTTATTTCTACATAATGAAACAAAAACAACCATGTGTTATTTTTTGAGAAAAATAATTTATTTATATGGTAGAATAAAATTGTTAATTAACAAATATGTTTTTAAGGAATAAAAAAATTTTTGAATTAACGATTTTTTTTGAAAAAATCAAAATTTGCATCAAAGATTATGTTTCTGATCATAAAAAAAACAGATCAATAGTAATATGAAAAAAAAAAATTTTCAATGATTAATCAAGCTTTTTAATTTTTAACCCAAGTACGAAGTGAAAAATAACAATTTTTTAATTTTTCCAACGGGAATCTTTTCTGAGACCTTTCAAAAATAGGTGCAAAAAAGGAAAAAATCTCAGATTTGTTAGTTAACAATTGTCGCACTTACAATGTCCAAGTTCAAGTATAGGAAAAATTTGTTTATTAATGCATAATTAATAGAAAAATCGCGTTAAAAATTTTTTGACCGCGTACATTATTCTGCATTTAGAATGAAATATTGCCATTAACAATCTTCTAATATCCGATAAAATGTCTGAGACAAAAAAGTTAGCTTCATATGCGTGCACATGCAAACGCGAACCACTAAATGCAAGAATAACATTCTGCGTAAATCAAGCGCGAAACTGTATAAATCGCTGAATCTCAAAAACTGTATTTCGGATTTCCATATGTAATCCACACAAAATTAAGACAATTAAATTCTGCAGTTTTTGGTGTAAAACAAAGTGTAGGTTAATATATCAAATAACGGAGATTGTACGGTGTGTACAATTGAAAAATTGAACTAAATTGTGTACATCTCAAGTTTTTTGGTTCTTTTAAATTTTTTGAGAAAAAAAATTAACAATGTTGAATTGCTATTACAGAGACAAAAAACAGAGCTTTCAGATAAAACAAAAACGATGTTTCTATTTATTATAGAAGCCAAATGGCACGGTCATAACGTAAAAAAAAACAAAATTTAACCTAATTTTTTTGTCTCGAGCAATTGAAAATGTCGTAAATTTTGATTTATTATGTATAAATTCGTAATGAACAATAATATTAATGTCTTATAAAGTTATACTCCGATTTTGGGTTTTTGCAATTTGTCTACATAATATCGTCGCACAGATTGAGTAGGTACGTTACTGTAATATTCAAACATTCACTCTAAATCTCATCGGTTGCATATTGGCTGTATATGTTGTAGTTATCTACGTCAGCTCTCGCTCGAAGTAAAATTAACGTGGGATACAAACGCCAAATCGGTGCGAGAGTTTCTGAAATTTGTACCTCCGCTCTTAACTGACATAATACAAAAGTGGAATTTTTGATATATATTTATTACTATTACCACTTATAAGTCACCATTGCATTTAGGGTCTCATCGACAATTTACGGTTTTGCTAGATCCAGGTATAAAAAAGTTTTGGAGAACATTACATTGGTCGGTCGAAAAAAATCAACAGCGACTCATGCTCTTCTCAAGTTATACAGGGAAAACTAAAAGTGCTATTTATGGTATTTTGGGCATAGAATTTTTATTTAAAAAAAAATATTAAAAAATGAAAAAGGAAAGTTAGTCATACCTATCTCAAATTTGATTTAAAAGTGTAGTCATAAATCTTCGATTCGACGTTTCGTGTCCTAACGGCCACCATCAAGTTATTTGTTTGTGTTTTTTATCACAAATGTTGATTAAGTAAACTAATAAAATTCCAATTCAGCGATACATCCTATTTGTCACTTTAACGACGTTTTATCTCAAATAACTAACATCATCAGTAACAACAATTGTAGTTTTTCTTCAAGCGTATAATAATAGCTATATTATTTTCGGAAATACAGACCATAGAAATATATTCTATTGTTCTATTAGTACAACAACAATGAGAAAAGTTTTGAAAATATAAATTACTTTTTTTGCTACGTATAACTTGAATTATTTTTACGCTTGAAGAAAAAATACCCAGTATATATTACTCGTAGTAATATAATATACCATTTTTTGTCAATGCTGACAGATTTTTCTGAAAATTTTACACAATATTCTTTGAGATATTAGTAAAATTTTTAGAACATTTCAAATTGCTGCTTTGATGATTTAAGGGTTGTGGGAAGGTTTGCAATGTGAGCAAAGATAATTGTGTCTTCGTTGGCCTGTAACTCATTAAATATTATAAATATGAAAAATTTTATTTTTAGAGAAGTTGTAGAGTCCAGTCGAGAAGTGAGTTTTCTGCGAAAAATAGTTTTGCTGCAAACAAAAATTGTAATTATTATTAACAAAAAAAAGCCATTTTATTTTTTGATGATAACTCAAAAATTATACAAGATAGCGGAAAGTGCAAAAAAGATCCTTAAGGAGGAGGAAATTTCCAAAGAAAAAGCTTCAAACTCACGGACCTCCAGCTCTAAAATTTTTAATTTTAATTTGTTGCTGAAAATAGGTCTCCGCGTGACCGTTTCGGGATTAGTACGCCGCCTCTATAGTGAGTACTGCATCTAAAATAATTTTTTTAAAGCACTAAATATTGATTTAAAAATTTAAAAACATTATGGGATCATTTTAACACTTGAAGAAAGAAAGTTCCGTTGGAAAAAAATTTTAAATACATTTTTCAAAACACTAGTCTATTGTTAATTAACCACTTTCTTTCATACCTCTGTCTTCATTCAAAGCTGGATAATTGTTTATATAATCACCCTAAAAAATTTTCCCCTCTTGGAGTATTTTCTATGATTGTACTCAATAAGATGAAGCTATATAATTATTTAAAATTTGTTTATATTGTTTTCTAAGTTAACAAAAAATGAAAAATCGTAAAATTTTTGTTAAAATGTTTTTTCTCATATACCTACTATATATTAGAAATAAGGATTAGATTATTGTCGGTAAAATTTTTTAACGGCATTTATTTATAAATTATTTGCAAACAAATAGTTTAATATTTTTGATTTTTTTTTCTTATTGTTTATAATCGTTTTTTTTTCATATTTGTTTTATTCAAATAATTAGTTAAGAAAATATTTTGTTTTTAAAAATCATTGTTGATGGCTCATAATACAATTAATTTTTTTTTTTTTCATTAATAATTTCATTGTTTATTTAGTTCAAAATTTGTTATATACAATAAATAATTTTTTTCTAATACTCTTAAAAATTACAAAAAAGGCCATCTGCGGCGAAAAAAATTTTTCTGTATTTTTTTTGAAAATCCAATAAACAATACAGAAATTTTTATTTTCTCAACTTCGTTGCATATGGTTGTTTTTGTAATTTTTAGTAGTAATAGAAAAAAATTATTGTGACACTCAAATATTGTTTATAACAAATTGTGAACTAAATAAATAATGAAATTTTTAATGACAAAAAATAGTTATTTATGCAACAAGTGTGTAAAGTAATACTTTTTTCACGAATGTGAATATTGTCTCCAAAGGCGAGTTCGGCAATCACATGATTGAAAAAAGGCATACTTTACACATTAGTTGCTTCCTACGAAAGCGCTGAATGGACATGGTGTCCAAAAAATTATAATCCCGAGATAAAAGTCGGTATTTTCAACACTTGTTAAACAATATATTATTATCTGCTCTATGTTTGGTATTTTTGTGTTTAACCAGATATGGAGGGAAGCTACGGTAAGGAATAATAATCAATCAGACCAGAAGAGGAAACCATTCTAATAAAAACATCTTATTTAAACTCTTAACCAATGTTTGAATTCATTTACTTAAATAAAGATTCATTGATTAGGTTAGGTCAATTAGGTCAACTTAATTTAAAGACGCCTGGTTCGCTGTCTCTTTACCTCTTCACGTTGGGTTATTGTTGAGACCGCGGTTTGTATATATTAACGATCTTTCACCTTGTGGAATTCTCCTTAGAGACCTTGGCAGACGCTTAGTTCTGCGACTCTTCCTCGTAAGAAGGGTTCTCCAAGTCGAAACCTCTTTGATTTGAGCCGGTATGGTATTTCCTCTGCTTTTAGTGGAAATGGATCGCTTCCTTACTTCTTTTATATTATCAATTATCAGTCTCTGTTCCGACAGTTTGGACAATAAGATAATACCGGGCTTGTAAGACCTGCAACGGCGCCTGGTCGTTAGCCTCTTGCTCTTTGTTGTATATTCGTATACTATACGTATACCTATTATTGGATAGTTGCAAATAACCGTATACTTCTAAACTTTTATTATTATTCACTAATACAATTCGCCGTCAAATCTAACGTCAACTGCCTAAACTCTTAATCCCGACTTTTTTCTCGGTATTAGTATAATCCCGACTTTTTTCTCGGGATTAATATAATCTCGACTTTTAACTAGGGATTTTAGTTTTTTTGACAACATGTCCGTTCAGCGCTTTCGTCGCATACAATATTTTTTCTACTACCAAAAAATATGAAGGTATTAAGAAAAAATAAGCAATCTACTTTACGCACTAGTGCATAAAATACTTTACGCACTAGTGCATAAAGTAAAATAATAAAATAGTAAAATTGTTCTTAATTATTGCTACATTGTTCTTAATTAATGCTACACGACATACTTGTTACATAAATAAAATAACACTTAATAATATGTCAACTTCAAAATGTCAACTTCAAAATGTCAAAAATTCTACGCCAAAATAAAAAATCGATATATCATCATGACTTACTAGGGTTTAAATGAACGAAATTGATTGAATACTAATAATATAAATTAAACTTAATAAACGTCAAAATTATAAATAATTTTATTAAGAATAATGAAAAATAGTTATGCTTTAATCATATCTACATAGTAAGTGGTGATAAAAAATAGGTATGGAGTATAAAATTAAATAAATATTTTAAATTTATTTAATATAATGTACTACGTTCTGCTAGCTTAAGATAAAGTTAGCAGAACAATAGTTCAAAAATGCTTGAAAACCACCCTTATTACTAGATAATAATAATAAGTTTTATTACCCAATAGATAGTTCCACTTTAAAAGGAATTTTTGAATCAGTATTCTGCTAACTTTATTTTAAGATAGCAGAACATAGTTTTTTTCTTTCTAAATGAGTGTTAAATTTTTATTTACTTCATTTAATTTGCTTTTAATTATCTCATTCTTTTGATATTAATTACGTAATTATTCATCGATTTTTGATTCAGTGTTCTGCCAGCTTTATATTAAGCTAGACGATTAAGACCATTTCCAGATGGAAGTCTGTCTGTCGGTCTGTGTGTGTGTGTATGTGTGTGTGTATTCTTCCACGATAGAGGCCACACGTTTAATCCGATTGAGCTGAAATTTGGTATCAAAAAATGACAGATGCAATATGTCACGGAATTGGACAGGCAATATGTCATTTGGAAGCCCTAGAAAAACTCTATTCAGAACACTCAAAATTATTTCTCCAAACTGTCACCTGTCAAAAATAAAAAAATTTCAAAACTTCAAACTTTAACATTAAATAACTGATAAAGCATTCGTGGATACTCGTCGGGAAAGTTTTGGGGCGACACAACCGATTTTTTTTCTTTTCTAAAGGAGCGTTACATTTTTAATTACTACATTAAATTTGCGTTTTATTTACACTATGAAATAACAACTATTGTATTCTGCTGACTTTGCTCTGCTAGCTTAAGGGACATTTATTTTATCCCCATACGCGCGCCAACCGAACTTTTTATCTTTTGACGCGACGCTACGGTCTTATATATTGCAGCACCGTTTTCTAGAAAAGTAAGTAAGTTATAAAAAAAACACTGAAATAAAAAAACTTTGCTTGGTTCTTTGGCTACAACTTTGTCGCTTACTATATATATTTATCTTTAAAACCAAAAAAGTTTTCTCGATCCAGTATTTCTTGCTGTATTTTTACCAAATTTCTTGTCACCAACTTTTTAAAAACAAAGTACTGGTGACACGTAATTTTTTTTTCATTTCTGTCATGTAAGTCGTGATAACAAAGGTCTAAATTGGTTCTCCTAGAAATTTTAATTGAATCGGACTTAAACTAAGAGAGATGTGTGGTGGTAATTCAAAATTAAAAAAATTCCATAAAATATGAGTTTTTTCGGAAATTGCCGATTTTGGCAACTTTAGATACTGCTCGTTCTCCGTCTATATAAAGATGTAACATATTAACAATTAACAACAATTAAAAACCATTTGTCAAAAACAAAAAAATAACAGGTCCATGCTATCTCTGTGAAATAGTGTACACGTTGTCCTTGTAGATAAGATAATTCTCAATTCGTGGTAGATACTTCAAAAATCATTTTACGGTCAGCGATAATATAAACGTTTAAAAAACTAAAATTTCTATTAAATTCCCGGCAGGGCCATCTATGTGCCGTAAGTTTAAAACCCTAAAATCTATTGTAGGTTTCTTACTCGCGTATAGCTAGAAAGTACCATTAAAATTCATATCGTCCAAGATTTTTGTTGAAGGACACATGGCAAGCAGCGTTTGATATTTTACGGTTTTGTTAATTTACTTGTTTGATTTTTTACTCCTTTGATATTTTGGACTTTTGATAGATTAAATTTTGGTGAATTGCTTTATGATTTCTTGCTGTTTTGTCAGTTTACGATTTTACTTTTTTATCATTTTGTTTTAGTACACTTTTGAAGTTTTATTGGTTTGATTTAATACAATTTTAACTTTATACTGTTCTGAATTAATAAGGTTTTGTTATAATACTTGTTTGGTGAATTGTTATTTTATAAATTATAAATTTGTCATTTTGTTGGTTTGACGATTTGCCATTTTGTTTTTTTTTTCATTTTGATAGTTTCCATTTTGCTTTATTAAATTCTGATTAAATATAGTTCTGAAGAAGTAAGATTTTGTTGTTATGATGGTTTGAAACATTAAATTTTGTTAAACAGACTGTTTGATATAATACGATTTTGGTAAAATGTATGGACCCCTTGTGATGGATGTTACAGTCGTCAATAGTATACAGTGAGGACCAAAATTGTTACCCCCTACCACTTTAACTCGTCTACGAATAAATTTTCGAAAAATTACTCAAACACGTCAATTTTAATTCATATCGAAGTAAGTTTATGAAGAAAAATTTCACCCTTAACTTAATCCCCTAGAGTAGGGAAGCTACCCCCATGAAAATTTTAAATAGCAAGGGGGGTCAAGTGGTAGCTCTTCAGAAAGCGGATTCAATTCTCTATTTGGCAGTGTAAAAAAATAAAATTTGCTTTATTAGTACAAGAGAAAAGTATCTTTAAAAATAAAATAAATTAAATAAATCAAACGGCCACGAAACTGCTTTACTGTTCTTTTCTCACAATTAACTAAACTAATTATTATTGGGTATTAGAGCAAATGTTCGAAATGTTCTTCATTTACTTCTGGGCAGAAAAAAGTCTATGTTTAGTGGCTTCTCTTACGTTTTGTAAAGTTTCTGGTGTGATTGTTGAACAAATTTCCGTTATCCGTTGACGTATCTCTTGAATGGATTCACACTCAGTTTCGTAAACTTTAGTTTTTAGATAACCCCAAAGAATAAAATCCAATGGAGTTAAATCTGGTGACCTTGGGGGCCATTCCACAGGTCCCCTTCGCCCTATCCATCTTCCCTGATAAACTGCATTTAAATAATTTCTGACAACTACTACGTAATGAGGGGAAGCACCATCTTGCTGGAAAATTATATCCATATTAAATTCTTCGGGGTTATTTTCAACTATTTCTAATATCAATGGGTTTATTAATGTCTCCAGCAATTCCAAGTAAAGAACACCATTAAGGTTTTGTTCAATAAATTATGGACCGACGATATGGTTACCCAATATTCCTGCCCATACATTAATTTTTTGCGGGAATTGTGTGTGAGTTTCACGAATAATCCTAGGATTCTCATCAGACCAATATCTAACATTGTTTCTGTGTACGTTACCATTCAAAAAAAAAGTAGATTCATCACTAAAGCAGATGTGGTGTAAGTAGTTGGGATTCCTTAAGGTATTGTTGGCTATTATTTCACAATATTCTAGGCGTCGGTCCGGGTCGTCTTCAGTCTATTGGTGTACCATCCTTAATTTATACGGGTGAAATTTATACTTTTTTAGGACTCTTATTACGGTGCTCTTTCCTACTTCGCAATTCACAGCAACGGCTCTGCTAGATGAGGACGGGTTATTTACAACTTCACCTAAAATGTCAGAAAATTTTGCTACCAGTAATTTAAAATAATGTCTATCAATGGGATGATCCGGAAAACGTTCGTTAAAAATTCTTACCGACTCATGATAGTTGCGATTAGCCTCACCATAAATAATAATTGCCTCACACTTTCCATTTACGTTCCGCGGTAAAACCATTTTGAAAATTAAAATAATCGATGAATTTCGGTTTAAATTCCTAGTAGGCAACAGATGCGAGTTAAAATTTTAATTTATTTTACTTTAAATGGATGAAGGTTCACAATTGATTTTACATTGAAAAGAAAAAAATCTACTTTTTCTTAATGATAAGATACAGTTTTTATTCCTTTTAGTAGACAAAAAGAACAGTAAAGCAGTGCCGTGGTTTTTTGATTTATTTAATTTATTTTATCTTTAAAGATACTTTTCTCTTGTACTAATGAAGCAAATTTAATTTTTTTACACTGCCAAATAGAGAATTGAATCCTCTTTCTGAAGAGCTGTCACTTGACCCCCCTTGATATTTAAAATTTTTATGGGGGTAGCTTCCCTACTCTAGGGGATTAAGTTAAGGGTGAAATATTTCTTACAGTGGGGGGGTAACACTTTTGGTCCTCACTGTATAGAAACCATGCGAATACACAAAAGAATTAAAATTTAGAAAGGGTGTTTTAATCAGCAAATCACTAAAACTCACTTGAACCGAATACCGAATGGAACAAAGAGGTTAAAAATAATGTAGAGTTGGATGTTGTACCTATTAACTGTACCTAAATAAGATCAGATATAACGTGTACTGCAGAGTACTGCATAAATACTGCAGAGTACTGCATACGTACTGTATAGTACTGTACACATGTACTACAGAAAAAACGTACAGTACTTCGGGGTCAATGATAATTTAAAAAAAAAAATTCTAATACAAATTTTCCTATTGTTTATAATCGTTTTTTTCATATTTGCATCATTTAAATAATTAGTTAAGAACTAAATTTGTCTTTAATAGTATATTATTCAACAAGCATATAATGATGGCTATTATTCACAAGGGTGAAGTTTACGACACGAGCCGCAGGCGAGTTTCGTAAATCACCCGTGTGAATAATAGCCATTATATGCGAGTAGAATACTGTACTTTGTCCACGACTGTAGGTATTTATTAATAAACTTTTATTGGCAAACATTGATGGAACATTATTTTTAATATTTATAACATAATTAGATAGAATATTAATATTATATAATTACAATTTAACATCAATTATTTATGTTAATAGTTACATTTGAAAAATTTGTTGTTAATTGCAGGAATAGGATTAACGTTAACATTAATATTCTGATTATTTGTTGAAATTTTTGATTGTTGGCATCAAAATTAGAATTATTTACTTGTATGGAGCTTAATATTTACTTCTGGCGGTGCAGGTGTTAAGCACATTTCATTTTCACTATCTAAATCCATTATTTTATTACAATTTAGTAAAAATTTAATAAAATATTCTGCAGTCAAAAGTTTGACATTTCAATTTAAATTATTAATTTGACATTTGGATGACAGTCGCGGCTTACTAATAAAATGGATAAAATTTATAATCGTTATATCTCACTGGCTAAGCATAGGAAGAGCGGTGATAAAAAGTAGTGAATAATGATTATTCACTGCTATTAGTGTATAATATATACCATTTTAAGGTAGAAAATTCTTCAAAAATGGCTTCATTATAAAACAGTCGTGGACAAAAATCATTATTGATGGCTTATAATACAATTTTTTTTTCAATAATAATTTTATTGTTTATTTAGTTCAAAATTTGTTATAAACAATATTTGAGTGTCTCAATATTTTTTTCTAATATTACCAAAAATTACAAAAACAACCATGCAACAATGTGACGAAAAAAAATTTTCGGATTTTTTTTTGAAAATCCAATATAAAATACGAAATTTTTTTTTCTCAACTTTGTTGGAGATTTGTAATTTTTAGTAGGATTAGAAAAAAATTATTATGACAATTAAATTTTGTTTATTTTTTTTATTTTTATTATGAGCCATCAATTATGATTTTTAAACAAAAATCCATTTTGTAACTAATAATTTAAATAATGCAAATATGAAAAAATGATTATAATCAATAAGAATTTTTTTTTTCAAAAATATTTGTTTATAAACAATTTATAAACAAATAGCGTTAAAAAATCTTACCCATAATAATCTAAGCCTTATTTATAATATAAAAACAGCTATACCAGTATATGAGAAAAAAATTTTTAACAACAATTTTACGATTTTTCAGTTTTAGAAAACTCGTTAGAAACAATATAAACAAATTTTAAATAATTTTATAGCGTCATCTTATTGAGTACACTCATAGAAAGTACTCCAGGAGGCGAAAAAAATTTAGGTTGATTATTTAAACAATTATCCAGTTTTCAATGAAGTCAGAAAATAGTTAATTAACAATAGACTAGCTTTTTGAAAAATCCATAATTTTTTTTTATCCAACGGGACTTTCTTTCTTCAAGTGTTAAAATAATACCATAATTTTTCAAAATTTTTTGAATCAATATTTTAGTACTTTAAAACAATTATTTTAGACGCCGTACTCACTATAGAGGCATACTAAAATTATAAATATTATAGCTGGAGGTCCGGGAGTTGGAAGTTTTTTTTGGAAATTTCCTCCTCTCTAAGGATTTTCCCGATATCTTGTATAGTTTTTGAGTTATCATCAAAAAATAAAATGACTTTTTTTTCGTTTTTTATTAAAGAATTACAATTATTATTTGCAGAATCAAATCGACATAACACATTTCTCAGAATTGCAATCTGCGTCGAATGAGCCATCGCTCATATTTTTCTTACCCCCTTCAAATTATTTTTCGCAGAAAACTCACTTCTACTAGACTAATATAGACTTTTACACCTTTACTTTATAGATTTTGAGCCAAAATTATGCATTTGTATAAAAAATTGCGGTAAATGAAAATTATAGAACATAAAATTTTCTACAAATTCTGTCTTAACTTTTTTTCTATTCCGCGCAGTGTCGCCGCGACAGGGCGTGAAAGAACCGTATATGGATTTTAGCGCAATTTTTTTAGATTTTGATCCAAAATGATGCATTTTTAAGAAAAATTACAGTAGATGAAAATTATAAAAAATTGAATTTTCTACAAATTTTGTCTTTTTTCGAATTTCGCCGCTAGCTTTTATTTTAATTTTTAAATTTTTTTATCATTATGTTCATTTGTTAGGTAAATTTTAATACTAGAAATTAAAAAAAAACTTAAGTTTGTTATAAAAAAATTTTTAATTGAATTTTTTCAAAATTTTATTAAATAAAGTGTAGAATTTTTAAAAAAATGCTTCAAAAAAGATTTGAAATTTTTTTACGATTTTAAACAAAATTGAATAACTTTCAAAATATTAAAGATGTTAAAATGACATTTCACCCATTCGAAAGATAATTTAAAACTCTAAATTTAGATTTTTGAATTGTAATTATTACAGCCTAAATAAATATTTTTTTTAATTTCGTTTTATCAAAAAGTATAAAACAAATGAAAAAGTAAATAGTATGTCCAAAAGGGATCAAAAAGTGCTAAATGTGAAAATCATTTCATAATTTTAATATACCTATTAATTGTAGAAGTTATAGTCAAAAATGTAAAAAGTTAATAAAACTGACTTTATTAATACATTTTGATCCAGAAAACCTAAAAATGGTCTACTTCTCATTTTGAATACAATTGGATGAAATATTAATTGCTTATTGTTTTTAAAATTATTCAAAAAATGTGTTAATTTTTTTATGGTAAATATTAGCATAAAAAATAAAAATGTAATATTAAATTTGTAATAAAAGATTTTCTCATTTTGAATACAATTGAATGAAATATTAATTACTTATTGTTTTTAAAATTATTCAAAAAATGTGTTAATTTTTTTATGGTAAATATTAACATAAAAAATAAAAATATAATATTAAATTTGTAATAAAAGATTTTATCATTGTTCATTTTTTTCAAAATTTTATTCTAGAAATTGTGCAATTTTTAAAAGAAAGGTCCAAATAAATTTGGGTCCTAGCTAGGACGCATTAACAAAATGTCTTTTTAGACATTTTACTTAAAAGTTTATTTAGATATTTTACTTTTAAGTTTTTAATAATTTTAACGTTGTAACTTGAGTTGCAAAATAATGTTCTTTTACAATAATTTTTATCAAATTTTATGTGTGTCAGAGGAACCAATGTGCATTTAAAATTTTATTATGAATATCAATTTACGAAACATCCTCAATAAGTTCTTCCCTGATGATGAGTGAAATCTCACTCGAAAGCTTGGATTAAATAACTTTAAAGAGTACACTTTTCATTTCGCTGCTACCCCAATAACCATTTCTCGTTTTCTAACTAGTCAGCAAAAAAAATATATATATATATATTGTTATGAATTTCTACGACTTTCTCAATTTGGGGTGAGTTCTATATGAAAAGAAAATAATAATAAACATTACAAATATTATAAAAAAAAATAAATTTTAAGTCCTGCAACACTTCCTCTTCTGTGGCCCTTCTTATGTATAATTTGTTTTCCCCTCTGTTCGTCAAAACTTCTTTCTTCTTATCTGCTTAATTATATAAAATTGCCTGATTTTTCTTTTCTTCTATAGAAGAATCTCTCGACTTAATTATTTATTCCATGACTTATTCTTGATTAGTTTTTTTTTTATAATTCCACCAGGTTTAGATTTTTAAGTGACTTCTTTCTTCTGAATTATGATTTTTACTTAATTTTTTTTTTTTTTTAAATTATCTCATCGGTATACGTTTTATTTTTTATACATATAACTAGCAAACATAAAGATCTACTATTCAAAATAACTCTTCAATTAAAATATTTTAAATTATCAAATTCTGGACATTACAAATTAATTGTCTTCTTGATTTCTTTATTATTATTCTTCAACTGTCGTCTCCCCAAAATTCCAAATTTTTTTGTTACTTGATTCATGAATACAATTTTTTTAATCACTTTTGACAAACTTGCCATTTACTTTTTAATTATACAGCAAACATTTACTTTAATATTCTATCCAAATTTTAACTTTCTCTATTAAATTATTATACAAATAATAATCATTCATATTATAATAATGATATGATATTACAAATAAGATTTTTTTTATACTCCACAATTGTTGATTTTAAATATTTTATACACCAATTATTTTCAATAAATGCTTTAAAATTATACTTTTAATAATAAACTCTGTTTATAACATTCAAAATTCACAAATGTTACTCAAACCTTTTAACAAATAACTAATAATTAACTTATAAAAATGACTCATACAGAGTATTTCATTACAAATTCCCAAATTTACATTTGAAATTTTCCATTTATGGAAAATTTTAAATGTCAATTTCCTACCTTTCTATTCTATATTTTAACTATTGTGATTATTAAAATGTAAAGTCCCTCGAATAAAATTTTAATTTAGCACAATTATATTTAATTTTCACTCTGTCGTTTTTCTGAATTCTTATTAAAATTTTCTTTCTTCATTTATTCTTCTTTCTATTCTTTTATAACATTTCCAACTTATTTACTTCTATCTTTCCATATAAAATACTATCTTCTTTTCTCTAATATTATCTTGAATTACTTTTTAATTATTTATTACCCATTTTTATTCATAACCTTTTATTATACTTCATCATATTTCATTATAACTTCATATACCTCATATATTCTTTATATTAATATTTATTATTTAATTATAATTATATTACCGCACTTAACACTATTATTTATTATTTAATTATTTTATTCAAGATCCTATTTTCTCTGCTTTATTACTATTCTTCTTACCTCCATCTTCATAATAATTTCTTACATTTTCGTACTTGTACCTATTTATGCTTTTGTTCCCATACCTATGTCCATTATCAACTTCTTCTATACTTCTTTCAATTACTAAATTATTTTTTTATGCTTCCCTCAAGAGACTTTATTTATTAATCAACAAATGAACTAATTTAACTTAAATTCTTTCTTTCTTTTCAAATAAACTTCTTAAAACTAATTTAAATTTAAATTTATTATTGACTTCCTATAGTCATATTCTTTTTATTATTACTTTGTAATCTTGTTTTATCGATTTTTCCGTTTATTATCTCTATATCTCTTTTAACTTTTTCAATTCTTCCTTCAATCTTATTCTCTACAATTTTTTGATTTTCTATTATCTTTTCTTCTGATTCTTTGATGTTTTTCTCTATTACTCCATCAATTTCTGTAATAGTGTCCATCCATTTATTTTCTAAAATTCCCATTCTTTCTGTAGCATCCTGTATTTCATATTTTACTTTCTCCACTTTTTTTTATTTCTTATTTAAATCCTTTTTCTTTGTCTTGTAAAATTCCAATTTTAACATCTTGTAACTTTTCTACTTCTATTATTCTCTCAATCATTTCAATTCTGATTTCCTTTTTTGTTTCTTCTAATTTATTATCAGTATATACTCTCAATTCTTCAATTTTCTGTATCATTTCAATTTTATTTTCTTTAATTTCTTGTTTAATATCCTTTTTTATATCTTTTCCCATTTCTTGCATTTGTTGCCCCATTTCTTGCATTTCTCTTAAGCGTTCTTCTTTATCTTCCTTTCTATTTTCTTGTATTACTGTCTCAATTTCGTTCTTTAATTTCTTGCTATTTTCATTCATCTGAATCATCATTTGCATCATGATCTCTAGTTTATCTTGCTTCTGTTCTTCCTGCCTTGATTGTTCATTTCTTTCTTGAATTTCATCTACATTTTGTTCCTGCATATCTTCAATATCTCCTTGTCCTACTTCCAACTCTTCCTCTTCTCCCATTTGTCCA
This sequence comes from Neocrepidodera transversa, assembly GCA_963243735.1. Classification (NCBI taxonomy): domain Eukaryota; kingdom Metazoa; phylum Arthropoda; class Insecta; order Coleoptera; family Chrysomelidae; genus Neocrepidodera; species Neocrepidodera transversa. Next base: position 39,813,344 of record OY725336.1, read on the forward strand.
ATGCTTTTTCCCCCTCTTAAGTCCATTTTATTTTATTTTAATCAACACTTATCACTTGTAATATCAATAATAAATTTATGAGTATACTAATTGTCTACTCTGTATATTTTTGATTTGTCACAATGACACTTTCAAATTATTTAATAACGTCAAATTGTCTTAGTTTTATATAATTATATCAAAATTAGTAAATTCAAATTATAATATGATAAAATTTCAACCAAATATCAACAATTATGGAAATAATAAAAAAAATCTTACCAGATTTGTTAATCCTTTCCACCACGTTATTGAAACCAAAATAACGTTAATCAACAGATGCTCAAGGTGTATTCTAGAGAGCTCCACGTTATAAATTTATTATGCAAATTTCAGAAAGAGAGCCCCACGTTTACTGAAAGTGCCCCACGTTGGGCGCCATTTGTTATGAATTTCTACGATGCTCTCAATTTGGGGTGAGTTGAATAAAAAAAAATAATAAACAAGTCAATTTTTGATAAATTTTTAAAAAAAAAACATGTCACAATAATTTACAAAAATTTGTTAATTAAGAAAAATATAGAAGAGATACGAATGATTTGTCAATAAAAGCTGGACTACTGTTAGATTTTTAAAGAATTTAAAATAAAGAAGAATTTCATACGTTTAAAAAATTTTTTTTTGAAAAGCTGAGCTGGGCTGATTGGTATTGTGGAGATTATTTAAGTAGAATACTATAAAAGGAAGCAATCTGGGAGAAAATTTGAAGAAAGAAGATATAACGGTTGAGAAAAAATATAAAAGAAGCTGTTTTAAAGAAGAAAGCGTAATACATGGTTTAAAGGCGAATTTGCCGGATGAGTTTAAAGAAGAGGAAGTGGACAGGATCTAAAATTTAATTTTTTTTATATTTTTTTTGTAATGTTTATTATTTTTTTTTCATATAGAACTCACCCCAAATTGAGAGCATCGTAGAAATTCATAACAATATATGTTGCACTCCGGAGACCGTCCGAGGTTGTCGCGTGGGCGGTGTCTTACTGTGTTTCTACATTTTAATTTTGTATTATAGGCCTGATGATGGACATCTAATGGCCTAAACATGTTGCCCCTTGTTAAAAACATCTTAAATTATATTATTATGGTATGACTTTGAGTTTCATTATTCTTTGAATAAATTTGTATTTGAATTCGCTTTGGGGTTTTTATCAGTGTGTAACATCACACCCCCTGGCCTGTTTAAATCATGAAAAAGGCGAGTAAAAAGTAAAAAACCGATGGCCAGTTCGGTAAGAAACTCTCGTACTCAAATTTATCACAAAATATACCTGATCGTCTAGTATTGTTATTAGGACCCACGTTGTATTTAATAATCGTAGTAATAATAAAAGCATTATTATTATTAATTGTAATAACCTCAGAAATTCTTTTAAAGTTTGGTGACAAGTGAACATAAATCAAAACACAAAAATCTCAAGAAATTATTTATTCATTAAGAAAATTTACTGAAGAATGATGGCGCCATTTGGCATAAAAGGTATAGGGAAAACCGGACAACCGGAAAACCTAACCACCATCATAATGAATGTTTAATTATAAATTAACCAATTGTGTTGACAATAAATAAATTATAAATAGCCTCTTTGAAGCTTATAAAACTCCAACCAATGGATACCCACTAGTGGGACATTTATGTACAAAAAGTTCATAATAACTTTAAATACCGTAAATGTCATGAGATGTGCACTTTCTCTCTCTGCATTAGTGCTCTATTGTGGTATCAGAAATACCTCTATTTATTATTATATTATTTGTATGGACAACCCTATTGAGTTACGGTCAGATCAGTACCCGCGGTGTAACCCAGATTTCAGGCTGAATACTCGTTGAACCATAGTGTAGAAATATATAATGCGATTTCCACAGTACGGCTCTGCGTAAAATTGACAATATATTTTAGGAAAATATATTTTAGAAGTTGTTATTTAGGGATGATATAAACGTCACCCCCTCGTGAACAGCGAAAGATGGAAATTTTATCAGCTGTTTCAGTGGATACGTATTTAACCGTTGGCTCAGGGACTATAAGAAGTTAGCGATTAAAATGTGAAAATACTTATTCTGATTTATTTTTACGAAGGTAAAATAAATCCAACGAAGTGAAGAATTTGTCGTTTACGATGAGATATGTAAAAGTTGGTAGATGCCGAAATCTTTAGCGTCGGGACATAGGGCGTCGTCGAGGAATGGCGTCGAATATTGTAACTTCAATTGATAGAGTTCGTGGTTAATTTGTGAACATATACTGGGCTTTGAAGAAGTAAAACCCAACTGATTGTCGATAAACTATAGGCGTCGGCGTCGCGACGCCAGATACAAGATTTTCGGTGACGATGTTGGTAGTTTCGAAATTTGATTTTTGACTAGCCCTTCCTCCCGCTTTCACCGACGTTTTTATGCCGAGTTTGACTAAACATTCCTCGTCATAATGTTCTCTGGTACCGTGTACTATTTGTTTTTCTGTAAATACAGACATCTAAAGTATCTTGGGAAAAATGCAAACGAAGACGAAATAAAATATAATAAAAAATAACGAGTTTTGACAATATACACTCAGACAGATCAAGTGGTTTGAGAAAATATCGAATGTCTTAAAAAAAATCAACAAAGTCTAAGGGAATCAAAACACATAATGGGTTTTGGTTATCTCTCTAAAATTTCTTAAAATAATAATCCAATAAGACGAAACAAATACCATTAAATTTCTGAAAAAATAATAATATGATATACCGGGGGTAGGTTGGTTACAAGTGTGACTTTGAAGTAATTAGTATCACGTTTTTAATTAATTTAATTTAACTGAAAATAACGTGCGGCGTGGAACCAGTTTACAGTTAAATAAAAATTTTTATACAAATTAGAATTTACCAAAAATTAATAAAAATAACATATACAATTTAACGTGAAGAGTGAGAAAAAAAACGGTGCAGTTCCTTTACTAATAATTTTCCTATTAATGCAATATTTATGTTTAATGTAGGATTCCAATTTTATTGAGAAATGTTATCATATATAATTGGTAATTATTGTTGGTATTAGTTTTTATTTTTTATTTCTTTTTACTATTTTAAGCACGATCCACCACTTTTTTTTTTAATCATAAACCGAAGAGGGAATCAAAACTCCCATCATTTGAGGTTACTTGTAATAAACTTATTACAAAATATATAAATTTTTAAGGAAATTGTCAGAAAAAAAATACCAATTGCTAAATTGAAATTATTGCATTACAGTCGTGATCGATATTTAAATTACCAACATATCTTATACCGAATTTCAATAAGAAAATAAACGCTGAATCATTTTTGCGCCCGAAGAACTATTTAATCTATACGATTAGAATGATTAGATACATTTAGTTCCCATATCCTTGAGAAAGTACAAGGAACAAGGATGGTGTTTGTAAAATTTCCGATAGACGATATTCGTTAGATTTGGTTTTTAATTAATATTTTAGTGGTTAGTGTGGTGACTTAAAACCGGATTTGGTTCATGGTTAAGATAAAAGTCAGATTGGTATAGGCTATAACTTGGGCTTATTGAATTTACATATCGAAAAATGACGTTAAGATTATGAAATTTAAATAAAAATTATATTAAATTTTACTTAATGGTTTCTCTAAATAATAATATATCTTTAACAAAAATTAAAAGCAGGAGAACAGAAACAAGGAAAGGTTTATTGCACATATATTTTATTTCTCCTAAACTACTTTTACTATATTTTAAAGAACGAAACTTGGGTCGTTTAAACTAGTTTAAATATACTTTTACTTGCCAAACTATTTTAAAATTATTTACTAATAGAAGGAATGTCATTCAATACAAATAAATGGAGACAATACATATATTAGTACAGTAAAATTAGACCGAAACCCGGAAGGACATCCGAAAAAATGAAGGTATGATTATTGGAAGTTGTTCATTGTCCTTTATTCCAAATATGGTAAAAAGTCCTCATCTAATTAGCGTCGGGATTAGGGGGAGGGGGTAGAAAATGTAAAAATGTGTGTTTTGTAAGTTTTTGGCAAATATTTCGTAAACCTTTTACATTAACTTAAATTTTCAGGCATATGGAAGGGTGACTTACCTTTGGGGGGGAGGGGATTGCAGTGAAGCTGCAAATTCTCTGTTTTTACCTCTCGCCCTTCAGGTAAGATAGATACATATAATCATCGTGCTATAAATTGGGTAGTGAGTTTTCAATGGATAAACACGTATTAAGGTCCCTAGAGTACGATTCTGATATTTTCGCTATGTGTGTGTTAGGGTGTTTTCACACGTAGCAATATTTTGTGAGCAATAAAAAGTCATCGCGCCCGATATATTGCAAATGATTTTCACACGAGAAATAATTGATGAAATAAATGTTACTATAGAATTTGCGATGTTGCCTAGTTTTATAATCAGTTAAGTTAGTTGCTATAAAATCAAAATAGGAAGAATAGGGTTTTCTTACTATGGATCTTCTTCAAATAATGAGAACAAAAACAAAGCCAAACTATTTTATAGTACTGAATTGAGAAACAAAGAAAATTTAAGAGCATTAATAAGCTTCTTTAATAGTCAAGTTATGTTTTTAATAATATTGAAAATATTACCTGTTTGTATTTCATTTTCCTTCTCCATGAAAAACTGGAAAATTTCATTCTACGCGATTTATCCCATAAACATTGCTTTTGCTACACCCATAGCCAAATGGTGCCATCAATTATCAGTAAGCCGCAAGGAGCGCCACAGCAAATTATAATATAGCCGTCCTTTCCCCGCACAATCCTTTGGATTCTGGGGTTCACTCGTAAGGGGGTGAAATATAGGCAGAGTGTTATTAGTATTATAATTATTATTTTTATTATTATTTTATAATACATATATCTCGCAAAACTGTTTAAATGATAATAAAAAAAATTGTTGCTATTAAAAAAAAACAAAACAACAATATAATTTTCTTATTTATATTTTATAATACGTATTTGCAACACTGCTAAATAAATTCCTACTATAAACAGCGAATAGTGTGAACACCTGCATAAACATACATGATTTTATACTATTGATGCAATACGATATCGCATAATTCCGTAGAACATATTGCACGTCATTGCGATAGAAAAATATTGCTGCTATAAATTTATCGCATCGCGTTGCATGTGAAGACGGCTCATTTAAATACATGTATTTAAGATGCAAAGCGATATTGCAACTTTTTATTGCTGCAACATATTGCCCCGTGTGAAAACGCTCTTAGTGTGTGTGTGTTTTAGGATAAATGTTGTAGTAACGGTAACTCAAAAACTATTCAATAAAAATTTTTGAAATTTTGCATATAGGATTTTTATGACCTCGATTGCACCTGATTAGATTTTGATGTTAATCGGACAACCCGAAGTGGCAGTTGCTATGAGTGATGTCGTCATTACTAAACAAGATGGCAGTAAAGGTTTACGCCTATATTTTGTATTCACTATAGTTTATTTTTGTATCCTTAAAATTTTCAATATCTTTTGCCATTGTTGCCAGATCCACAAAAAAGTACATTTTTCTCATACTTTTTACCTCTCGCCCTTCAGATAAGAGAGGTATAGGAATCATGCTAAAAATTGGGTAGTGAGTTTTCAATGAACAAACACGTTTTAGGGTCCCTAGAATACGATTTTAATATTTTCGCGATGATGTCTGTGTGTGTGTGTTAGTGTGTGTGTGTGTTAGTGTGTGTGTGTGTGTGTTAGTGTGTGTGTGTGTGTGTGTGTGTGTGTGTGTTTGGATGGATGTTGTAGTAACGATAACTCAAAAACTACTGAATAAAAAAATTTGAAATTTTGCACACAGCATTCTGATACCCTAGATTAGATCTGATTAGATTTTGGTGCCAATCGCACAACCGGAAGTGGCAGTTGCTATGGGTAATGACTCCATTATTATACAAAACGGCAATAAAGTTTTACACATATATTTTGTATACCATATAGTTTATTATCATCTTATTAAAATTTTCGAAACTTTTGCCATTGTTGCCAGATTTACAAAAAAATAATTTTTTTTCATACTTTTTGTGTCAACCCGTAAATTTTTGATTCAAAAATGGCGAGAGGTCATGTGCTGGCCACATCAGATTTTTTGTATTAATGTGTAAATTTTGAATTCTAAAATGGCGAGAGGTCATGTGTTGGCCACATCAGATTTTTATTTATTATTTAGAAAAAATATCAAGGTACTAAGGAACTAACAAGTATAAAGTTAAAATTAATTTGTCTTATTTATTTGTTTTAAGACTATTTTATTTTTATATCTACTCAATGTCACTTTTATCACATTCTGATTCCACATTTATATTCCCTTCATAGTGTTCTTCATCTTGAAAATTATCATCCTCGTCATCAGCAATGACATGCAGTGTAGCCGCATCTATGTCTATCGTAGTTGGTGCACATTATTGAGCACTGAAGGCAACTTCTTCGGTATTCACTATTGTTAAGACAGTCCCTTGCTCAGGAACAAGAAATTTTGCGTAGTAGGTGTTCCGAAGCAGCACGAAAAGATGTTGATCTTGGAAACAGGTGCCCGCAGATTTTTTCCCATCTTCATTGCAGAGTCTTTCTTGCTGCCGCACCATATCTGTAATTGTTGGTACTTTCTGACAGAATGAACTCTCTTGCTGCTGCTGTTATGAGAGGTAGAGTAGTTAATTTAAACTCACCTAAGACCGATTGTATTTCAAAAGTTTTTAAGTACGTTTGATAACGTAAGGCATGTAAAGTTTGGTTTTTTTGCTTCGTATATCATTGAATAGAAGGTTAACGAATTACGAATATTAGTATTCATAACTGTTGAAAGAATACTAGGCTGCGAACGTGTTAAAATAAATTCCAGGATTTCCAAGGACCAAACTTCTTGGGTAGAACCAATATGAATGTTAAAATATAAATAGTATTTGAAATTGGAATGTAATTTTTATTCCATTTTTGCTCTAGTAAGTGCATGACTGAATTGGTTCACTGTCTGGATGCGAGAGAAAGTGTGTGGTCTGAATTTTAACGCAGAGGAGGGTTGGTGGTTTTTTATAAGTAGGAGACATGTGACGTGGTATGTAAATAGCCTGAATTAAGCATCTTAGCGAGAAGAAACATATCTATATTTTTTGTCTCTTATATTGATGGGCTAATATAAGATAAAGATAAGCTTGCATAGCAACAGTCGCTTATGTATTTTATTTTTGTTAACTGTATTTTGCAAATAGACAGACAAAAGTCTGAGAGAAAGATGGAATAATATTGTGTTAATTATAAATCGATTTTTAGATTATAAAATATTAAAATTTACAATAATAAACATTAGTATGTACTGAAAGATTAATATTATTAATTTTAAAAGAAATATGAATTAGTTTGTATTTTCTGGATAATATTCCAGTGATATTTATCCAGACGGAATTTTCTCCTCAATTCCACAACACCTTGTACTTTCTTGAAAGGGATAGTTTTGGCTTTTCTATATATTGTCGATACAGAATCACAACCATTAAATAGAGAGACAGGCAACAAAACTGATTTATTTTTCTTAACTCGTGCTGCAACGGTGGAATGTAATGTAAACTTTTTATTGTTGGTTGCTTTTACCAGGTATTAGTATAGCTAAGCTGGATTTTGGAGAATCTAGAGAAACTAACAAGCCTAATAAGTCAGTCTAGTCACCTACTACATATACCAAGACACGTCTTGAGCTGCGCTGATAGCTGTCGAAACAATCAGATTATCTGCAGGAGCCTCAAGCATACCACATTTTTTTGCTTTTATTAGGAGAGATATCAGTTAATCCTTGTTTTTCACATTTGATTGAAGTTAATATATAATCACAGTGTTGTTTGCATATCATCTTGAACGTTTCTGAGTTGAAAACTACACGGTGAAAGATGTGCCCCCCATCAACAACATACATTTTCCCCTGTATCATCACATTGTTAAATTGATCAGTTGCATCACAAACCAATTTCTGAATGAACCATTGTGTATCTTTCCTTATAAAACAATTTTCATCAAAAAGTGAATGAGGATACGTACAAAGTTCATAGTAAAATATTTGCTGCAGCTGCTCTTCTTACCTCACTGATGCAGCTGGTTGGGGTTAACATGTTTTTTGTCATTTCCTATACTGACTGATTTGGTAACAGCTGGTAAAGATTTCACGATGTGTTTCCTTTTCAGACGAACGTCACTGAACCACATATCATCAATCTCTTTTATTTTTTTATTAACAGCCAATGTATCTCTTGAAATATATTACAGCTGAGGAGGTATTGGCAGTTGGTTGAGGAGAGGCAGCCGGAAGTGCCCCGCTATTACTCATAGTCTTGGTCAGTGACACAGTGTATACTATGAACACTACCAGTTATGTCCCAAAAAACACTCGACAATAGTACTTTACTGTATTTTTTTTAAACTATTGTTTGGTTATTAATTGTTTGGTTAATCGTCGATAATTTGTTAATTTAAGCGGATTTTCAACAAAATCTAGAGAAATATTGCATTTTATCCCCTCCATATCTCCAAACCTATCAGTCGCAGAAGAGAAACGTATGTGTGTGTTTTTTGGAAAATAGCCTTGGACGTGGACCATTAACCACAGAATGATTAAATGGGTTTATATATTATCTATGTAGGTATAACTGTTATAGTAGGGACAACAGAACTTAATTAAACTGTCTAGAATACATTTGTTGTTACTTTCAAGAAGCGTATCTAAATTTACTGGCAGTGGGGGAAATTGTATGAAATTAGGGTCTTGTATAGATTTGAAATTTTTGCTGAGAACCTTTGGCTCAGAAATTAGAATAGTGAGGTCTGCTCTTATATTATTATTGCACACACAATACTGTGAATTTGTTAAACCTATCTTATGAAGAAGGTTTAGCATTTTTTTGTAGAGAATTTAACGTAAGTTAAAAATTTACTCAATACACTAACCTCTAAAGTAAAAGGTTTGCGAAATATTTCCAAAAAACTACACATATTACATCCTCTCCCCTCGACCTAAACTAGACGGTATTTCGGCGGAGAATTTTTAAAAACTTTAGGCGAAAGGGCAATGAACAACTTTCAGCAATCAGTCTTTTGTTTTTTCAGAGTTTTTCAATTTTTTGGTCTAATTTTACTTTACTAATATGTAATTTTTATTTATGCTTTCCTAATTCTAAAAATATACCAATCGAACTGATTTTCTAAATATAATCAATTAATTTGAAATAATAATAATTAATCACTTTAAATGTTGAGAAGAAGATTTTCTTTAGCAAAATCCTACCTTGCAGAATTGGTTTATAGATTATTTCTGAATATTTTTAAACTAGCTCAAATACCTCTTCTCACAGAACAGAAACTCTCCGATCCCAAAAACCCCCAAATACCAATCTTGTATAGAATCGAATCTCGTCCGCCGTATTGAATTTATTAATTTTGAGAAAAAATTCGGCGCCAGCTTTGGAATGTAATTAAAACTAATTCTTTTTTTAATGTAGGTTACTTTTACGACAGCGTAAAACTGGGTTATTAATTCAGTACAAAACAGGGTTTGCTTTTTATTTTAACGCCTGTTTTCCTGCTACCAGGACTAATCTGAGATATCCGATCTCATCCGACCTGATTACCGCTGTGACCAGAACTACGTATGGCACATTTTCCAATTTAGTTTTAACGGGATTTGAACCCACAGCCCGAACATCGACCAAGTATAAAGGCTGATGCCTTAACCAACCTGGCCATCAAAAAAACAGGGTTTCTCGTTAGTATTTTAAATCTGGCCATATATTTCGCTAAGACACTCAAAAAGAATATGAGTTTGAGTAATAAATTCGCCATAAATTCCATAGTAAAGGCGCCACGCCTACTTTTGTGCATTTGCTCACACCCCAATATCTTGAAAACTTCTAATGGACCGTGATAGACGTGCCGTCATAATTTATGTTGGTCAACCTGAAATGTTTCCAAACAAAAATTGTAACCATGGTATCTGTTTCGGAGGAACGAAATCCACGTGACAACTGTCATACTTATCATTTTGAAAGTTTGTTTACAAGTTGCTTTTTTGAAAGTAAAAATAAAAAAGATATTTCGTTTTTAATTATGGTAAAATATTTAATTATGACTCTATTTAAAAATGAACCAAAAGTAATGGTTCGTGCAGAAAATGCGCTCTAGTCCGGACATGTGGCAAGTTTCATCTTTGACGATCCCTTAAAAGTATAAGGTACAAAACGTAAACATAAACACTGAACTTTAACCGACACATGTAAAATTTGACACGTTCATAAGTGGAAGTGGAAGTTACCATAGCAACAAGTTTAGTTTGGAAACATTTCAGGTTGACCAACTGTTTTGCCACGTCACACTATCACGGTCCATATGATCGTAGTGTTTTGAAGCTCATTGGAAAAATTTAGGTAATGGTTCCTCATTAATATTTCAAAAAAAATTCTAAGTTTAAGTAATTATTTCGCCATAGATCCCACAGTAAAGCTACCACACCCATTTTTGTAAATTGATACGTCCCACCCGTAAAATCTCGAGAACTGATCTTATCGAAGGGTTTGTTAGCTCATTGGAAAAGTTTCAATAAATGAAGAAAATTTTATTCAATAAAAAAAATTTGGCCTCCTTCATACCGGAAATCCTGCCAGAAAATTTAAAAAAATTATTTAAAATGCAGAAACTTATTCCATTATAAATAAATATATTTGAATCACTATGACTACAAAATAGTCAACTGTACCGGATTTCTTTACATTTTTTTTAAGTCAAATAACAAAAATTACATTTTTTCACCAATTTTTAAAAAAAATTGTAGAAAATTTTGGAAAATTTTAGAATTTTTTAGCCGTTGTATACGAGTTTTTTTCTTTAAGTCCTAAAAGTAGCACAAGGTTTTTTGAAGTCAAAAACTTAGGAATATACTCTTGTTGATACCCCAAAAAGGATGAAATCATAATCTTTCTGTATCCAGGCTCTGTAACTTAAAATGTTTCTTTTACTGCACTATTTCGAAATTGGAAAACAAAAACCGGTCGTTTGTGGATACTTAAAAACGCTAGAAAGTAGGGTATATATGTATAGACATTTATTTATTGCATAAAGTTAAAAACACTAAAAATTGTAAAAATATCTGTTTTTACGCTTTCAGTTTTAGCACTTCTATTAAATGTGGTATTAAGGACAATTATTATTTAACGTGAAACATTTACGTGATTAATAATTGAGCATATATTATAAACGCTACAAGACTTCCTGAAAAAGAAGAGTCAAATTGTTATGTAATATTTTATTTTGCACATTAATTAATGGAGTACCAGTAAAAGGAATAAAAAATGCCCTTTTGAAAAAGTTAAGTAATCACAAAAAGAAATGAGAATAGTCATTAATATATTCTTTACCTTTATATAAGAAGAATCAAGACCTTCAGTTTAAATTTAAAATGTATCTTTTTTAATTAATATTTCTTAAATCAATCAACATTACGGGTGATAGCTGAACTTCGTCCCACGCGGGGACACGGACATGGGCACCTTTAACATTTGAAAGTATATAAACATTCTATAGAAGCACATGCGGCATTTGTTTTTACTATAACCATCATGGTCTTTAGAACGGTGAGTCCAAATTTTTATCTAGGACATATTTTAAACATAATTTGCATATTTATCAATAAATTCAATGATTTGTGTGTGATTATTACGTAATTTTATTCGGTTTAAGTGATTCGAAATACGAGGGAATTGTGATTTTTAGTGAAAATGTGTTTTTGCGGTTAGAAATAATATTATTAAATGTTTCGGTAATTTCAATGCAAAAATTGGAAATCTAACTACTAGTATTTAAAAAATCATAACCTCATTTAAAAAAAATTGTTAAATTGTACAATTACTACATTTAAGGAAATTTGAAACAAAAAATGTTTCCCAAATTATTTCTAAATATAAATATCCTTGATATGATGATTAATTTTCATTAAAAGATTATTTTTCATAATCCCCCAAACCAAATTTTATCGACCTTGTAAAAAATTAAAAATAATTAATATGTATTGCACTGTGTATTTTTACTGTTTTTTTTAAATTTTATTTAATTATTAATTATAGTCAATTTTGAAAAAAAAATTATAAAAAAAAAACAATATTTAACCTCAAGTAAAATACATATACATATACCATAAAAGATGGTCAATATTTTAACCTAAAATAATATTGTTTTGTTTATCCGCGTATCACCAACATTGTTGCTATAGATTTTTGGTAGATAGTAAATGGTCTCAGAATGATTAAAAATAAAAAAATCTTGGCTGTAAAATTATTTTA